>CAUOFW020001625.1:0-158638 GCA_963454935.2 Ilex paraguariensis | reverse complement strand
GTTTTTCTTGGGGGTGAGTATTTATGGACTTACACCAACGGCACCCGACCGACACGGAATTCATGAACTACTACCAACGGTTCTGCGTACACCGACACACTTTATGGACTCTTATACCAACAGAGTGCGGATCCAATTACCAGGTCTTTCACCCGAGGGATATTCTAGCCCTTNAACTACTACCAACGGTTCTGCGTACACCGACACACTTTATGGACTCTTATACCAACAGAGTGCGGATCCAATTACCAGGTCTTTCACCCGAGGGATATTCTAGCCCTTTTTGCTAACCCCGACCCAATTTTCTTAAAACCATGTGACTCAGTTGAATCATCAATTCAACCTTCCCAAGCCTACTAGTCATACACCAAATGAGGTGAAGACGACAACCATGCACACACACACACCCTCAATATGCGATGTCCCCGTGCATATGGAATGTAATGTACCATCGCATGTCAATGTCATGTCTCATGAACAACTTAAATCACACATTTCATCATGTATCATGGACAATTATATCATACTCATATAACCTCCACAAAAATAACTCATCACAATGTCAATATATTGTACACACATATTAACATTTCTTTTCAACACAATCCATAAGCCTGTTACTAAGCATGTTACTACGCACATTACTAAGCATGTTACTACGCATGTTACTACATAATCAAGCAATAACACACTTAACTCTCAAGGCATAAAGTAAACACTTAGTATGCCTACAAAATAGCCTCAAATTAGGCTATATAGCAGCCCCAAAATAAGTCACAAAATAGTCCCTAAACTGGCCACATAGTAGCCCCAAATCAAGCCACAAAACAGTCCGTATACAGCCCCTAATTAGTGTACAAAACAACCCCAATTTCAGCACCAAAATAGTCCACAACATGGCCTAAAAACAGTCCAAAATTCAGCCCCTTAAAGGTAAGAATAAAACCAAGGTAGGAGGGAACTCTACCTCAATAGAAGTGTAAGAACTTTTATAACACCAAAACAACCTCAAAACTTTGATTTTTCCCAAAGTCTCGTCTTGGATCTTCGGTGAAATCCACTCTTTTTGGTACATACGCATAGCCCTCGTCGAGAAGATAAACTTTGGCTCTTGGTCCGAGTTGATCCGAGCGAAGGAACTCCGGTTATTGAAGAAGGAAGAATTGTTTTCTCTCTTTTCTCTCCTCTTTCTCTCCAACGTGTGAACCAGCAGAATACAGAGATATCTCTGCTGAAATATCTAATATTTAACACTATTTATAATTTCCAAGACATGGCTCGAGTCGCGCCACGTGTCCCCCACTTGCTCGGTCCGTTTTCGCCCCGAAACGATTTAATTTCGCACTAGTTTAAGCTCAAAATATTTTATATAAAATTTATTTAAAATATTTTTTAACTTTCAAATTTTTTTTTAAAAATTTCATTTTTAGGGGTCACCAGACACCCGTCGTCTTGAAAAATGTAAAAAACTCGACTATCTCAGAATTTGACGAAAATTGACAGGGCAGCTAGATTTCGTGATGCAAATCCAACGATGAGGTCCGTTTCATCATCCGAGGTCTAAAAAAATACCAGTTTTCAACCTGCGCTATAATGACAAATTACCATTTTGCCTTTTTTTTTTTTTCAGAAAAAGTTAAAATTTTTTCCGGGTTTCACACTATGAAAGTAACGGAAATTACTACAAAATAGGCGTTGACATTCTGGGAAAGAACATAAATTAAAAAAATTAATTTTAGTTTGTATTGTTTTTGGACTAGGTGATGTAAAATTTCTTAAAATTGTCCTTAAAGTATTAAAAGATTTAAGCTTGTACTTCTACCACATAAGATGTGTGGTTTTTCATCAATATGTGAATAGGCGCCCATTATAATTCTAGTTGGAAAACTAGTGTAGGAGTTTTGTCATCAACTACTAATCCATGTTCTTCTACTTTCTTCGTCACGTAAGAATTAGATTGGTTATTGGTGGTGAGAATGTCAAGACTACTACTTTAGGTGGAGAGCTCAAAATAATCGAGAAAAAATTTCGCTATAGAAAATTTTTTTAGCACCGTATTTATAGAGATGCTCAAAGATATTTTTCAATTTTTGTTAAACTTTCAAAGAAAATAAAACAATGAATTATAATCATTAGATTCATGAGGATAAGATTGATTTAATGGTAAATTTTTAAAAGATAAATATGTAAATTGATAGACATGTCCATCGGGCTACCTCATAGGCCTAAATTCAGGCAATCCACAGCACAGGGCCCAATTAAATTGGTTGTTGGGCTACCAACAGATAGACTACCACAGACAACTAGTACACCATGGCTTGGTGGGATTGTTGGCTATTCAGGTCAGCCCTTGGGGCTGCAAGGCAAAAGACCAAGTCTTACTTGGGGACATGAAGGTCCTAAAAGGATCAGTTGAATATAAGATATTGGGCAATTAGTATAGAATGGGTTCTATAAGAACTAGTTAGGCAAGTATATTTAGCTATAAATAATTACTAAAACCTACGGCATTGTAAACGAATATTTATAGAGGATGAATCTACATTGATTTGGTAGTTGTGTTAATGTGGGAAGGTTGACGTTGAGTGGAGTGTTTACATCAATATTTGTAAGATTGTAGAATAGCAACGTGGAACCCTAAACAATGAAGTCAACATGATGGAATCAATGGCGCTAATTCCATTAGGATCATCTCGATCCATTGGGATGAATGACCCCTATACACTGGGCCCAAAGGGCAAGGATTGTCATAATTGAAGACTAATGCATATTAGTTGAAATGAGATGAGGTCTAACAAAGTTCCTAAAACTAGCAATGTCAATATCTTGTTGACTCAATACATATACAACACAAGAAATAAGGAAGTTGATACAGGGCGTTGCACAATCTGGTGATAACTAGAAAGAATTAAAAAAAAGTTGAGACATGGGGACATGGCCATGACCCATGAACAATTAGCAGAATTACTGTAATCGCCAAAGAGTGGTAGTGATTACAACAAGAAAGATGGCTACCAGAATCAAGGGTAAGATGATAACAATACCATCAAACTACTTGCTTTTCCTCAGCAGTCGGGTATAGTTAGTTTTGTAGAATTCTTAGTCTTCTAACTTAGTACAATTCAAATAGCCTAGACGCTGGTTCTTTTCTTCCTGTTGATATTATTGGTGCTTCCCACATGCTCACAACACGACATTATAGTTACACCTTCCTTTAGTATAATCGAATATGCAGTCATAATATAGGATCTATGCTAGTAAGTTTGATGTTTGGAATTTGGTTTGCAAAAGTTCTAGCATGCCCGTATTGCACTTTCTTGAACCAAGCATTGAGGAGGAAAATTATGCATTTGTTGATACTATTGGTGTTTCAATTCTAGGTTTTCTAAAGATTGCTTGAATTGCACCAATAATGTTTCCACTTGATGTAACATATACAATATTATTAAAGTTTCTTGACTTATGCAAATAATTTTGCTCTCGAAGAAATGAAGCTTGTGTTAGTAAATCTCCAACTTGGTGGTTTTTGTGGTCGATTATTGTTTAACATATGAGCTAGTGCATTAGAATTCTCTAGAATGCCTTGGGATTGTTCAAAGACCCTGAATGAAACAAACAATGGGAGTCTTTGTTTTGTGATGTATGTTGTGTTAATTGGAACATGATGTGTTTCCTTCTAAGAGGTAATGTCATACTGTTCATACTTGAATATTAGAAAATAGTTATTGTGTAAAACTTGGAAAAATTTAAAATTTTATTGTGAAAGGGCAAAATGATAACTAGCCGTTACGATACAGGTTGAAAACTCAAATTTTTCTAGAACTCAAATGACAAAACAGACCTTATCATTCGATTTTTTTTGCGAAATCTAGTTATCCAGTCAATTTTCATTGAATTTTGAGATAGTCTGATTTTTTGCATATTACGATGCGATCGATCGTCACGTGACTAAAATAAACACGATCATATTTAATTGCGAAACATGAAAAATAATTTAAAGTTAGTTCAAATAGAATAAATTGAACATAACACGGGACAAAATTTAATTGATTGGGGATCAAATTAGACCAAACAAAAGAGGCATATGTGACGCATTGTGATCCAAGTAAATGGTGGTATAAAAGGGGAAGAAAATCTAATTTTCTCCCCCATTTTCTCAGTCAAACATAGCCGGATAGAAAGAGAGAAAACAATGGTTCTCCAAGCTTCTCCTTGCAATCTAGGGAAATTCGTTCATCGGATTGCTTCGGGCCAATAACAAAAAGTGTTATACGCGACGAGAGCTACAAGGACATACCAAAATTCACGGGTTTCACCAAAGTCTCGAGAATGAGATTGTTGGGATTAATTCTTTGAAGCTTGAGTTGGGTTTCTTGGAATTTCTACTTTTCTAACTAGGTTTATGTTTAACCTAGGATTATATATGAAATGGATATCATGATTAGAGATGTAATCTCTTTTCTAAATATACTCCTAGTGTAACTAGAGTATAAGAAATTGTATAAAAATAGATAAAATCAATTCTAGCATGAATTGAGTTTGTTAAAATTGCTTGTTTGTAATTTCACGAAGGAATGTGTTAAATTGGGTATGCTATGTGTTTACATAATTATGTGTCTTTTGGGTGTTTGATAAAATGTCTAGGAATGATTTAAATATGTTATTTGAATGAGAATGAGATAATATGTCTGGTAATATTGTGAATTGTGATTATATGCTTATGATATAATTGACAATTGAAAAATACTAATAGGCATTGAAGTTGTTCATAATGTGCTCATGACATATTGAACATGCTATAAAAATTGTAATTGTACATTACATTTACATATGTACGAGAAGCATCACATTCTTGGGTATGTGACATGAATATGGGTGTGTGCATAATTTGATCAAACACTATCTTTGGTGGGTTGATATGTGGGCTGGAAAAAGTTAGACCTAGGTTCGATTGAGTTGCACGGGTTGCATTGAATGCAAGATAGCAAAAAGGGCTAAATTCTCCCTCAGGTATAAGACCCAGTAATTTTGGATATGCAGTCTGTTGGTATTGAGTCCATAAAGTGTGTCAGCGTACGCGAAGCCATCGGTGAAAGTCCATAGATATTGTGTTGGTTGGGTACCCGTTGGTGGAAGTTCATAAATACCCACGCCAAGAAAGACCCAGAATTTTGTAAAATAGTTATTGGATGTTCAACATCAATGACGGAGGCTTGGAATGCCCGGATACATATGCATGACATTGCAAGTGTTAAGGGAGCCAGTGGAGGGCTCGGGTTGCATTGCATGTTTGAATCTCACCTCATAACATGACATGACATTGTGACATTCATTATTGAATTGTATATTCTTGAATGAATGTTTGATTGTTGTATTGCATGTTAATATTTCATAAACATCTGATTTAGGGAGTAGCCTTTTTAGGAGATACCCTATTGAGCGTGACTCACCCTTTATGTAAACAATATTTTAGGTGCGGGACAAGTTTCGATAGACAGCCCTCACTTGAGCCCTTGCTGACGAAGAAGCCGAGATGTGGCTTTGAATTATATTTGTAAATAAATTGTGTAATTCATGTTGAATTTGTAAATTTGTGTAAAGAGTTTTGAAATGGACTCTTAAGGACAATAATTTGAGTTAATAAATGTATAGATGTGTTTGGAAAGAGATTGAATAGTTAAAGGTTGAATATTGGAAAGAATTGGGGAAAATATGGACCCAGATATTAGTACCTAAGTGATTAAGTACCAGTGTCAAGTGGTTGGATGGGTCAGATACCGATACCTTGACATACGGGTACTAGTACCTAGATTCCAGTGGGCTCAGGTATTGGTACCTCTATGGATAGTGGGCTCAGGTATCGGTACTACATGTATGTTTCGGTACCTAGCAAAGAGTGGGCTTAGTTACCAGTACCCCCGTCACCTAGGTACTGGTACGGGCAATTAAAAGGAACTTGAAAAATAAAGGTCCAAGTACCGGTACCCCGTTACTCAGGCACCTGGCAGACAGTAGGCTCAGGTCTTGGTACCACGTGTAAGAGGTATCGGTACCTCTTTCAAACTTTTCAAAATTTTGAATATAACTTGCCAAGCCTTCGGGCCTTACAAACTGAGTCTCACATGTTTTTATGATTGTTAAACTTTGTATGGGCTTGAAAATGTTTTCCTACTGGGCTTGTTTGCTCATCCAATGATATAAATTTTTTTCTCTAGATTTTGGTCTTGAGGAGGATTTTAGATTAGATTAGCAGGTTGATTTCGAAGCTGGGGAGGATCAAGATATGGATCCCGATTTGGAGGCTTAGAAATGCTTCTTTTAGTTTGAATTATGAAAGTTGGTGATGGAACATTGCTACGAATGTTTATTATTTAGATAGCTCCAAAATATTATTCTGGTTTTCACATGTAAGCCTAAGGATTTGTTTATGTTTCTTTTGAAAATTTATCTAGTTGGTTGTTGGCAATGGAATGGTTTGATTTATTTTAATGATTCATGTAGTATGTTCTCATGGTTGGATGATGTAAAAAGAGCTAATACCTTGAATAAATTAGGGCGTTACACATCCTAGGCCTCTCGAATCCCAAAACCCTAAGATCTAAACAAACAGGCTGGTCGTTCTAAGTTCCAGGGCTAGATCGGATATGACCAGATCCAATCGGCTGGATCTGTGGGGGTAGGACCTGCGGCACCTCCTATACCACTTGGTGAACCAAGGGCCCCTGGCACACAGACTGATTGAAGCTAGTCAGATGCTTATTTGAAGACTTCTTGAATGGAAGCTTCTTGAGTAGATGAAAGCACTTTGAGCAATGGGGCATTATTAAAATACATTCTACAAGGTTTTTAGGGTGGTTCACTTCTTGATTTGTGAATTCTACATTTTTTAGGCCTAGATTCATAGAGTGTTTGACAAAATGGCTCCAAGGAGAAAGAAAAAGGTTAGGATTGAAGAGGATATGGAGGTTGATTTTGATGAGAACACTCGATTACAGACATTGAAATTCAAAAGGACATACAAAATAGAGTATGCTCTCAGGCCTGTTATGATTAAGTGAAGAATGGATCAAACATAGGTAAATTCATCTATCTCTATCAAATTCGCCAATTGAGGGTGGACATAACTATTGGAGTACCCCAAGGCTTCGAATGATAGTAGAGTGAGAGAGTTTTACACTCAGATTCGTGATCTCCAGGATGATCACTTTGTCACATATATTTGAGGCATTGAGTTCATGTTCTCTATATATCTTGTAGCTACCATTCTTGGTATGCCTAGGGTAGCAAATAATGCCCTTAGTGGAAAATCGATTGATGATTTATCTTGCCTCCATGATTTGGCTACAAAATTGTATGGTGTAGAACATACCGAACATTCTAGAAATATTTAATCCCAAAATATAGAATGTTGAATCTCATAGCCAATTACAACATAGAAACAAAAACCCACATCTAAGATTTCCCACTTTAGAGAACACACCTGCTATATGCTATAGGGACAGGGCTAGATCTTGATTTGACTTTGATGATATTTGGCAAGCTTTCTTAGAGGGGAGACTATCAGCTGGTCTTCCTTTTGGATCATTGATAACTCGTATCTACAAAGGTAAAATAGTTGTTGTTTTGCCAAGGGATCAATTATAGTGCCCCATGAGGCCTTTGAACAAGTGTTGTATGAAGCAGAGCAAGGCCCTTGTTATTATTGTTGTTGAGCAGAGAGGAGATGAGATGAGAACTCCACATGTTAAGGCTAGACCTCATGCACCACCACTAGTTCACCCTGAGGCTAGTAGGTCTAGGCCACCACCTCCTGAGTCAGGTTCAAACATCCTAGCTGGTGTCACTAGTTGACATGCTTTCTAAGAGGTTATATTCATTGGATGGAAGGATCGTGAGCCTTGAGGAGACCCAACAATCTGTCAAGAGATTACTAAAGAGCAAGCAGATTGAAGGCGAGTCAAGGCCATCTATAGAGACTTTAGTATAGGACTACATGGGAATTTGAGTGTTTTATTAACTTTTCCATTTTGTTGAATTTTATTTGTTTTGTTATTTTTCATTTGTTGTGACATAATCTTAGTCCTTGTTCTTTGATGCTTTGTCATTTAGACTTTGAGTTATATGTCTTGTTTGTCCTTTGCTTACTTTACATGCATGATTTAGCTAGTTGGTTTCTATTTATACGTTCTTGTTATACCATGATTTTATGCCACACTTGCTATGGTTGTCATTGGATTGACATGTTTAACAAATAAGGAAAGAATATTTTGGGATAACTTAATATGTATCGTGATTGCCATGGGTCATCATTGGATTGATATTTGTGACAACAAGGAAGAATATTTTAAGTACGTATAGGAAAAATCAGTGAGATTTACTCTTGACTAGTCTAAGTAATTTGCAAGTGAAGAGAGTGAAGGGGAGTTTGTTCTAATATTCAGGGGGAGTACATTTTCAAACTTGGCATGAAGTCACCTATTTTGTATTGTTTATTTTACACTTGTTATTTTAATTGCAAATACCAACTATAAGGGATCTTAGTTGATGTGATTAACATTGCTATATCAATAGGTTCTCAAGCATATTAGGTAAAGTAGTTCTTATATACGTCACATAGTTGAACTTTCACTAGGTTTTGGTTTTAGTGGTGATGTGCATAACTATGATCTTCAAGTTATATCTAAAGAAGTAGATATTGTACTTAAATAAAGATTTAGGATGTGTACATGAGTGTTGAGATTAGATTTACAATTCATTTTGTTCAATAGTTTGTGCGTTATAATATTAATTTCTTACTTGTGTCTTTTGTCACGAAATTGTCAAAGGGGGGATATTTTTAGATCATATGTTTATAATTGGATAATTTCATAGAGTCCATTGTAAATCTCAACCTATTCCATGGTCATAATTTTACAACGATGAAGATCCGACGATGTTATTGAAGGAAGGAGATCATGTGTAAAAGCTACATCAAAATCACTCTATTTACACCTTCAAGCTTAGGACAAGTTAATGACCTAGTGATCTAAGATGATCCCTTGGTTTCATAGACTTAGGAGGATTAGAGTCAAATGGAATCGAGATTAATATGTATACGGCTCCTATGCCTAAAACTAAGTAAAACCATTGTGTTTTTGAAAACATAGTTTGAGCTATTAGCAGATCCCCTCTTGAGCAACACCCTTTAGTTCTCAAGATGACAAGTTTTTTACTTAGTTTTAGGCTTAAAAACCAGCAGGGACCGCCCTATGCTCACTAACTTTCACTAGAGTGGTCTCTTTACGACTTAGGGAAGAAAAAAGGGAAAAGGCCAACTGGAGGAGATCAGGGCTCGCTCGAGCGGTCCCCATGGTCGCTCGAGCGGTTTGCTCTCTTAGTTCGGTTTGAAATAAGCTTTTCATTCCAGTGACCCCTACCCTATAACCATCCTCCCACCGATGGAGCAGTCATTCACGAATTTGTGTTTTCTAGTTAACCAATATTGCCCTTATTCTGAGCCTATAAATAAGGAGTGTTTTTACCAAGTTAGGGTATTTATTTTGTGAGCTGAATTTGCCTCTTACACTTTAGAGATCACACCACAATCCTAGATACCTAAACCCAAGTTACCATCTAGCTAGATATTCTATCTAATCTCACTACTTTGTGTTAAAGATCTTGATTGGTTAAAGACTACCCATTGGTGTGCATGTTCCAAGGATCATTGGTGCAGAAAGATTGCTTGAGGCTTAGAAGATCCTTGCTGAGGTGAATTCAAGTGAAGCTAACCAAGACTTTGAAGATGCCTTCTGCAGAGAGGCTTATTGAAGGAACGAGCATCTAACCATGGTATTGGTTGAGGTATAAGACTGCAGTACTTGTAAGTTGATTTTGAGGCAGTGGATTAGGTTTTGGTGAACTAAGAAGGTTCCCTACGATTTTCTTCCAAAAAGGGTTTCCACATCAACAAATCACTTGTATCATTTATTGTTTTTAGATATACACTTGTGATTTGATGCACACACGTGCATTATATGTCTGATTGTATGCTTGATTGAATATCTTCATTATCCACAGTTGCGTACCAAGGGTTTGGGTCATTAGGTTGGGATCCCCATGGGAGATTGAGTATTGATGGGTTCAGGAGGTCATATTAGGATTGTTTAAGCTTAAAGTTTAAAAACCTATTCACCCCCTTTAGGTAGTGTCGTGCGGTCCACGTGTGTAATCGTGAGGGAAGATCCACATATATCTCCCCTTCTCGAAACAACAAAGATGCTAAGCCATCTTGTGTTAGGAAGCCTAAAAAACAGAATGAAATCAAAGAGAGAGAGAGAGAGAGAGAGAGAAAATAAGAAAGAAAGTGAACGAAAAATGTTGAATTTGAATTTTGAAGTTTCTCAACAACAACGCAAGCTTTGGTATGTTTTTTTTTGGTCCAGAAATCAAATTTAGATGTTTAATTATGTTAGAATTGGATTAGTTTGGGTTAATTGGGAAAATTCACTCTTGAGTGGAAAATTGAAGTTGCAACTAGTTATACTATATTTTATGCTTGCTTATTTTAATTGAAACATGTTGGATCATCTACATGATGTATAAGTCAAGTATATATGCTATGCAAGTGAAGTTGTAGTGTGATGAAGTAGAGTTAAATTTACAACTTGAATTTTAAGGTTTTGAAAATGTGAGTTTTAAGGATGTAGGGGACATGGTATACCATTTTGGGGTCAAGGAATCCATTTTTGAAATTATTTGTGAGAAAAAAATGATTTTTGATGGGTCAAAATGGCAGATGCAAGTTTGATGGAGTTTAAGTTATAGTTTTTTGATAGTTTTTGAACTTAATTCATTTCAATCTGGGTTTATTGGATCGTATGAGGTAGATCCAGTGTGCTCATTAGGATTACTTAACTCTCTAGTGTGGTACACTATAACATATGCTTTTGATTATAACACTATTTTTTGATACTGAATTGTTTTATGTTTATAATTATGTATCAGTTGATGAGGGAAAAACTAGCTAACACATTGGGAAAATCTCTGACACAGGGAGCCCCACATAAAAGTTACCATTGAGAGAGTTGTACATTTATAGCTCAGACATGATGAACACTGAGATGCGCCAGTTCTGGTAATTGACTTTGCCACACATGATTGACCCTTGAGGTAAAACCAGGATATAAGGATACAAAAAATTCAACTATCAAATGACTCCTTAGTTAGCAGAAAAAAGTTAGCGAGGTTTATCTAATTGAAGAAAAAGGTTAAGACCCCCTTGTCCCAGAGAAGTCTCAACCTCCTTATTAGAAGACAAGGGAATCAAAGACTCCTTATATGAAATGAGTCTTGCCTGCTGAAAAGATTGACTAAGGAGCTTAGACTTCTCTCACAGAAGGAGTCTCACCTTCCAACAATGGAAAAGGGAGTATAGAGTCCACTCCCTAAGGGAAACTAATCCCAAAACTACAAAAAAAAAGCTCAGGAGGAACATAAAAGGTACACAACTATGACTCCAAAAATTAGTCCCTATCTTCTTCACCAAAACACTAACTTAGGCATTAGAATGTTGACCCCCGGAGCTCCCCTCAATCTCTGACTTCTTTTTTAGGTGACCAGAGCTCTAGTAATTAACGTGGACCCGCAAAAGGTTGATATGGAGAGTTCAAATAAGCTTAACAAGAGACTCATCCAGAAAGGAACTACGACAAAATGAATCAAACTATGGAAAGTTTGGCCCATCAGATGCAATAGATCATCCATATGCTTGTTGGCCAACCTCCTCAATGGGTTTCCCATTTAGGGGAAGCCCAAGATAATCGGGCAAGGGACACTGGAGATGAGCACAAAAACAATGACACTCCTCACCAATAGGAAGAAGACAACTCTTTGGACCTTTAGTGAGGTGAATGACTGTATTAGGGATATACTCAACACAAAGAAAGCCAGTGGTCCTAAAATGGTGGAAACCCTGGTCAAGGGCTTGGAGTCCCCTTTTTCACATGATGTTACACACTATATTTAGCCCCTAAGTTTTTGTTGCGAATAATAGACAACTTCAATGGAAAGAATGATCCTTTGGATCACTTGGAAACTTATAAGTCTCTCATGTTCCTTCATAGTGTAATTGACAAGATCATGTGTCGGGCCTTCTCCACAACCAGACTAAATACTCATAGAATTGAGTAAGTCTTTCGTATCCCATTTCATAGGAGGATGAAATCACAGAAAGCAAGCAACCAGGCCATTAGACCTTAAGTAGGGAAACAGAGAGTCACTTCGGGAATATGTGGCGCATTTTATTGAAGAATTACTGTAAATTGACAGTGTGCATGATAAGGAAGCATTAACTAAATTTATGGGAGGATTACAACCTTCTAGATTCTTATTTTCATTATCCAAAACTCCTCTTACAAGTATGATAGAAGCCATATGAATCCGAAGGATGCCTTGAATGCTAGAAAGGAAGGATAATATCACTCATTGGAGAAGAAAAGAAACAATCAAGATAAACATGACAAGGCTGTAGCCTCAAAGAAAGAACGAGCCAAGTAGGTGTCAGCAAAGGATAGGTTGGGCCCATTGGGTAAGTTCTAGTGATATATCATATTAAACACAATAGTGGAACATGTGACGCCCCTAAAATTAGGGTTCCTTTGTCAACCATTGATAACCCATTAACCCGTAGAAGTACGCGTGAATGTTGCACAACTAGATATCACGTTAATAGCATCCCCTTAACAGGGACCTAAGCAAGAATAACTTGTGTATATTTCACTATTTGACCTAAGCAAGGCCCTTTATGCATCAATTCATGATCACTAGGACCACACATAACTACTTTGAGCAAAAAGGATTGATGCCCAAATGTTTAGCAAAAGTATTTTAAAATTTGAAGTTGGGAGAAAACCTACCGGAAGAAGACCTTTAAGTCCTATCGGTTGAAGATGCTCACTGGATTTCAGTTCTTAGAAAACTTGAGGAAACCTACCAGTAGAAGATGTCTTGGTTCTATCGGTAGAAAAACCTACTGGAAATGTTCTACTGGCAAGAAGTGGCATTCTACTGGTAGAACTTGCCTACTGGATTATTTCTACCAGTAGAAGAGCTAAACAATGTACCGATAGGTATGCCTAATTGTTTTCCATTTCATATGTTTTTAATTCCAATCCTATTCCGAATCAACCCAAAATCATATAACATGAAGTTTTACATACAATATAGTCCATACGAGTTCGATTATAATCCATTTCGTACAATTACATGTCCAAAAAAGAATTTACATGAAGTTTTACAAAAAACATGATTTAAAAGCCACATGTCGGCTTTCCTTCATCATTGAGGGCCTGAATGAGATCCGTCCACTAGCGCATGCCCCACACCTGAAATATTGTCCCCATAAAGGGTGAGTCACACTCAATAAGGTGTCTCCTAAAAAGGCTACTCCCCAACCTAGATGCATATAAAATGTGTACATGCAATTTTCACAGGTAATAATCACTCGATTCAAGAATATGCAATTCAATGATGGAATCCTCTATGTCATGCCATGTTATGAGATGATAATCACACATGTAACTCAACCCAAGCCTTTACCTGCTCCCTCAACACATGCAATGCCATGCATATAAATTTGGGGTTACCAAGTCCCCGCCATTGATGTTACATATCCAATGACTATTTTGTAAAAAAAAACTCATGTGTCTTTGTTAGGTACTCATATAATTGCCTTACAGTAAATAAATAATTGAAAGAAAGAAAATGGCCTATAATTGAAAAAAGGAGGAAAACTAGAACTGGTGAGGTGAAGAACTCTAAAACCCTAGCTGCTAAGCGTTGAAAGAGAAAAAGAGAAAACATGTAAAAATTAACACAGGAATCGCTCCCTCTCCTCTCTCCAAATTCGATTCTCATAGGGATAGATTAGTTGAATTTCCTTCCTTGTTTTTCTCTTCTTTTCCCACCAATCAAAGCCTCTAAAGATATCCTAAAGATCCCCAGTCGATAGAATTTTCAAAGGAGTCCTTGCTGAAATTTCCCTTTGATGAACCGGTAGGAAACAACCCCGACCAATTGGTAAGAAAGTTTTTGCCCTGATGTACCAGTATCTCAACATTAATGAACCACTAGTAAACTTTCTATTTCAGATGAACCAGTAAGCTAAATATGCATGAACCGATAAAAAATTTGTTTTGAAAGAACCGGTAGGACTTCATAGCTACTGGTCGGTTTGCTATTTGACACCCGAGGAATTGTTTGAAAACCTACTGGTAGAACTTCACTTTTTTTGAATTTGAACTCCATTGTTCTTGACCTCAAGTCTAACTCACCAAACTCATTCTCAAAGTCTTCCAAAGCATAAAATGAATGCAAAATGTTGATTTTACCATAAATCACCTTCAAACACAAAAATTCCTTATAAAACTAAAACTAAATTAAAACAAAGCATATAGCTAATAAGCAAAGACCAATGGTCCTTTGGTCCAATGGTACTCCTTACCTTATGAAGGCTTTTCCATTTTGAGGTCAAGAGTTCAAGTCCCCCTCACCCTCTCCCCAAAAAAAAAAAAAAAAAACAAAGTTAATATGAATGGTATGAGATATAAAATATGCAATATTGTGTAATCATTAGAGGGAAAAATATTGGGTTTTTTTATGAAGCATGATTTGATATCTATGACGTTATTATGATATTAGCTCTACTGATTGAGATTGACATGATTCTATGGAGCATATATATACTTCTTTTTGAACCATATTACCGTTGTTAATTATTATCATGGATTTACCATATGATTAATGATTTTGAATTAAAATGCCATCGACAAATTATCATGGACTTATTATTCATATAAGTTGGTGACTTGACTGAAGATATATACGCCCAAGTATAAGTGATCAAGTTGTAGTAATAATTTAGTTAAGTTTGAGGTTGCATTCACTGGGAACTAATGTCGATATTTTAGAACTAAGATCAATAGAGACAATAGTGAAATAAAAATTTTAAGATGAATGATTGTGAAGAGTTGTGTTTTAAAGAAAATATAAGGTTCTTAACATATAAAGAAAAAGTCACTTTTAGTTTGAGAATCCAGAAATGTGCATGAGTGTTTGAGCGCAATATTTGCGCAACTAAGATAACTCAATTAACCTCTATGCCAATAACAAGTCAACTGAAAGATAATGATTGAATTTATGTTGAAGAGCTTAGCTCTGAAATTAATTGTGCAGTCATAAGCGTTGAATATGCCAGAACCAACCTATCTATAACGAATCAAATAACTTTAACAAAATGTCTAGCTTTGTAAGTTATTCAATCACACGATTAAGTACAATAGAAATGGAGATTGAAAGATTTTCATAAAAACCTAACTTTGGTACTTGTAGGGAACTATAAGCATCACTCATATCAATACTTAACTTGTCTATAAATGATCAAACGATTATACAAAGTACATAACTTTGCTAGATACATTCAATCATTCAAAAAATAGATGAAACATTCAAGCATAATAGAAATTGCACAAAATATTACCCCAACAATATATTATAAATCCACCACCCCTCACTAAAGAGTGGATGAGAAACTACTCACTCTTCATGGCTGCAACGACTAGAAAAGTGAGAGAATCTCATCCCTCAAAGTAAGGAGAATTAGAGTTACAAAAGATAAATACAAGGCTCTTTCTTCACTAAACAATGGATGAAATACTACTCACCCTTCATGGCTACGAGGGAACTAGAAAGGTAAGAGAAGTTCATCCCTCCAAATGAAGAAGAAAGATTACAATGAAAGTAGAACAATAAATGTGAAAACATCTACAAAACTAGATTGAAAAGACACTAAAATGTCTAAATTTTAAAGAGCGGTTATGTCACTAGGAAAAAAGAGGGAAACCACAAAGATTAGAGTGACTAACATGTAGCTGTATGCCAGCTGAGAATGCATCATCGCAAGGTCAGATTAGCAAGATGATTGTTCATGCGATAATGTAGAAATATGTAAGGAAATTCCAATAGTATACACGTTATGAAGTACAACCAGAATCCATGGAGAAGGGAAAAAAATAGCCAAAAATAAGTAAAAGAATAACTGAGATGGGTAATGATCTCAAGAAAATGGAATTGCAGACTCCAAGGAAAGAACAAACATCAATGATACAAAACCTCAAAATGAAAGAAAGGAAAATGAAGAGTGATGATGATTTTCAGTAGAACACAAAGATAAGGGGCAAAAAAAAATGTGACAGTGCAAGAAGTGCCACATCGAAGAGGAAGGAGCCTAAACAAAATATAACCCACAAGGGACCTCATCAATATTGATGATGTGAAAGAAAAGATCACAAAAAAAGGAAAGGCTAGAGAGATAAAGTCCCTGGTGCTCAGCCTTAAGCTATTGAAACGTGAGACATCTACTGACAGTATCCAACGTGTCTCTTCATTCTTCTCCAGTAATAATGGCGATGAAGATCATGTACCTCTTCGTGCCACCTGGATGCACAGCAAAACGAGAGCAATAAAACTCCATGAGAATCTCCTCTATCAGATTTGGAGACTGTAGAACCACAACCATTCCCATGAACCAAAGATTTTCATTGGCGTGAATGGCCCAGCCCTCGTTGCTTGTACCTGACTGCACCTGATCCTTGATGGACATTATCTCTATGTCCTACCCCTAGGACTTGATCACTCTGCTTAATAGAGAAAGCGTAGCTATCAAACTTCCCGAAGTGCCCTGAACCTGACCCTTGTAGTGTACCCCGAACTGTCCCACAATTTTGAGCATCTGCCACTCCCGGTAAGCTATACTTGCCAAGGCTCCCCGTGACTTCCGACTGAGTGTATTAGCCACCACATTTGCCTTACTGGGATGGTAATGCAAAGTGAAGTCATAATCCTCCAAGTACTCCGTCCACCTCTCTGCTTCATATTGAGGTCCTGCTGTGTAAAGATGTACTTCAGACTCTTGTAGTTTGAAAATACTTCGAACTGCTTTCCATACAGATAGTGGCACCATGCCTTCAGGACAAAGACAATAGTAGCCAATTCCATGTCATGTGGGGTAATTCTACTCTTGGCTCTTTAACTGTCGTGAACTATAAGCTACCACTCTCTCAGACATCATCAAAACACATCCAAATCTGTCTTTTAAGGCATCACAGTAGACTGTGTACCTCTATTCTCTCTCTAGAACTATCAAAATAGGAGTTGAAGTCAACCTCCTTTTCAACTCCTAGAATGCCCTCTCACATGAGTTATCCCACTAAAATTTGACCTCTTTCCTAGTCAACCAAGCCATAAGTGCAGTTAGTCAGGAGAATTTCTCAATAAACCTCCGACAATACCCGACTAATCCCAAGAAACTACGTATCTCAAAGACTGACTTTGGCCTCTCCCAACTCATAATGGCTTTAAACTTCTCTACGTCAACCGATACATTAGAAGTAGACACTGTGTCCCAAAAATTTTACCTCTATTAGAAAAAATTCACACTTGTTGAGCTTGACGTACAATTGGTGGTCCCTCAAGGTCTGAAGAACAATCCTCAAGTGACCCTCATGCTCTTCCTCAGACTTGGAGTAGATAGGATGTCATCAACGAAGACCACGACGAACTGATTTAAATAGGGCTGGAACACCCTATGCATGAGTTTCTTGAATGCCACAGGGGTATTCGTCAAATCAAATGGCATTACCATGAACTTAAAAATTCCCATATCATGTCCTGAAAGTCGTCTTAAGGATGTCTGCCTCCCTAATCCTCAATTGATGGTGTCTTGTGTGCAAATCTGTCTTGGAGTAGACCTGTGCCCCTCTTAGTTGATCAAAAATATCATCCATCCTTGACATTGGATACCTATTTTTGATAGTGACCTAATTCAATTGCCGGTAGTTTATACAAAATCTAAGGTTCTTGTTCTTCTTCTTGGCAAATAATACCAGAACACTCAAGGTGAGGTACTCGGTCTAATAAGATCCTTGCCTAATAACTTCTATAATTGAACATTGAGTTCTTGCAACTCTGCAGGTGTCATCCTATGCGGCGTCATAGAAACATGGGATGCATTGGGTTGTAATTCAATGGTGAAGTCTACATCTCAATATAGAGGTAATCCCGGTAACTTGTCTGGAAAAACGTTCACATATTCACATACTACCCAAGGTAGACTCAACTCTTGTCTCTTCTTGTCCTCAAGTGTGAGGCTCGCAAGCCAACCCATCAATTACCTATGCCAACGGGAGTTATATACGACCTGGGGTAAACATCGTATTTTTCTCCTTGAAACTTGAAACAAACACCATCTGATGTATAAGCGATGACCCTCTTTGATCATAGTTGATGACGACTTAGGGTGCCACCAACCAATCCATCCTAAGGATGATATCGAACTCTCACATGTCCATAACCCTAAAGTCCACAGTACGTAGAATTTCCAAGATCTTTAGCTCACAACCTCGACATATCTGATTAACACGAACTCTAGCTCTTAGGGGAGAATTCACATGCATTGGATTTTCTAAGGTTTCAACCTATAAGCCCAAGTCTCTCACACAAGATGCAGAAATGAATGAGTGAGATACACTCGAATTAAATAATACCCTTTCTCATAAGCGAGAGGGTAAAAATGTACCCTGAATTACTGACTGAACTGTTGGCTCAGTCTGTGGTGTGATGGTGTAGAATCGCCCCTGAGTCCCTGCTTGAAAGCCTTGTCCTTGACCTCGGCCCAAACCCTGGCGTATCTAGCTTGATTGTGGAGTCCACACTCGTGAAGTGGTAGGGGCCTATGTAGCACCCTGAAAATAGAAATAAATTTCATGACCCATAGTGGAATAAATAGGAGTGAAGAAAGTCTATGGATGTCCCACCGATGACTAGGAATGAGATGTCCCAAAAATATGGGATTGTTGCCGCTAAGGACAATCCCGCTTCAAGTGGCCCCGTTGGTTACATATGAAGCAAGTCCTCTGGTTAGCCTGATAGGTGGCCCTAAAATTTCTCCCACTTGGGGGGATTGACCTTGGCCTTGGCCTTGATAGCCTCAGCCTTGCCATTGGTACCCTTGTGGGGTAGATGTCTTTTGCTTCTTTGCCGAACTAGAAGAAGATGATTGACCTTCCTTCTTCTTGTCTTTAGCACCCGTCTCCCAGATGCTCTTAGCGTCTTCCACTTCCCTCTCAATGGCCATGACCATCTAAACTATTGAGTCTAAATCTTGTAGGCGATGACCCACAATATTTCCCTGGATGGAAAACTTCAAGCCTTCCTCAAACCTCCCCACTTTGGCCAAGTTTGTGGCCACGTAATCATCGGCAAAACGTGCTAGCTTGGTGAACTTAGCCATGTATCCATCACCGTCATTGCCCCTTAATTTAAATTTAGAAATTCTCATGCTTTAACTATCCAAACAACCGACGGGAAGTATTTGTTCATGAAGAGCTCATGGAACTCGTTGCACATCATTCCCTCAAGATTCTTCAAGGTCTTTGCCCAATTCCACCATAGATGGGACTCTCCCTCAAGCTGAAAGGCCACTAACCTTATCTTAATGGCGTCGGATGTGACCTCCATAACCTCCAAGATCTTTTTTAGTTGTTGGAACCAATGGTCGGCCACCATCAGATCTGCCCCTCCCATAAAGGTTGGTGGCTTGTGTGCCTTGAACCGTTGGAGGTTGTTTGAACCTCCTTAGCCCACGTTGGTGCTATGTTGTGCAAAGGTAATCGCCATCATGCCTATAGCCTCCATTAAGGCTTGTTGATCAAACAACAGTGGTGGTTGGTTGTTATTCCTCCCACCCCCTCGGCCATTTCGGTGTTCTCTTCCTCTATTTGCCATCTAAACACACATAAGATAGCAATAGACCACTAACTTAGTATTTTGATGTCCGGTATCATTTTTTTGACCCCCAATGTTATGTTTTTTAACCCTAAAGCCTCATTTGCATACACATGGAATCATGCATATCATATCATATATCATATAACACGTATATTTAACAAATTCAACATGTAATGTACAATGGATGCAATGGCCTAGACCCATACCCCGCAAGCCTAAGTAAATCGAGAACCTATGCTCTGATATCAAGCTGTGACACCCTAAAATTTGAGGGTCATTTCTCAACCCGTTGATCACCCATTAACCCGTAGAAATACCTATGTATGCTGTATAACCCGACACCACGTCGTTACATTCCTTTCACCAAGATCGTAACCAACACAAAGTTTGGGCAGAGTCTCCTTTGTATCGGAGCACTACCCAACATATAACCTATACATATATCAACCACCTGACCATTCCAAGGTCCATCCCCTTCAATTAGGACTTAATGTTTAACCAATTATATCATTCCAACAAGTAGTATGTGACATGGTACCGGTACCTATGTGACTTGGTACCGGTACTTGAACCCACTGTTTGCCAGGCACTGATAAACTATATGTCTTAGTACCGAAACTTGAGCCCACTGTTCATCAGGGCACCGATACTTGATACCTAGGTACTTGAGCCCATTGGAATCCAGGTATTGGTGCATATAGGTTTAGGTACTGTTACCTGGGTCATTTGACACCGTGGTACTGGTACTTAATCATTTAGGTACCGGTACGTAAGCCCAAATTTTCTCCAAATCTTTCCATTTTCAACTCTTAGCCATCCAAACTCATTCATTGTTTATCTAAACTCATACAACATTCATTTACATCGAAATATTGTCCAAAAGAGTCCATTACATGTCCCCTTTTTATACAAATTTATAAGTTCAAAACAAATTACATAATTGATTTACAAATGTAATTTAAAAGCCACATTCCAGCTTCCTCATCAACAAGGGCCCAAGTTAGGGCTGTCCACTGGTGCTTGTCAAACACCTCAAATAGGTCCCCATAAAGGGTGAGTCACGCTCAATATGGTATCTCCTAATGAGGCTACTCTCCAACCTAGATGTATATGAAATGTTCACATAAATCATCAATCAATCACCTATTCAAGAATATACAATTTATAAATGAATGCCACAATTCCATGCCATTTGATGAGATGAAACTTTCATATGCAATGCAATTCAAGTCCTGCACTGGCTCCTATAAACATGTCTTGTCTTGCGTATGAATCTAGGTATTCCAAGCCCCCGCCATTGATGTTACACATCTAATAATCATTTTATAAAATCCTTGGGTCTTTCTTGGGAAGGGTATTTATGGACTTCCACCAACAGCTCTGCATACGCCAACACACTTTATGGACTCAATACCAACGGGAATGCGTATCTGAAGTTACCGGATCTTGCACCTGAGAGAGAATCTAGCCCTTCTTACTAACCCTGACCATTGTTCTCAATGCAACTTGTGTGAATGAGTTGAACCTAAGTCCAACTTTTTTGAGCTCATGTATCAACCCACAAAGGATGTTGTTTGATCAAAAACATGCACCCACACCCACACCCATGTCCAATGCCCACGAATGCGGTGCTACTACCAATGCATATGAAAACGTCATGTATAATTATAATTTTTAATATCATGTTCATCATATCATGAGCATATTCCATCTCCACAAAAATTATCAATTTCTTTCAAATTGTTAATAATATAACACATGATATAATTACATTCCACAATCTCTACTAAGCATGTTATATCATTTTCATTTCAAATTACACACTTAATCAATCATAGGCATTTTATCAGACACCTAAAATGCACAAAGATTATGTAAACACATAGTATGCCCAAAACATCACAGTATCCATGAATTTCACAACCAATCAATTTGATCAAAACTCAATTATGCAAGATTTGGTTTAAATCATGTTCCATATACCCATTTCATATGCTAGCAATCCTAGGTATGTGTTATACTTGAGATTTCATCTCTAACACCCTACCCATTTTATATTTTAACCCTAGGTTAGAAATAAATCTAGTTAGGAAAGGAACTCTACCTCTTGAAGCATATTTTCGCGTTTCAAAAACTCCAAAAGACCCAAGTCTATCTTCTAAGTCTTGATACCAAAAATCACATTCTTGAGATTTTTGGCAAAACTTGCAATCTTTGGTGTGTACGCGTAACTCTCGTCACGTAGAACAACTTTTGTTCTTGGCCCAAGGGATCCGACGATTAGATCGCCATAGATCGGAGAAGAAATGAAGATGAACTTTAATTTTCTCTCTCTTATTTCTCTCTCTCTCTCTCTATCAAAAATGATGGTGTAGAAATGGGGGAAAATCTTATTTTTCCCCCTTTTTATACTCCTTTAGATACTTGGTGCACAATGCACCACACCTGCGTCTTTTTTGATCAAATTTTATCCCAAATCAATTAAATTTCATTCCATTTTAAGTTTAGTGCATTTTTATTGAACTAACTATAAATTATTTCTTGGGTTTCACAAATAAAATCTAATCTCGTTTATTTTAGTCGCGCGACATTCGATCGCCTCGTAAGACACAAAAAATTTGAATGTCTCAGAATTCAACAAAACTTGACTAGATAGCTAGATTTTGTGAGAGGAATCCAATGGTGAGTTCTTTTTCTTCATCTGAGTTCTAGAAAAATTTGAGTTTTCAACCCGTACAGTAGCGACTAATTACCGTTTTAGCCTTTTAATAAAATTTTAAAATTTTTCCTAGGTTTTACATAATCTAAATGAAAAAGACTAGCAACTTCAATTACATGTGTCGAAGGATGTTCATGAATGTGATCAATAATAAGTTTGGGAACCAAATTAGAAGTCAACTGTTCATTCTTTGTGGTTTGTGTAGCAACCCCACATGTTTGGTTGTTCTGTAATTTCCCGATGTAGAAAAAAAACCATTAGCCTTCTGAATAGAAGCATTAACATACCATGCACATCCAATTGAGTACTTTGACGTATATTTAGAAAATAACTCTCATTTGGTCATTCTTAACATAGTTGAGTTGAAAACCTATCTCAATTGCATATTTTCATATAGTATTCCAAAATCGAGATACACCACCTTCGAATTTCTGGCCAACAACCATTAGAGAATTTTTGGTTTAGGTATTAAGAGATTGGATTGAATTAATTTAATGTGGTGATGATGTAAGACAAAGTTTGGATTGCGTTTAAAAATATAATTACTTTATTACCCTTGCAAACCTAAAAATTACACATTATGCAAACTCTCGTCCTTAATATTTATTTTGTCATTTTCAATTTAATACTATACATTATTACCTAATTCAAACATAAATTTGGTGTTATAATTGTTAGATCATGTTTTGAAATTGGCTAATTTTGTGAAGTATAGGTAAATCTCAATCTATTACATGGTTATAATGCTATAACAATGAAGATCTGTAAGCGTCAAATGAAAGGGAGAAGATCATGCTTCAAGCTACATCAAAAGAGCTCTCCATATGCACCTTCTTGCTTGGGATAAAGGTCATAACTTAGGGACCTAAGAACCCTTGATTTAATTTTTTAGACTTAGGATGATTAGAGTTAAAATGGAATTGGTGTTGATTCATGTATAACGCCTATGTGATTTCCAAAGAATTTTTTTTTAAACCTCTTTATATTTTGAAAACATAGTTTGAGCCATTATTAGACCCTTCTTTAGCAACACCCTTTAATGTTCAAGAGGATTAATTTTTTTCTTGGTTTTAAGCTTAGACAACCAGTAGGGACCTCCATATGTTTGTTAGCCTTCGCTGCAGCGGTCTCTAATGACTTAGGGAAAAATTTGAGAAAAGGCTATTCGTGTGGTAGAGAGGATCGTCCTCTAGGTCCCTCTCAGGTCGCTCGAGTGTTCCTAAGGTCGCTTGAATAGTCCTTTCTCTACTGATCTAGTTTGATTCCAAATTTCATTCTAGTGACCACCACTCCTCCCATTGCTCAAGCGGTCGTTCACGAATTTGTGTTTTCTTGAATCCTAAGGTAAGGCCTATTCCGAGCCTATAAATAGAGGGAAGCCTTCGCAACGTAGAGTAAGCTTCTTGTGAGTCTTTTGGAAAGAAATTTGCCTATCTTACATCAAGAGACCTCACCACAACTCTAGATTCCTAAATCTAAAGGCTACCATCTTGTGATTTCTATCCAATCTCATATCTTGGAGAAGAAGAGATTATTTGGTTGAAACCAAGCCCATTGGAAAATATGCATAACGAGGATCTTAGCAAAGAAGATTACTAAAATCCTAGATGATCCAGTGCGGTGGAGAATCCAAGTGAAGCTATCCATAACATTGATGATGGAGTTTCAACGAAGAGGTTTATTGAAAGAAAGGAGTGTCTAACTATGATATTGGTTGAGATATAAGACTCGAGTACTTGTAAAATACTTTGGGATAGTGGATTAGGTTTTGGTGAACCTTAGAGAGGTTCCCCATAATTTTTCCCAAGAAGGGTTTTTGCATCAATAAATTGCTTATGTTTTTTTATCATTTTTACATATATACTTGCAATTCGAGCATAGACGAGCATTATGTGTTTGATGAATTCATTGATTGGATATCCATAGTTGTTTACTTTGGCTTGTTTCCATTGGATTGAGATCGTCGTGAGAGATTGAGTGTTAATTGATAATTTGATCAAATCAATACATGAATCTTCATAGATTTAATGGGTCATGGAGGTTTTAAAATTTGTTCTCACATTAAATTATTATATCATTGTGAGAAGAGATAATTATGGTAGAATTAGGTTAAAATTAGTGATTGTTGCATCTTCATTTTAATTAACCTATTCACCTTCCTCTAGGTAGTGTCTAGCAATTCACGTGTTTCATCTTGAGGAAAAATTCATAAAATCTCCTTCACAACAATTGGTATTAGAGCGTTATTGCCTTGAAATTGCATTAGACACTTGTAGACATATTTTATTGTTGCTTATATGCCCAGTTGAGTATGGCTGCATTCATCGAGTCATGAGTTATGTTGAGTTGTGTTTTGTAGTTCACGCTACCTTGAAAGCCTAAGTAGAAAATAAATGGTACTTTTATAGTAGTTGCTCTAGGCAAATTACTGGAGGTAAGTCTCATTTTTGCATATTGGAGAAGTGTAATGGTGGGACAATCACAGTCAGAGATGGGTATGTCTCCAAGGTTGTTGGAAAAGGTTCCATTCAACCATTAGGAATGAAAAAAATTAGATAATGTTCCCTATATGGAAGGGTTACAAGTAACTTCATTAGTATTAGTCAATTGTGTGATGACAACAATGTTGTACACGCACAAGAGATAAATGCACTGTGTTAAATGATAAAATACAATGTCTCTTAAAGGGGTCAGGTCAAGAAATAATTGTTATTTTTTATCTCCGAGCTCTTCACTAGTGTGTCATAGTGTAAGTGTTGAGGATGTTGCACTATGGAACCAAAGGTTAGGTCACATGAACTACAAGGACCTTAATCGAATCACAAGCAAGGAGCTTATGAGAGGAGTACCTAAGTTAGGAAAGTCTACTACCAAAGTGTGTGATCCTTGTCAATTAGGGATTCTAACTAAAGTCATTCACAAGAGACTAAAGACCATCACAACTAAGAGACCCCTAGAGCTCATTCAGATGGATCTCATGGGCCTTACACAGGCTGAGAGCATAGGAGGAAAGAGATACATCTTAGTAATGATAGATGATTACTCTAGGAACACATGGGGTGTCATTTTTAATAGAAACATTTGAGGCTTTTGCTTGATTTAGAAACATTTGTAAGAAAGATCCAAATGAACAAAGGGCAAGGCATAGGAAAAGTTGTCAGAATTAGACATGATTATGGTGGAGAATTGGATAATTCTAAATTCTGTGCTTATTGTGATGAACATGACATTAATTATGAGTTTTTTGCACCTAAGACCCCACAAAAAAAAAAGACATGGTATAAAGAAAGAACAAAGTCATACAAGAAATGGATCATGTAATGGTTTGCCTCAGAGATTTTGGGCCGAGGTTGTAAATATAGCATATTACATTGTCAACAAAGTCTACCTTAGGTTAGGTAGATGTCAAACCCCTTATGAGATTTGGAAAATCAAAAATCCTAATGTGAAGTATTTTTGAGTTTTTGGGTGTAAGAGCTACATCATAAGAGATAGAGAGAATCTATACAAATTTGACTCCTGAAGCGATGAAGGAATCTTCCTTGGATACTCCAAAAATAGTAGAACATATACAGTATTTAATTTGAGAACATCTACTGTTATGAAATCTATAAATGTTTTCATTGATGACACAAGAAAGGACATTGTGCAAGAGAAAGATGAGGATGAGGGAACTATTGCTTCAATAGGAGAACAAGATGAATTGGAACCTACTTCTCCCCTTCAAAGAAGTAATGTCCTTCTCACCAAACCAACACCTTCATGGGTTCAGCTAGGCACACGCCTAGTGACATCTTAGGAAACTCAAACAAAGGGGTAATGAATAGGAAACAACTTGAGGGAGAATTGGGTCATAATTGCTATGTCTCTTCCTTTGAACCCAAGAATGTGAGTGCGGCTCTTGGAGACGACAATTGGCTTATAGCCATGCAAGATGAGCTAAATCAATTCACACGAAGTAATGTTTGAGACTTGGTACCTAGGCCTAAAGACACCAATGTAATTGGTACCAAATGGATTTTTAAAAATAAATCCTATGAAAATGGTGTAGCTTCTAGAAACAAGACAAGGTTGGTTGCACAAGGGTACACCCAAGTTAAAGGAATAGATTTTGATGAGACATTTTCACTAGTAGCTAGGCTAAAATCTTTGAGATTTATTTTTGCCATACCTTGTCACATGAAATTCAAGTAATAACAAAGGGATGTGAAAAGTGCATTCTTAAATAGTTTTCTTCAAGAAGTGGTCTATGTGAAATAACCAAAGGGTTTTGAAGACCCACATCATCCTAGGCATGTGTTTAAACTTAAGAAGGCACTCTATGGGTTAAAACAAGCTCCAAGAGCTTGCTATGAAATATTATCTACTTATCTTTTGAAATAAGGGTTTTCAATGGGTAATGTAGATAAGACCTTATTTGTGAAGAGTGTTTAAGGTGAACTTTTGATTGCCTAAGTATATGTTGATGATATTATTTTTGGTTCCACATCTAATTCTCTTGCTCATGAATTTAGTGAATTGATGAAATCTGAATTTGAAATAAGCATGATAGATGAACTAACCTTCTTTTGAGGCTTGTAGGTTAAACAAATGAAAAATGACATTGTCATTTCACAATCTAAATATGCAAGAGACTTAGTTAAGAAGTTTATGTTAGAGTCAACCAAACACTTGCGTACTCCTATGAGTACAAGCACCAATTTGAGTAAGGACACTCCAGGTAAAGTTGTTGATCACACATTATATCATAGCATGATAGGTAGTCTACTCTATCTCACAGCGAGTCGACTTGATATTGACTTAGTGTTAGTATATGTGCATGACATTAGCCTTGTCCCAAAGAGTCACAATTGCTTGTTGCCAAACGAATCATTCGATATGTGAGTGGCATTTTAGGGTATGATATTTGCTATACCTTCGAGACTAATGCTGAGATGGCTAGCTATTTCGATGTCAATTGGGTAGGGAATGTAGATGTGATGACTGAGGTCGTGAAAGTCGATTTTGGGAATCTGACTCAATCACTCATGGTCACAGAGTATATGTGAATTATGTGGGGGAGGTTTGGAGTCAAATTAGGGCAATGGAGTGTCAGGGAATGAAAGAATTAAGTCAGAGTAGGGTTTGGATGGCCGAGTCCAAACGCGGTCTAGCAAGTAAAGGACTCGAAAGTGCGGTGCGAGTATAAATTCTAGGTTAATTTTGGGTATGGGGGATTTAATTAGTATTTTTCTAGGGTTTATTTTAATCGATGTGATTTTAAAAAATATAAGAAAAATCAGAGTTTAAAAAATTATGGAAGTAACCGCCCAAGCAACTCACATGGCCAAGAAGAAGGACGCGGGATGGAAGGTGAAAAAGGCTTCGCTTTGTTTCACAGAAAAAGGACTAAGGAAATTTCGTTTCCGTAGTGGTGATGCTGGCGTCAGTTGACCTGGTTGATAAAGAAATATATATATATCAAATATAAAGAAAGATTGATTATTTATATGCAAGATTGAAGACACGATTCGCGCGGGTCTGCTTCTCTTTTTAAAATAGGCAAGGAGGTGATTTGTTCATTGGGCGATTCAGCTAGCCAAATCACACTAATGCGATTCATTCGCCCTACTATCCTATAGAGCAATTCAAACTCTTAGTAAGACTAGGGCTAGGGCGACTCATTCTCTTTTCAAAGTACTATCGCTGTCATTTTTGCTACCAGATCTAACTCCTCCACTCTTTTCTTTTAGCGCTTCGGAGGTATTGGAAAGAACTGCCTCTCCCTTCATCACTTCTGCATAGGCTTAATTTTTGTACTTCGGGTTCGGCTTCCACATACGAGTTGACCCCCATAGCTTTGGTTGTCACCATGGGAGCCTTCTAGCCATTCAAAGCCAATGATTTCTTGGATAACAATAATCTGGGGAAGATCAAAATAACCCAAGTGTGATTTGAGGAGCAAGACCAAGGAAGAGCTACTCTTTTCAACTTGCTGAACTCATTGGTGAGCTTGTGTTTTTGATTTGGTGTTTTGTGTTTGTGCACAAATTTGAGTTTAAAGTGAGTTTTGGGTTTGGTTTTACAAATAGGTTTTGTACTTAGCTTGTGTTTGTTTCAAATTAATTGCCATGGGTATGTTCCTGGGTGAATTTGGAGTGGTTTAGAAGTAGTTTTAAGGTTGGCTTGGGTTGTGGTGGAAGGAAGAAGTTGGGCTAGGGTTTGTAAAACTTGAATTTTGATTTTTTGAAAACTTGGTTTAATCTCGGAAAGGGCACCTAGGGCTAGCTAATTTGAGGTCAAATAATCCATTTTTGGCCTCAAATTCAATTTTAAAGGTCATTTGATGGATTAAAACTCAATTTACAGGTTTGGGTTTTTGTTTTGAAGTCAATTGTCAACCCCACTTTGACCACAGATCTGTGAGGTATGAAGGGATTCAAAGGAGATGGGTTTTGGGATTTAAAACTAGGATAAGAAGGGAGTAATTTGGATTTGAATAAGTGTGGAGGGAGAACGAGCTTGAGCAAAGTGTTTTTAAGAGGAGCAATGCTTTATGAACCTTATTTGGTGGCTTTATTTGATGACATTATTATTCTTTGCCATTAGATTGACAGTGAACCCCCACTATTAATTCGACCCACTATCAATTCAATGGCTATGATCCATTGTGTCACCTAAATTAGGTATAAATAGCATTTCCCTTTTACGAGTAAAAAATGTGAGGTAAATTAGTAATAAAAAAATTATAGTTTCACTTATGCACTGATCATGACAGACACTGGTCGAGCCAGCAAAATATTTTAGGGTTGACACTCTAACATGTTTTATCCTAATCGATAAAAAGATAACATATTTATATTATTTATTTCATCAATGATCCTTAAAATTTTTATGCATACATGTGTATAGCAGAAAAAAGATTAATTATAGGTTTTTATTGAAAATGAGGTTAATTGTAGTTAATTACAGTTGACCTAATAAATTTTTATACTTTGATAGCTTTGATTGATGACTTTATTATTAATGACTAATAAATTTAATGTCAAAACCACAAATATGTACACTAAAGGATATGTATACCAAAGGATATAGCATGTATTTTTTTATTTTAAAATTTTGTGAGCAAGATCACAAAACTCAGATAGGTTTTAAACTCAACGCTAAAGTGCACATCAATAATAAATGGTCAAATTGATTAAAAGATTTTAAAATAAACCCAATATGTTCAAACTAATCCGAATATGTCCCAAGTATGTCCACCGTTAGTCCTTTAGGTATGAGTGTATACTCATTAATATGATAAGAAAATAAAGTAATACAATAAAGACCTAATTTGAAGACCTAATTCAATGTAGTCGTTAGATTAGTTATGAATTCCAATATTAGATGAAGGCTCACTTCTAATCCAATGATTATATTGGATTAGGTCCCTAAATTAGGTCCTCAAATTAAGTCTTAATAGCATTTTCTAAGAAATAATGGTGTAGACATAATTAAATATATTTTTAAAAAATATAATATATAATAGTGAGACAATAAAATTGAGGATGGGCATGTCTTTGAGTGACTCTCCCACTGATGACATCGCAATTAGCCTTAAGCTCCATGAAAATTTTAGGGGTGTAACTTGGACGGGCCAACTCGAGCTCAAATCGAAAAAAATAGGGCATGGGTTGAGGTTTTAAAATTTTGTGTTAGGCATGGATTCAAAAACTCCAACTTGAATTGAATTCGGACAATATTTGGGTTAAGGCCTCGAGTTTAACTCGAACTAGACAATTTATATATATATATATATATATATATATATATATATATACGTATATATATATATATATATATATATAGATCTCATCTCTTGTTCTCTGTTTCCCTCTGATTGTCTGTGAAAACCACAACACCGAATACCACAATGTTGAAGATTGCAACGACTCGATCTGTGTCAAAGACCACAACGACTCTGTGCCTTTCTCTTAGATCTGTGGTGGTTGGGCAGGTGGTGGTAGGTTGTTGGTTTTGTCGTTGTGGTCATCGACCTTTGTTTCATGGTTATGGTGGTTGCTGAAGGCCTGGCTTGCTATGGTTGTTGTTGTCGGAGTGCATTGGTGGTGTTAATTTGATAATTTTTGTGTGTAGTGTTTTTGTGTAATTTGTAACCCATATTAAACTCGAATTTTAACCTGAAATTAGCCCGAATTAAAAAACCCGAATTCAACTTGAGCCTGCTTCGAATTCAAATTAGACAATACTCAGGTTGAATACCTCGAATTGAGGTCAAGTTTGGGTTGAAGATTATGTGCCTAGGATTGGACTAGGGTTGACCCTTCAATCCACTCAAGTTACACCCCTAAAAAATTTAGACTTTGTATTAAAAGTTGGCCATATTACACTGACCTCTAATTTTCCAAAAAATTCTTCACCAAAATAAAGGCGAACCAACCAAAAAATGTGGTGCCAAAAAATATTCCAACCCGTGTGCCCTATTGTAGGCCTCGGCAGCGAGCCAGCCCGGCCCAACGCATAACTTTTCAGCCCATAACCCATCCATAGGACAAGCTTGCAGACTTTGACTACTCAATGGGCCAGGCTAGATCTGTCAGTAAAAAAATTAAGGCCCATGACTTGCCCGTGGGCTGGCCTATTGGCCCAAAAAACATGCTAAATACTGGCAGTGGATACTGTAGGCTTATTCAAAAAAACTATGGGCCTGTTTGGTTTGTTTTTTGGAAGGGTTTGGATTGGCTTGTCCAAACCCAAATCCCTCTTTATAAAGATGAGATTCAACATTCAATCTCGTCCATACTCATATTTGGTATGCCTATGAATATATCACTATTATGATAATATATTTGTATATAAATGACTATTATTCCCCTTAATCAATTTAATTTAAACTCATGTTTGTATACATACATTTTCTTGTATCCTTATGATTTTAATATTTGATTATTTGGGGTATAAATTTTTTATTATTTGATTATTTGATTTACATTTGATTATTTTAATACTTGATTATTTGATTATTTGGGGTATATGAGTTATATGAGGGTATAAATGTCATTTTGTATGATCAACCCTTTAACTCCCATATGAAGCCCACCCCCTACTGGGTTTCATGAAACATGTGGGACAAAGGTCAGACCACTAGTGGGGCGCCACCCAAGCCACATTTTCTCTCTGTTTCTCATGTAGTTCCTCTTTTTGTGTTACATAAGAAAATATGTTTATATATTTGTGTTGTGGGGCTGGCGCCCATATAACACCACGCCCATTTGTGAGCAACTAAGGCGTCGCCCACATAGCACACCAAAATTGACTCCTGTTTTGACAATAGCACTTAGCTTTGCCCAGGCATCACAAAAGGAGTTGCCCAGCCTCCTGCGTCGCCCACCACCACAATGCCCAAGGTGCCTGCCTAGGCGTCGCCCAAGGCACCCTACCAACTTCCAAGCGTCGCCAATAGTGCCACAGGGCACCATCCAGCTAGCTGCCCCGCCTCCGATGTCACTTGCACCTGGTGCCACCACGACCCTCGTCCTGGCATCGCCATTACCTGTCGCCCAGATTGGACCGAGACCTAGAGTCCTAATAAAACTCGACTCCGAGTATCAAGTGAATATTGATACACAAAGCCTCCCAGCAAGCATATCCCTTCCTATAAGCCAAGACTCAATGTCCTAGTATGATTCAACTTTGAACATCTAGGAGATTGGTGAGGAGGTCTATCCTATCACAACCTAGAGTTTGATTTTACTTGGAACACGACTTCCTATGTCACTATAAATAAAGGTTACAGGTACCAGGTATGTAATTCAATTCGAGCCTATTCACCATACACTTTTTCTTCGACTAGGTTACTGACTTAAGCTTTAGAGTCTTTTTGACCGCTTCTGGCCATCGATTCACTTAGGTGTTCTCTTGTCTTGCAGGTTCACCAAGGCTTCTCCACCACCTTCTCGGTCTATACGAGGTGGTTACTTTTAGCGTGGATCTATCCCCGCACAATTGGCGTCGTCTGTGGGAAGTGATTAAGTTTTCTACCAACCAACAAGCCTTGAAACCATGACCAGCAAGAGAGTCCTCGATCCTAGAACCAAACGTTCATTACTTCCACTACCCCGATTCACGAGGATCCGCTAACTATGACCTCCAGTTATCAGAAGAAGTGCTGCTTGGTGTTGGGTAGGACCACTTAAGAGAAAATCCTCTTTCTCACCACAACCTACCCACTCTCAGTGAAAAAGGTGGGTTAGCCACTGAGATTGATTACCATGAGGCAATCAGGAAGAAGACAGAGAAGCTAGAAGCTCTCAGGTAGGGCCTCCTACGCCAGAGTGGCAAGAAACTCGCTAGCGAGCTCAGACGGTCAACCCGTAACTATGATCATCGTAACGATCACATTGAGGAAGCTTATCCCTTCCAACATAGGAGCCATTCTTGAACAAGGAGTTACTCGACCCATAATCAGCGTCAAAGCAGGTATTCCCCCAGGAAAAACATTACTAACCACACCCTTACCGAGGCATGATCACTCTTATCAGAGAGGAGGGCGCAAAACACATAGACAACCCCATCTTAGGAAGCCAAGGGGATGGCAGGAGACTCCTTCCCATTCTCAAAGAGAAGACCGTTGGGATGACTATAGAGGAGAAAAATGAAGGCGCTCTGAGCCAGCTCATGATGTGGCCATCTGGCTACAACATGACTATGCTCATTATGACCCCATATATTCAATTAATGAAAAGGCGAGGCAGAACCTCGCAAGGATGACTACCACACCTTTCATTCGGTCCATACGAGAATCCGAACCTCCACAGAAGTTCAATCCTCTAACTTTCGAGTTATATAATGGCCAGTCTGACCCGGTGCTTCACATAGGAGCTTACACCAACAAGATGACCCTCTGGAAAAACTATGAGACACTGATGTGCAAGATGTTCCCTTCCAGTTTGGGAAAGTTAGCGCTTAAGTGGTTTCATGGGATGCCCATGAACTCTATATACTCTTGGGAACAACTTAATGGGGAGTTTGTCTCTCGATTCACAGCTAATAGTCGAGAACCCATGACGATTGATACACTCTTGGCACTGCGCCAAAAATGAGAAAAAACTTTTCGAGAGTACGCCATGAGGTACCTGGAGACTTATGCCAACATTGAAGAATGTGGTGAGAAAACCGTTGCTATCTCTTTTCACTTGGGCCTCCCAAGGGAGAGTGAGTTGCAGAAATATCTCACTATGTGGCTACCCAAGAGTATATCCCACTTGTAGGAGCACATCAAAAGATATGTAAAAGTGGAAGATGACAAAGGGCCAATTGATCGGCTACCATTTCCACCAAGGAAGAATCAAAGGAAGGATAGCCCCACAAACCCATCAAAGAGGGGAGAAACGTCAAAGGGGACGAAAGATTCATTCCAAAGAGTCAATAATATTTTCAGAGAGCCAATCTATCAAATTTTGAATCAGATTAAAGACAACGATTATTTTAGGTGGCCACCGAAAATGACAAGGGACCCCCCCAAGAGAGACCAAAACCTCTGCTACTCTTACCACAAGGATAAGGGCCACCGAACATAGAATTTTCGCTCTATCATGCACCACTTGGAGGAGTTGGTCAAGCAAGGTCACTTAACCCAGTACATAGACAAGGAAAAGACTGCCAAGGAGTAGACAAAACAACAGACTCAACCACATGATCAGCTCAGCCAAGGGATGACCAGCCTCCTGAGGTAATAAATGTTATCTTTAGTACCACTCCTCCTATGCAAGTTGACTCGATCCAGTCTCAGATTGAGCACCAAAAAACCCACCATCTTTAGCATGTTATGCAAGCAGATCACCAAGGTGGTCATACTTCCAAGCGCCGAAGAGTAGAATCAGAGAGTGTTCCTATCACATTCTCAGATTTAGACTTGGAAGGAATAGTCCACCTGCATAATGACCCCCTTGTTCTCACTCTCAACATGAATGACTTCGAAGTAAGACGTGTGCTCATTGACCCTGGGAGTTCAACGGAGATCATATATTATGGTCTGTTAAAGAAATTAGGGAAAACTCAGGCCTCACTCCTCCCAACCATGACCTTACTCGTTGGCTTCAATGGCATGCAAGTCTGGCCTCTAGGTAGGTTGCAACTTCCTATCAAGGCTGGTACACAAGTGGTTGAGGTAGACTTTCAAGTGGTGGACATTCCATCATTGTACAATGCCATCATGGGGAGGCCATGGCTCCACCAGATGCGAGCGATAGCCTCCACCTACCATCAGATGTAATGTTTTTCTACAAGTGAAGGGATAGTTGAGATCTGTGGAGACCAAGCTACTTCTAAACAGTGCCTTAATATAGGGGCTATATTGGTGGCCAAGTCACAGCAGGTGTTCATTGCTGATGAAGAACTCCTCTTCCTTAAGGACATAGGGGTTAAACCTAAAGATAAGTCAATCGAAGAGTTGCAGGTCATACTAGTAGTCCAAACAGATCTGGATAGATACTTCTTGATCAGGTCACAGCTACTTGCACCCGAGAAAAAGTCTCTTATTGGGCTACTAAGGAGGAACATTGAGATCTTTGCCTGGACAACTTATGAGATGCGAGGTATCTATCCCTCATTAGCTAGCCATCATCTTAATATAGACCTTGCTCGCAAGCCTGTTGTTCAAAGTGTAGGAGGTTTGCTCTCCAGCATGCAGAAGCCGTTGATGAGGAGGTGGGCAAGCTCTTGGAGGCCAGTGCTATAAAGGAGGTCCAATACCCACCGTTGTGGTCAATAAGAAGAATGAAAAGTGGCGAATATGCATTGACTTCATAGACCTCAACAAGGCCGGCCCAAAGGACCCTTCTTTGCTCCTGAAGATTGATCAGCTTATGGATGCCACATCTGGCCATGCAAGGATAAGCATCTTAGATGCATATAGAGGCTACCATCGAATTCCAATGTTTGGGCTTGATAAGGAAAAGACAACATTTATCACGTCAAAGGGGATCTACTGCTACAAGGTCTTGCCTTTCGGCTTGAAGAACGCGGGAGCTACTTACCAGAGAATGGTGACAAAGCTCTTTGGCTCCATCATCGGCCAAACAATGGAGGTGTACATGGATGATATGGTGGTTAAGAGCAAGGAGTCAGAGAACCACTTCTATGACCTTCAAATATCTTGAAGCATCACAAGCTCAAGCTTAACGCCTCAAAGTGTGCCTTCGGAGTGAGCTCTGGAAATTCTTAGGACATTTGGTGATACAAATAGGGATAGAAGCTGATCCATATCAGATTAAGGCTTTGCAGGCAATTAAGAAGCCTTCCTCAATCAAGGAAGTCCAGAGGTTAATAGGCATGGCTACGGCCCTTAACCAATTTATCAGTCGATCTTCAGACTGATGTAGACCCTTCTTTTAGTTGCTTAGAACACTTCTTTTGCTCTCCACTCCTTTGCAAAGTGAAGAGCTCTAACTCTATTTAGTCATATCCGAACACGCTATAAGTGGAGTGTTGCTACAGGCAGAAAGGAGGGAACAAAAGCCTATTTATTTTGTAAGCAAAACTTTATTGGGGGCAGAGACCAGGTATTCCCCCCCCTCGAAAAACTACTTTTTGCATTGGTTATAACTTCTCACAAGTTGAACCACTATTTCCAAGCACACACCTTGAGGAGTGCAATTGGTAGGGCGGATCTCTCTGGTAGCATTGCAAAGTGGTCACTTGATCTGGGGTAGTACAACCTCAAATTCACTCCAAGAACGACGATTAAAGCATAAGTCTCAACCAACTTCATAGTAGAGTTTACATATGAGCTACCAAAAGAACATGCAGTAGCATGGAGCTTAGCTCTCAGATCCCAACCTTAGGAGTTACAGGTTGATGGATCCTCGACTCGAAAAGGATCAAGAGCCAGTATTGTCCTGTTCTCCCCTAATGGGGAAGTCTTGGAGTTGGCCCTCCAGTTGGGGTTCGCTGCCACCAACAATGAGGCTGAGTACAAAGCATTAATCTTTGGTGTACGGGCTGCATTGAGACTGGGGGCAGAGGAGTTAACTATATACTTCGATTCTCTATTGGTGGTCAACCAACTATTTGGGGAGTACAAAGCCCGTTCAAACACAATGACCTTGTACTTAGAGAAGGCAAGGACTTGCTTGGATAGTTGAAGTCCTACAAGGTAATCCAGATCCCAAGAGACCAAAATGAACACGCAGATGCTCTTGTTACCCTAGCTTCCGCTAATAAACAAGGTTTAAAGCGAACGATTGAGGTGGAGTATCTCGAGAAACCAAGTATACATGAGGACCCAGTAGAGGTCAATTGCATGGAGCAAGCACCGAGTTGGATGGACCCTCTTGTCCAATATCTTAAGAATGGGACTCTCCTAGAGGATAAGAAGGAGGCAAGACTCATCATCTCAAAATAAGCCCGTTACTAGTTGTCACCGGATCATAAGCTCTATAGGAGGTTTTTCTCAAGGTTGTACTTACTATGTGTCCACCCTAGCAAAGTGAAGGATCTACTCTATGAGATCCACGAAGGAGTGTCTGATGCCTATACTGGAGGAAGAAGTCTTGCCTTAAGGGACATCTCCCAAGGGTATTGGTGCCCGTATATACAGAAGGACGCACAAGTATATGTCAAGAAATGCAATAAGTGTCAAAGGTTTGATACTATACCTCGATAGCTAGCTGGTGACCTAAACCCACTCACGAGCCCTTGGCCATTCGCTCAATGGGGTCTCGACATAGTAGGTTACCTTCCTAGGGCTCCATCCAACAAAATGTATCTCATCACTACAACTGATTACTTTACAAAGTGGATTAAGGCCGAGCCCCTCTCTGACATCCGCGACACTGATACCAAGAAGTTTGTATGAGATAATATAATCACAAGGTATGGAATTCCTTATGCCCTTATATCTGACAATGGCACTCAATTTGATAGCTTAACGTTCAAAGAATTCTATTTGGGACATGGGCTCTGCAATTATTATTCCTCCCCTGCTTACCCTCAATCAAATAGGCAAGCTGAAGCTTCAAATTAGGTCATCCTTGACAGTATCAAAAAGAAGCTAGAAGTAGCCAAAGGAAAGTAGGTGGAATAACTTCTAATGGTGCTTTGGGCTTGCAAAGCAACCCCAAGGCATTCTACAGGAGAGATGTCTTTCTCCCTCTTATACGGTACATAAGCTGTTATTCCTTTTGAAGTAGGTCTACCAACTATAAGAACTAAGGTCTATGAGCAAGGTAACAATGATCAAACCCTTGAACATAACTTGGATCTTATCGAAGAAAGAAGGGACTGAGCAATGGTTCGGTTGGCAGCATATCAAGAGGAGTTAGCTAGATCCTATAACAAGAAGGTCAAAGAAAAGAGCTTCACACCTAGTGTTCTTCATAGGGTTCTCGCTCAGACTAAGGACCCTATGGATGACAAGTTAGGCCCTAAATGGGAAGGGCCTTATAGGGTCGCGGCACGAGTAGGGACATGAGCATATAGGTTGGAGGAGCTTGATGCCAAACTAGTTCACCGACCTTGGAATATCATCAATCTTAGAAAGTTTTACTTCTAGATAGTAATACATTATCATTACAATAAGTCTACAATGACATTCATTCTAGATCATCAATAAAGAGAAGTTTGTTCTTCACAGCTCTGAGCCCTCTTAAAGCCAACCTCTACAGTTGCATTCTTAAAAGCCAACCTCTACGATTGCACCTCTAAAAGCCAAACTTCTACGGTTGCACTCCTAAGTCAACCTTCACGGTTGCATCCTTTAAGCCAACCTTCGTGATTGCATCCTTTACGCCAACCTCTATGGTTGCATCTCGTGCGCCAACCTCCACAGTTGCAATTCAAAGATCTAAGAGAAAAAAAAACTTATCTGTGCGGACCACTAATACACGGAACCATCCAAGGGGGTGTATAAGGACTTAACAACCTCACTATTACTATGCCTCCTTATCCTATGGATGTCAAGTGTAGCTGAGCAGGCACACAAAAAAGTAACTCTAAGAAAGCCCTGTTGATACCTCATTTAATTTACTCCATTAAAGGAGGTATGGAGGCAATTGTGGGACAGAGGTCACACCTCTAATGGGGCGTCGCCCAAACCACATTTTTTTTCTCTCTCATGTAGTTCCTCTTTTTGCATTACATGAGGAAATATGTTTATATATTTGTGTTGTGCGGCTGCACCCATATATCACCACACCCTTTTGTGAGCAACTAAGGTGTCGCCCACACAACATACCAAAATTGACTCATGCTTTGACCATAGCACTCAGCTTTGCCTAGGCGTCGCCCAAGGCACCCTACCAACTTTTAGGCATCGCCAGTAGTGCCTAGAGTACCGTCCAGCTAGCTGCCTCGCCTCCAGCATCACTTGCACCTAGTGCCACCACGACCCTCATTCTGGCGTTGCCTTTACCCGTTGCCCAGATTGGCCCGAGACCTAGAGTCCTAATAAAACTCGACTCTGAGTATTAAGTGAATATTGATAAACAACGCCTCCCAACGAGCATATCCTTTCCTACAAGCCAAGACTCAACGTCCTAGTATGATTTATCCTCGAATATCTAGGAGATTAATGATGAGGTCTAACTTATCACAACTTAGAGTTTGATTCTACTTGGAACATGACTTCCTATGTCATTATAAATAAAAGTTACGGGTGCCAGGTATGTAATTTAATCCGAGCCTATTCACCATACACTTTTTCTTCAACTAGCTTACTGACTTAAGCATTAGAGTCCTTTGATCGTCTCCAACTTTCGATTCAATTACCCGTTCTCTTATTTTGTAGGTTTACCAAGACTTTTCTGCCACCTTCTCAGTCTGTACGAGGTGGTTACTTTTAGCGTGGATCTATCCCCGCACAAAACCCATGAACATGAGTTTAAATTGTAAACCTAAAACAGACTGAGTTTGATATTTTGGACTAGAAATATAGTTATTAAACATAAATTTGATGAATTTTATAGACTTTTATTGCTAACCCATCTTTCAAATCTCCCCCTTATCCCACGTGCCCTACTATACGTATCCAAAAGTGTAATGAAGTGTTCCCTACGCATCTCCACCCTATCATCCCCCTTTTTGCCGCCACCAACCGCACGACCAATTAGCCGGAAATTTCAAATCCAAGAGGGAAACAGACCCTCATTACAAATTTCAAACTCTCTCGCTCTCTCTCTCTCTCTCTCTCTCTCTCGTGTATATTTACATCGCCTTTCGTATTCTCACTCTGATTTGTGCCTAAAACTTGTTTGGTAGAAGTCCTCAGGGAAGATACACCCAAATTCTTATTCGACTTGAAGATGTACGTGGTGAAGAGAGATAGGCGTCAAGAATCCGTCCACTTCGACAAGATCACGGCGAGACTGAAGAAGCTGAGTTATGGGCTCAGCGTTGAGCATTGCGATCCCGTGTTCGTGGCCCAGAAGGTTTGTGCTGGTGTCTACAAGGGCGTCACTACTAGTCAGCTCGATGAATTGGCCGCTGAGACCGCCGCTGCGATGACTGCTAATCATCCTGATTATGCTTGTGTGAGTGTTTTTCTCCCAATTCAGTGCTGATTTGCGCCTTTGAGTTTTGGTTTTTTTTTTATGAGCTCTTGTGACCTCTAACTGTCTTGAATTTGTTCCTGCTGACTGAACATTTGTTTGTTCATATCATTTTTTTTTATTGATTTTGGTTCTGGGTTTGTGCCTCTTTTTTCAATTTTCTTCATTTTTTGATTATTTCTGTTTGTTTGTTGTTTTTGGTTTTGGGTTGGTAAGTATAGAAATGTGTGTGGGTAGATATTTTTACTATCCGGTTCATATTGCTGACAAAGTAAGCTCAGATTTATTATTGGAACCTAAGCTTTCGGTTTCATTTGTCATTTTGTATGCTTTGTTGCTTTGATGTGTTTTGAATCATGTGTTATTCTAAAGCTTGTTTGGTACAGTTGGCTGCAAAGATTGTTGTTTCAAATCTGCACAAGAATACTAAGAAATCATTTTCAGAGACGTAAGTTCTTTCAAATTGTTAGTTATTCTTAGGTTTTGTTTTTTCGTTGTAGGTTCTGTCATTGAAAATCTAGAAAATGGTCTTATCTGTGTGGTTGCTGCAGGGTCAAAGACATGCACAACCATGTCAGTGAGAGATCTGGACAGAAGGCACCTCTGATTGCTGATGACGTATATGAAATTATTATGGAGGTATTCTTTTCCTTTTGATATTGCTTGTGTCTAACTACTCAGTTTACCTTATCAGTTTAAGGTAACAAGGGAAGATCACTTTATATCCAAAATAATAGGTATTTTATACTGGCTATATATGATATTTTCTTTATATGTTGTTGATTTTGCAAAAAACACTCGTAAGACATAGCTTGTGCATGGGTGAATTGGTCTTGGCATTGGATCTTTTCTCATACTTTAATTAATCCAGATCACTTCTGTGAAATAGTAAATATATATGCTTTTATTTTGTTGCTGAAAAAAAAAATAAAAAAGCATTTACAGTGCATTAATAAGTTAGGATGCAAATTTTGTAATTCTGTGTACATTACAAGAACTCAATTTCAAAATTACCTGTATAAGAAAAACTCCAAAGAATAGTCGAGGGGTAGTGATATTCTTTCACTTTGAAAAGCGCTCATGCAGGAAAAAAGGTGCTCAAATCACTTCTTACCCACTCTGGTAGGATAATCTACCTGTTCAAGATGTACATGAAGGGTAGAATAGAGAGGTGCTGGAAAACGAAATAACCAAAAAACAACTGCAGAATTTTGTTTTGGATCAAAATCACTTGATGGGATCATTGGCATGGATGAGATCCTAGTTCCTTATAAGCTTGCATCATTGGTCTCATAGTTTTCTGTAACCACATGTCAATTGAATTGATACCTTTAATTGTACATCTAACTTTTCAATCATGCATTGGTTTTTTTACTTTTTTGTTTGTTTCAGAATGCTGCTCGATTGGACGGTGAGATTATTTATGATCGGGATTTTGACTATGATTACTTTGGTTTCAAAACCCTTGAGAGATCCTACCTTTTGAAGGTCCAAGGGAAGGTTGTGGAAAGGCCACAGCACATGTTGATGAGGGTTGCAGTTGGAATTCACAAAGTTGATATTGAATCTGTCATCAGGACATACCATTTGATGTCTCAACGATGGTTCACTCATGCCTCTCGTACTCTTTTCAATTCCGGAACTCCAAGGCCTCAAGTATGTAATGCTTTTACACTAAAATTTAACAAAACTTCTGCTAGTGGACTTTAAATATTTTAGTGAGATGCATGAACAACATCCTTTTTATTTAGGTTTACTTATAATTCTTGCACTCTGTTTCATCAATTAACATTTTCTGCTTTCCCTAATAGTCATGACTTACACACTGCTTTGACACTCACATAGTTCTGTTATTGCGAGTTGGCAGTTAAGTAGCTGTTTCCTGGTGTGCATGAAAGAGGATAGTATTGAAGGAATATATGAGACTCTCAAGGAGTGTGCTGTTATCAGCAAATCAGCTGGAGGAATTGGTGTCTCTGTTCATAACATCTGTGCTACTGGCAGCTATATCCGTGGAACAAATGGGACATCCAATGGCATTGTTCCAATGCTGCGAGTGTTCAATGACACTGCCTGCTATGTTGATCAAGGGGGTGGCAAGAGGAAGGGTACGTCACCTTGTCATCTGTTTTAATATGTTTAATGTTATGGCGGTACCTCGTTTTGAGGTATTGTTTTTGTGGCATGTAGGTGCTTTTGCTGTGTACCTAGAGCCATGGCATGCTGATATTTTTTAGTTTCTGGATCTAAGAAAAAACAATGGAAAGGTATAACTGATTCATTTAGTAGTCATTCATGCCATATAGTTTGGGGGATCCACATAATTCTCCATAGTGGCCCTATGAATTATACTCTGGGAATTGTTCAATACTCTAATTTGGATAATATTAGTTCTCTTTTCGCCATACCCAGGTTTTGTGTGTTAAAAATAATATCTAATAGTGAGAATTGCCATTCTTGTAGGAAGAGCTCCGTGCCCGGGATCTATTTTATGCTCTTTGGGTGCCTGACCTTTTTATGGAAAGGGTCCAGAGCAATGGGCAATGGTCCTTGTTTTGTTCAAATGAGACTCCAGGTTTGGCTGATTGTTGGGGTGAAGAATTTGGAAAATTGTACACTCAATATGAAAGACAGGTAAGCTGAAGCACTTTGTCATCCTTTATTCTGCATTCTGCAAATGCAAATTTTGTTGGATCTTAGTGGAAGTTGATCATAATAACGTCCTTTTTCTGAATTCAGGGCAAGGCAAAGAAAGTTGTCCAGGCACAGAATCTCTGGTTTGAAATTTTGAAGTCCCAGATAGAAACTGGGACCCCGTACATGCTATTTAAGGTGATCTAGGGAGATTACTATGGAACTTCTGTTGTTTTTTTTTTTTTTTTCTCAGAAGTTGCTTGCAGTGAAGACTGTCTTTTCTTAACCTTATTTTCTTGTTGTCTTTCCAGGACACTAGCAATAGAAAGAGCAATCAGCAGAATCTGGGAACCATCAAGTGTTCAAATTTGTGTACTGAGATCATTGAGAATACAAGTCCAACAGAAACTGCTGTATGTAATCTGGCATCAATTGCTCTACCCCGATATGTTAGAGAAAAGGTGGGATTTTAAGATGTGATTGTTTGATAACATTGTTCTTTTCTTGGTTTTGCTTGTTTTCCATTTGAGATTGTATTATTTTTTTGGGTTGCAGGGGGTTCCAATGGAAGCACAACCTTCCAAGCTTGTTGGCAGCAGAGGTTCTAAGAATAGATATTTTGATTTTGACAAACTAGCAGAGGTTTGATTTGTTTTGTCTGTGCAATTGCCTTGTATACCTGTCCTGTAACATTTATTCATAGCTATATGTAAACTTAGTTATCCTTTGTAGTGTTGGTCACATAACTTTACTATATTTTGTTGGAACAGGTTACTGCCGTAGTTACTACAAATCTTAACAAAATAATTGATGTTAATTATTACCCGGTTGAAACTGCACAAAGGTCAAATTTACGACACAGACCTATTGGTATTGGGGTCCAAGGTCTTGCAGATACTTTTATATTGCTTGGCATGCCATTTGATTCACCAGAGGTAAAAGCTACTTTCACATGCCTTAGGTTTTTTGACAGAGTTCTATTGGATTGCTGGGTTTGCTTAGTTATTTGGTCTGCATTGCAGGCTCAGAAGCTGAACAAAGACATATTTGAGACCGTATACTACCATGCTCTAAAGGCTTCATCTGAGTTGGCTGCCAAAGAAGGCCCCTATGACACTTATATTGGAAGTCCTGTGAGCAAGGTATCATTTTAAAAGGAGCTGTCTGTCAGTGCGTGGGGGCAATGACTATTTTGAGACAAATGTCTTGTTGATTGGTTATTTACTCCATAGATCTATATATTCTTTACAAAGTGATAATGACCTTTTGAATGTCTTTTTTGTTTGGTAATTCACTGCATATCTCAGTCTATGTCCAAATATTTTACTATCTGCCTGTCATCGTTGCTGTCCTTAGAATTGTTAATTTTTGTAACTGTTAGATGTCTCCACTTAAGTGCTTTCACTTCTTGGCATAAGTTCTCATTTATTCCAAGTCAATTAGGAAATCCTTTAATAGTTTGGCATTCCTCTATATGAATAATACATACGTCATATAACATAATCAAATAAACAATTCATCTGATCTTCCTTGAAACATTTTTCATTCATGGGGATTTCATTAGTCGCAAATTAGTATATAGGCATGTTTGCTCAAGTGCCATCCTGCTCTGCAGGGGATTACTCAACCAGATATGTGGGGAGTAACACCTTCAAATCGGTGGGACTGGGATGCTGTTCGAGGAATGATAGCTAAGAATGGAGTAAGAAATTCACTTCTTGTGGCACCCATGCCCACGGCATCAACCAGCCAAATTCTTGGGAATAATGAGTGCTTTGAACCATATACTTCCAATATTTACAGTCGCAGAGTTCTGAGGTCTGCATTGCTGCCTACTCTATTATTACCATCCATTAATTGACTTTCCCGTGTTGCCATCAGCCATCTCATTCCTACTATTGATTTTTTCTTCAGTGGTGAATTTGTTGTGGTGAACAAACATCTTCTTCACGACTTTACTGAGACAGGTCTTTGGTCTCCCGCCCTTAAGAACAGGATAATATATGACAATGGTTCTGTGCAGAAAATCCCAGAAATTCTTGATGAGCAGAAAGTTATTTACAAGTATGAATTTGGCATTTTTTGAACTGACTTCTTTTTCTTGATGTATATATGTATGTATATATGAGTTTCTTCTGGCCCAACGCTAATATAAATTACTGAAATCAGGACTGTTTGGGAGATCAAGCAAAGGATGCTGGTTGATATGGCTGTTGATCGTGGATGCTACATAGACCAGAGTCAAAGCCTGAATATACATATGGACCAACCCAATTTTGGAAAGCTTACTTCCCTGCACTTCCATGCATGGTCCAGGGTATACAATCTCTTCAACTTGATGATAATTGGACCGTATCCGACTTCCCTGCTTAATGTGGGAGGATCTTTTATTCTCTCCTTTGTTCAGAGAAGGGCTCCATGATTTGATAGGACAGCATCGTTTGGTTGTGGGTTTTTTTTGTTCTCTATACACAAATTTTCAAGACAGCCTCTACTATGATAAAAATGAAGAAACCCTTCTAGGTAGGAGCAAAAGTGATTTCAATGCTGATCAATGATTTTGACGACTCGAAAAAAAATTACTGTTAAACAATCTCCTTCCCAGGATAAAGATAAAAAGAAGGTTCTGGAGCAACTTCAGCTGTAAATAAGAAGAATGGCTGTTACATTGTGGTTCTCAATTAGATTCATTTTTCAATCTGATGCTGTACCCATGGGTTTGCTTTGTGATGGACTTGATTAATTACTGCTGTGATTGTTAATAACGTGCTTTGACAATCTTTTCTGATTTATTATTCTTGTTCTGGATACAAAAGGGTCTGAAAACTGGTATGTAATATCTAAGATCACGTGCTGCTGCTGATGCCATCAAGTTTACTGTTGATACAACCATGCTCAAGGTAATAAATGCCATCAATTACTGAAATCCTCATCTACTCAATTTTTTTGCTGCTATTGAAAAAAAACATTTCTTGATTGAAATGCAGGAAAAGATCAATATTGCAGATGACGGTGATGATAATACCAAAATGTCACAGATGGTATGCTCTCTAACAAACCGTGAAGAGTGCATGGCTTGTGGAAGCTAGATATCCCTACAGATAATTGCAAAATGTACCACTTTGGTCAAGGTTTTTAACCCTGCTTGTGGAAGGGGCAAGTTTGGGATTCTTAACTGTGACATGCAATGCCTTCTTGTGATGCGGGTTAAAAAAGCGATATGGTCACTTGTTCAATTATGAAGCTGAACTGACTTCTAGGTTCTCTCTCTGTATAGGTGTAAGTATTATTAGTGGTTTCTACTGAATTTTTTTGTACTTGTTTCATGGATCCTGATGTAACTCGTTTTTTAATAGTGGCGACAAATGAAAATTCGGTTGATTCCAGTAAATGCAGTATGAGTGATTGTTTCACAACTGGTTTTTTGTTAAGATGTGGATGTGATAAGATTGAACTTCATGCTAATCTCTGGAGCCAGAGGCACAAGCCTAATAATATAATGAATGGCAACTGTTGAGCTGTTAGAATTTGATCTTGTGAAAAGTTTGGTCTCGTTGAATGCAACCAACTTTATACTTATTCTGGAATTACACAACGTGATTTTGGGCTGCTTGATAGTAGTAAATGGACACATGTACAAATATAGCTGTTATGGAGCGTAAGGATCGCTTGGGAAAAGCACTAAGGAGTTACAACCAGCAGGGCCGAGTGTGCCCCTCAGGGTCCAGCATTAAAAGGGATATAACGGCTCATTACTAGGGTCTTGAGTGAGTGTGATATGGTCATTAATGGGTGTCCGTATCTTTGAGAAATGTGAAGACAATAATTATTACAAGACATTAAGTGTCATAATGCCGACTGAATGTCCTCGGCAAACCTTGAGGGTGCTTATTCTCAAGTAGTGAATGTGTTGGGTGTAGGTGTGAAGCACCGAGGAGAGGTATTTAATGACCGAGGTTTGGGCCATAAAGGCTCAGTTGACGTTGAGCAAGGGTTTACTTGCTCGAGGGGGTTAGTCTTCAAGAGATTTGACATGATAGCACTAAATATGCTTGGATATGAGTGCATGCCATTAAATTATGAGATGGGAGTCGAAGACCCCTCCATCATTGCAAATTTAGGAATAATACCCCTAAAAAAAATAGTATAAGGTATGTAATTCCAATCGAGAAAAGACCTTTTTTATGACTCTCATGCCAACTAACTTGAGTATTGGAGGGGATTAGTTGGGTACACACTCAGCCCCTTTTCCTAATCCTTCATTTGAGGTTTGGTGTTACTCAGGATCGTTCGATGTATCATTATCTCAACTCGTTGCATGAAATCACTCGTGCAATTTGGCGTCGTCTGTGGGAACTTGCAGACCAGTTTTCCCCGTGGTGATAGTGTCATGGTAAACACACGATCCCAAGGTGATCTGCGGGATAGCCTACGCGTGGGAAACGCGGAAGCTAGCTAGCTCCTAGTAGTCATTGAATCAGATTCCTTGAACCAGTCAGATGGAGCTTAGTGCGTCTCATAGCAGACCATATCGGTGGACCAGAGCCTTGGGGGACAAGGCGTCTTGGCTCGTGAAATCATCAAATTGATGGAGAAAAGGATGGGGAGCCGTTTGAAGTGGCTTGAGAAAGACAACGCCAACGTACATACTTGGCTCGATGGTTTCGAGCGGTCGGAGAATACCAAATGGCGGAGTAGCAAGCATGGAGACAAGAGTATCCATCGGAGTGACTCTTGAGACACAAGGCGGGATACCCCGAGGAGGAGCTTGCATGAACGCCTTGACGAGAGGTGCGGGCCTCGAAATTTTGAGGGCCGTGCCCTTGAGGAAAAATCCAAAGGGGGCAAGAAGCGCAGATTGGATCCGTCTCGTGGAGATCTTCCCCACAAACTCTCAGGAGGTACAAAGGCGGCAAAATCCCACAGAAAATCAACTACGAAGGGGCCTAGAAGTAAGAGGCCGTGGGAAGACCTCCATTTGCGCTTGGATGCCAAGCGCCAAAGACCCCTCCAAAGGGATGATGACATCGAAGATGAGCAAATCGTCTCTCTATTTGTTTAGGCTATCAGGGAGATCGAGATGCCTAAGAAGTTCACCATCCCCTGTTTTAATGTTTATGATGGTAGGACAGACCCTGAGGGACATCTGCGACAATATAAACAACTGATGTCCATGTATGACACTGACCAAATATTATTGTGTCGAGTGTTCCCTATGAGCTTGGGAGACACTGCCATGAAATGGTACGAGAGTTTCGCTCTTGAAAGTATTATGTCCTGGAAGTAGTTGACCGAGTTATTTATTGTCCGATTTATTACCAGCAGCAAAAGGCCAAAAGACATTGGCGCTCTACTAACGATCAAACAAAGGGGTGCAAAAACCTTTCGGCAGCACGCAATCAAGTATTGGGAGGAGGTGAATGAAGTCAAGGCATGCTCGGAGGCCATGACTGCAGCGACATTTCGGCTGGGGTTGTCTCGAGACACTGATCTGTATTGATCTTTGACTAAGCGAGCACCGATGGACATGAAGAACCTAATGTCTCGGATAAACAAGTATGCGAGGCTGGAGGAGGAGTTGGCTATGCTCAAGCCTAAGGCTCTTGCGTAGAGGAAACGAGACAAGGAACTTCCCGTTAGGAGGGGAGCACCAACTGTGACCCCAACCCGCATGTCTTTCCATAGGGTTAGCACAGTCTTTAAAGAACCCATTTACAAAATGTTCCACAAGATAAAGAAGGAGCCTTTTTTCAACTGGCCCTCGAAGATGGAAGGGGATCCGTCCTTTAGAGATTCGATGTCTCGATGTTCTTACCGTCAAGACATTAGAGATCTCACCAAGGATTGTAGGGTGTACAAATCATTCCTTGAACAGTTGGCCTTAGAAGGTTATCTAGGTGAATTTATTGATGGTGTGGTCCCAAGGGGCTCATCTAGGGAAGGAGCAGGCATAACCCAAGAAACGGCAACCGTGATTGAAGTAATACATGCTTGCATGGTGGACAAACCAACTTATAAGTCACTCCGAGCCAACCTCGAGAGGGTTTTGCAAGTCGTGAAAGAGGAGGAAACAAATGTGGGGGGCAATCTAAAAGACCTCGGCTACATGCCGAGATAATTCATTTTTTTGATGGTGACCTTGGTGGGCTAACCCTCTCACACGAAGACACCCTAGTGATCACCCTTCAGATTGAGAAGTTCGATGTCAAGAGGATCCTGGTGGACTCAAGAAGTTCCTCTGAGGTAATGTACGATAACCTCTTTCATAAAATGGGTTTCACTCAGAAAGACTTGAAGCCAGTAAAAACCCCCCTTGTTGGATTCAACGGTTCATATGCCCTCCCACTCAAAAAGGTTACGCTCATGGTCACCGCTGAAGTTGTCACAGTCCTGCTCGAGTTCGTGGTGATAGACTCCTACTCCCCATACAATGCCATTATGGGTAGAATATGGTTGTATGCAATGAAGACAGTGCATTCTTTCTATCATCAGAAGATAAAATTCCCCACGCTGAAGGGAGTCATGGAAATTCGCAGCAATCAAGCGCCATCAAATAGCTATTTTTATGCAGTAGTGAAGACCAGGGTTAACGCTGGACCCCAGGAACGTGGTCCTGCTGCAGTGTTAGCCAAATAGCAATCCCAATCCTATAGGCCAGGTGTAAAAGATCCCATTATTTATTTAGCTAATCAGTCCACAGAGGCTCTATTCAAGGTCCTTCTAAATCCCGGGGATAAGGAGAGATTTTTCTTGATGGAAAAATCATTAGGTGGTACCGAGAAGTTTGATATGATAAATTTCCTTTGCCGGAATGCCAACGTCTTCGCTTGGACACTAGTCGAGATGACAAGGATAAGTCCCGAGGTGATATGTCATCGAATTCATGTATATCCAACTTTTAAACTCGTGAAGCAAAAGGCTCAGAGGTCGGCGCCTCACCACACAGGCGATTAATGAAGGGTTGGATCGGTTGCTTGAGGCTGGATCAATCAGGGAAGTCTAATTCCCCGAATGCCTGTCAAATACGGTATGTGCAAAGAAGAAAGATGGAAAGTGGCGAGTTTGAGTGGATATTACAGACTTGAACAAGGCATGCCCCAAAGATGAATACCCTTTGCCAAAGGTTGATCAGCTCGTTGATGTGACAACGAGGCACAGGCGTATTAGTTTCACGGACGCCCGAGCAGGTTATCACTAGATCCCTTTGTATGAATCTGATCAAGAGAAAATGACTTTCATCACATCTCGAGGGATATATTGTTACACGGTGATGCCGTTCGGTTTGAAAAATGCTGCTGCCACTTATCAGCACCTGATGAATAAAATTTTAAGCAACAACATGATGGAAGTATATATTGATGATCTGTTGGTAAAGAGCAAGGTGACACTGATCATCTTTGGGACCTCGGGGTGATGAGCACAAAACATTGCATATTTATTGGCCTCATTTCATACTTTTTAACTTAAATTTGCATATTAATTATTAGAATTAGTTTAATTTAGGAATAATGTAAAAATTTTGATGTTGCAGGTAATTATAGCATAAATTATGACTTTTAGAGCTTTACAACTAAGTGTGAATGTGTGGTGAAGAGATGGACACACTGAATGAGGATAGGGAGGCTTGGAAGGTGAAGAAACCAAGAAAAATACAATTTAGATGAAAATCTTCCGGAAGGTTTAGCCCACTGGTTTCCCAAGGTCTTTACAAAATACCGTTATTTTTCCCATGTTTGACCATGATCCACTTCAAATCTAAAAACGTGCAACACCTGACAGTTGTAGATCTGGATATCTTCTGTATTGTGGAAATATTTCAGCTTAATCTGACGGTTTGATCAGAAGTTATGGCAATTTTACTAAAAGTGGTCCTAAGCTGTCATCTTCTGAAAGACCTTCCGAAAGGTTTTGCGCAGAATGCTTGCAACTCATGCTCCACTTTCTTGGGGATCCTACCATTGATTCTCCCACTTGTTCCCTAACATCCCTTATATATTTACATGTCCCCTACACCCTAGTTGAAGTCTTGGGAGGCCATTGCATTAATGAGGATTGGAAAGAAGGGGGCTGCCAGAGGCGAGTTGCAGGCTAAGCTTCTCCTAGCCTGTCCAAGCCTTCAAATCACCTCCCATTGATGGGAGGTCTGCACGCACAGGCTAGGGGAGCCTCATGAACGGAAATGCATCTCTCCTTCACCATATATTCAGCATTCCACAAGCTTTGGGAGTGGCTACCTAAGCTTAGAAAATCCGATGAAGAAGATGATGAATAATGTAATAGAAATTTATATTTTTGCATTTTCTTCTCCATTTCTATTGTAGTAAGCTTTAATACTTTTGTAATCTTTAATCCTTGCACCTTAATGTCATTTATTTTCAAGTTCATTTCAAGTTTAGTCTTTCATTTTACATTTCACCATTGTTATGTTAAGTTTTCTTCATTTCTTTTCAAAATGGGTATTGAATATTGTTCTTCTTAGTTTACGATTTCTTGCATTAGTTTAAGTTCTAATCTTCATTTCTCCATTATGTCTTTTTACATTATGTATTTCCTTCTTGCTTTCATGAGTAGCTAGATTTTAAGTTGGCTAATCCAAGGGAGACCTCCTCTTGGACATGCCATTTTAACTCATTTCCTTTCCTCCTCTCAGTGTACAATGGTTTGGTTTTACTGGTTTGAGAGTGGAAGTGGTTGTGAGTCTTTGATATTCCGTAGGCCAGGTCGCGGTTTATGCTTGGATCCTCTCCATCTCGTCCCTAGCTTCCTACGAATCAATCGTTCATCTATGCACCATTGGAGGAAGGTTTCGAGTTGAGTTGAGATTTCTATTGGAATGACCTCTTTGGATTAGCTAACACTTGTTTTCTTGCATTTTCATTAAGAACAAAACTCACCAAAACCAACTACAAGATTTTACACTTATTCTTTTGTTCACAAAATCACTTTCACATACTAGAACTTTCCTTTCCTAAGGAGACGAATTTGAAATACTTTTCCGAGTAAAACACGACACTCAAAAGACTCCTTGCGCTTGGGGAGAACTTTTGTTCACACACATTTTGTTCATTTTATTTTCCATTATTCCGTTGCCCCATCTCTTGCATCATTCCAAGGTAGAGTGACACTCCCCCATTCCTATAAGCCATATACACATTGAGGGATGATATTAAGAGGTTAGGAAACTACAATGGATTTAAACAAGCATGGGGTCACCTTCACTGTGCTCCAAGAGTACTGCTTGAACCTCAACACTTCAAAGTGTGTGTTCGGGGTAAGCTCGGGCAAGTTCTTGGGATATCTAGTCACCCATCATGGCATAGAAGTCAATCCCGATCAAGTACAGGCCGTGTAGGACATACAGAGGCCAAAGACCGTAACAGACATACAAAAATTAACTAGGATACTTGCGACTCTCAACCGGTTTATCTCCAAGTCCTCGAACAGGTGTAGGCTGTTCTTCACCATGCTTAAGGGGGCACTGAAGGGATCTTGGGATGAAGAATACGATCGAGCGTTAGAGGGAATCAAGGAGTATTTGAGGTCCCCTACCGCCATGTCCGTTTTGGCGGCGGGTGAAGTTCTAAATCTGTACCTATCTGTGTCAGAATGGGCAATCAGTGGAGCTTTGTTAAGGGAGCACAACGGAGTATAAATACCGCTTTATTATGTGAGCAAGACGCTGCTTGATGCTAAACTAGGTACTTGCCCATGGAGAAAGTAGTACTGGCCTTAGTCGTCTCAGCAAGGAAACTCAAGCACTATTTTCAAGTCCATCCCATAGAGGTTTTAACTGATCGACCCTTAAAACCCATACTTCACAAAGTTGACATGTCTGGACGAGCTGCCAAGTGGGCCGTGGAGCTAGTAGAGTTTGAGATAAGCTACAAACCCCGTACTTCCATCAAAGGGTAAATCCTTTCTGATTTCATTGCCGAGTTCTTTACGTCTTAGTCTCCATTAGAAGGGAAGCTGGTAACTCCTGATCGCGATGGTATTTGGAATTTGCATGTGGATGGATCCTTGAACACAAGGGGGGGGGCAAGAGTAGGTGTATTCTTGGCTGATTCTGATGGATTTATAGTGGAGCAGGCTATAGTACTCGGATTCAAAGCATCCAGTAACGAGGCCAAGTATGAGTCGCTATTGGCTGGGCTCGACATCGAGTACTCGGTCAGGGTAAGACACCTCCATATTTTCTATGATTCTCAGTTGGTGGTAAATAAAATTAATGGGGACTTCAAAGTCCGGGATGATAGGATGAAAGCCTATCACCAGAGAGCAAAGTCAAGAATGGAGAATTTTGAGAAGACAGAGGTATCTCAAATTTCAAGAGATCACAATAGCCACGCCGATGCGTTAGCTTGCCTTGCCTTGGCCTTGGCTTCAGAGATATCTCGACGCATTATTGTTGACTACCTGGAGAGTCCGAGCATAAGGGGATTGAATGCCGAGGAGGTACTGCCGACATGCACCCAGGACGTGTCTCCAAGTTGGAAGTACCCCATAATCAAGTATTTAATAGACGGGATACTCCCTAAGGATATCAAGGAAGCCAGGAAGGTCAAACTGAAAGCTCCCTGATTCTGGGTGTCCCCTGATCACAAGTTATATAGAAAATCATTCTCGGGGCCATATTTACTTTGTGTTCCCTAGGATAAGGTGGAACCGCTGTTATATGAGGTTCATGAGGGAGTATGTGGAAGCTGGACGGGAGGAGGTCCCTTGCACATCGCGCGATGTCTCAAGGGTATTGGTGGCTATATGTGTAGAAAGATGCCAAGAGGTATGTTCAGAAATGTGATAAGTGCAAAAAATTTGCTCCTATCATCTGTCAACCGGCAAGAGACCTAAACCCTTTGATGAGTCCTTGACTATTCTCCCAGTGGGGCATGAATATAGTGGGGCCTTTGCCGAGAGCTCCTTTGGGCAAGAAATTCCTCTTGGTTACAATTGACTACTTCATGAAGTGGATTGAAGCTGATCCCTTAAGCCGTATTCGGAACGTGGAAACAAATAAATTTGTATGGAAGAATATCATTACTCAGTTCGGCATCCCTCGGGCCATCGTCTCCAACAACGACACTCAATTCAACAGCGGGCCATTCAGGGAATTCTATTCGGGATTTGAAATACGCACCTATTATTCCACCCTGGCATATCCTCAGTGTAATGGGCATGTAGAGGTCTCCAGTAAGACATTTTTGGCTGGGATAAAGAAGAGGTTGGAGAGAGTTAAGGACAGATGGACCGAAGAGTTAGTTAATGTCCTACGGGCATATAGAACTACCCCGAGGACTTCTACAGGGAAAAATCCTTATGCCATGACATATGGTGTTGATGCTATCATTCCTTTGGAGGTGGGGCTCCCCACTATGTGGAGTCAAGCCTTCGAGTCAAGAAATAATGATGAAACACTGGCTAGGGATCTCGATCTGGTTGAAAAACAAAGAGAGTTGGAATCTATACAACTAGCCAAGTATCAAGGGGAGTTGTCAAGGTAGCATCAGGTCTATGTCCACCTCCATTGTTATTCCAATCTGGTCAGCAAACATCTTGTTGACCAGTCTCTAATACATGGCCACTGCATTCTTTAAACCAAATGGCACGACTTGGTAATAATAGGTCTCCAACTTGGTAATAAAAGAGTTTTTTTTTCTTCTGATCTACTGGATCCATTTGTATCCAGTTGTAGCTAGAGAAGGCATTCATGAAGTTGAAAAGATCATCGCCTGAAGTAGTGTCTACAATTATGTTAATACAAGGGAGAGGAAAATAATCTTTGGGACATGCTCGGTTCAAGTCAACAACATCAATTCACAACCGCCACTTTTTGTTGGTTTTCTTAACCAATACAACATTCACTAACTAGGTTGGGTAGGACTTATCTGATGGCCTTGGCTTTGAGGAGCTTGGTAATTTCTTTGTTGATTACTTTATGCCTTTCAAGGGAGAAACTCCTTTTCTTCTACTTAATAGTGTCAGGAATATGTTTGCAATTAACTAATTTTGTGAAATCCTTTTGTAAATCTCAATATATTCCATGGTAATGATGCTACAATGTTCAAGATCTGAAAGCATCAAATAAAGGGAAGAGTTCAAGCTACAAAGACACATTAAAGATTCTTCGAATGCGACTTCAAGCTTAGGACGAAGGTATAGGCCTTAGAGGCCTAAGAACCCTTGGTTTAATTCTAGACTTAGAATGATTTTGGTAAAATGAAATTGGTATTTAATCCATTAATGACTCTTAGGTTTTCTTTAAATAAAGGCTTTTTTAAACCTTTATTGTGTTTTGAAAACATAGGATTGAGTCATTAATCGAGCCGTATTAGAGCAGCACCCTTTAGTGCTCAATAGAATAAGTTTTTTCATGGTTTCTAGCTTTAAAACTAGTAGGGACTGCCTTTTGCTCACTTGCTTTTGGCTAAAACAGTGTTTGAACACTTAGGGATAAAATCAAGAAAGATTGATGAGTTGGGCAGAGGAGACTGCTCTCTGGGTCTGTCGAGCGTTCCTTGCTTTCCTAGTTTGGTTTGATTCTTTTTTTTCATTCTAGTCATAACCACCCTCTCACTGCTGGAGCGGTCATTCAAAATTTTTTGTTTACTTAGTCCTCAAAACAAACCCTATTCCGACCCTAAATCCAAAAAGAAAAATCCATCTTGATACCGTAATCCAACCTCACACATGGGAGAAGAAGATCTAGCTAGGAGATCAACCAAACCCATTGGAAGAAGTGTGCATACTGGGAGTCTTGGACATGTTCTAGGATTGCCCGAGGTTTAAATAATCCCTTGCGATGGAAACTTCAAGTGAAGCTATTCATAACATCGGTGGGTGTATCCAGTGGAGAGGTTTATTGAAGGAAATGAGCATCTAACTATGATATTCATTGAGGTATAGGTCTTGAGTACTTGTAAACTGACTTTGGGATAGTGGATTAATTTTTGCTAAACCCCAAGTGATTTTCTGTGATTTTTCCTATGGAGGATTTCCATATCAACAAATTAAGTGTGTTCTTAATGTTTATTCACATATACAATTACAATTGAAGAACACATGGGCACTATGTGATTTGCATTGAAATCATTCATAGTGGCTTTGGTTATGGTTGTTGCTCTAGTTTGGATAGTTGTGTGAGATTGATTGTTAATCGTAAAATTGAAATTAACTAACCTATTCACCCCCCTCTAGGTAGTGTCTTAATCCCACGTGTTTCATGGCGAGGGAGGATCCATTCTCTTTATATTCTTAACAATAGGTACTAAAGAAGGTCTCCCTCTTATATTGCATTAGATACTTGTAGGCATTCATTTGTTTATTGCTTATTTACCTAGTTTTGCTTTTTTTGAGATTCATTGTAACTACTAGTTGGTTATTAATGGATTCTCAAAGAGAAGGAGGTTAAGTAGCATGACCACCATTTTTTGATGGTACAAATTATGCATATTGAAGGATTGAATGAGGAATTTTCTAAAATTGCTTAATGAGCATGAGTGGTTATATGTGTTAGAGAGATGGATCCCTTCGACAATCACTACCCTCTTGGAAGGTGGTGAGCTAGTCGTTGAACCAAAACCCCACCACATTTGTACGAAAGCTGAGTGTGATTTGGTGGGATGGGACTCGAAGGGCTTGAATGCAATATTCAATGTCGTGACACCGAACGAGTTTCGAAGGATAGCTACTTGTGAAACCTCCAAAGAAGCATGAGACATCTTGCAAGTTTCCCCAAAGGGACTCAAATGGTGAAGATGTCTTACATTAAAAGGTACACCTCTCAGTTAGAGACTTTAAGGAAGCAAGAGGATGAAAGCTTTAGTGATTTTTATGCTAAAATAATTGACATTGTTAACTAATCCTTTGCATTAGGCACCAAGTATGATGACATAATGAATAAATGGAAAATATTGAGATATATACCAAAAAGGTTTCATGATAAGGTTAAGAAAACCATAAATCCTTTAGAAGATGCCAAAAAGCCAATTGTGAGTAAAGAGCCTAATGTGGCCAATTATGAAGTGAGGAATAAAAAATTGAATGGTTACTATCAATTGCACTTGAATTGTTGAGAGTACTTTATACTTATTGTCATTGTTCATATGTAAAGCTCAAAGAGCTACGTTCTTCACATTTAGAAGCATACATTGAAAAGTATAGAATTCACAATCGCTTTAATTGAAGACACCATGAGAATAAGAGATGAAAAACTAAGGGCGAGTGTTTTAAAAGAAAAGAAAAGATGCATATGGGACATTCACTAACCGGTTATGTATTCATTTCGATGATGAATTCAAGTAGAACATTATTAATCTTTTAATATAGACGGATTTCTAATGGTGTTGGAGTTTGGTTTCACATACGTTACACTCAAATTGGTCAAATATGCAACATTCGAACATGTGTGAATGAAATTAAACTAAGTGAGCAGACATTGCTCTAGGATGCATGAAAATTAGGTCTACATTCATTAATATGACTCATATTAATATTCTAGATGATGCAATAGGGATGGATATGCTAAATTAAGAATATGCTTGATTTTCATGATTAATGAAATTTTACATTAAATTCTTAAACTGAAAATTGCATTACATAATTGTTATTGTTATTTCATCCATGCATGTGTACATAGTTGCATTTAGATTGTATATAAACACATGCATATTTTTTAGGCTTAAACGATGATTTGGAGGAGTTTACAGAGTCAGATTGGTCCGTAGAAGTGCTGAAGTTGAACTGTTAGTTGGACAGTAAAGCACCACGAACTGCTCGAGCAACCCTATATTTAGTCGGCGCCTAGGATTGTAAATAGAATGACAAACCCCTTTACATTCCAAACTCACCCATTAGTCTCAAACACATTCTTGAGTGTTCCTAGTGTTGATACAAGTCTTGGTTCACAAGATCTACACTTTAAGACCCAGATACATAGATTGTTTGATATAATGCCTGCAAGAAAGAAAAGCGAGTTGGGGTTGAGGAAGTTGAGGTGATCTTCAATGAGAGCACTTGATTCCAAACATCATAGTTAAAGAGAGGTACCAGTTTGAGTATGCTAGTAGTCCAATGATGATTAAGCAGGGATTTAACTTTGACAAGGTAATTTCTTTATCCCTAGGGTGGACTTAGTTGTTCATGGTCCCAGAGACATCGAATGATAGTATAGTGATAGAGTTCTATGTTCATATTCGAGACCTTGATCCCTAGGCTGACTACTTTGTCACATACATTTGAGGGATTGAGTTTACTTTCTCTGTGTCTCTCATTGCTATCACCTGTGGCCTACTTAGGGTTAAAAATAATTTCCTTGGTGCTAGGCTAGTCGACAAGCTACCTCATCTCTCTATTATGGCTATTGAGCTTTATGGTATACCACATCCAAGAAATTGAGTTGAGTAGAAGTTCTACCAAAATAATTTGACCCAAGATTATAGGTTTTTGAATCTCATAGTCAACTATAACTTAGAGCCAAAGGCCTGTATCTTAGATTTCCCAGTCTAGAGAGCACACATGCTATATACCATAGCAATGGGGTTAGATCTTGATTTACCCATGATGACACTAGGGTTCAATCGACAAGCTTTCTTAGAGAGGAAAGGGTTTGATGTTTTGTCTTTTGGATTATGAATCACTCATATCTGCACAGGCAAGGGAGTAGTGATGTTGCCTAAGGATAAGATGCAGAACCCCATGAGGCCTCTAAACAAGAGTTCTCTGAAGCTAAGTAGAGCATATGCTTAACATGTTGTGGTAGAAGAAGAGGTAAAGGATGAGATGGAGGATCTACATATAGAGACTGGACCTCATGCACCACCATTAGTTCACTTACAAGCTAGCATGTCTAGAGAACCACCACCACCTGAGTCTAGTTCAGACATCCTTGCTACTCATACAACATTAGTGGTTGATATGCTTACTAGGTTTAAAAGCACATAGGGGAGAATCATTGCCTCACTTCACAGAGACTAGACGCTATGGGTGGACGGATTATGAACCTAAAGTCTACTCAGCAGTCAGCTTTTGGATTGATTGCATGCAAAGTTGGGCGACTTAGGAGGTTGCTGTGACGCCCCAAAATCCAAAGGTCCTTTCTCAACTCGTTGATCACTCATCAACTTGCCGAAGTACCCGTGTATGTCATATAACCCGACACCACGTCATTACATCCCCCTTCACCAGGATCATAAGCTACACAGATTTTGGGTTGAGTCTCCCTTGCACCGGAGCACCACCCAACACATAAATTGTACACATATCAAGGACATAATGTTAACCAATTATAGCATTCCAACAAGAGGGCTTAGGACTTGAAGGCTAGGTGAAGTTATATTTAGATTTTGAAATTTTTAGAAGAGATAATAGTACCTCTTATACATGGTACCGGTACTTGAGCCTTGATAGTTCCCTTCCATTTTCCAGGTACTTGTACCTAGGTAACTTGGTACGGGTACCTGAGCCCACTGTTTACTAGGTACCAGTTATATGTCTTGGTACCAATATCTCAACCCAGTGTCCATCGGGGTACCGGTACCTATAGCTTAAGTACCGATACTTGAACCCACTGAAATTTAAGTACTGGTACCTGTCAGTCTAGGTACTGGTACCTGGGCCATCCGACAGTGTGGTATCGGTACTTAATCACTTAGGTACCGGTACTTGAGCCTAGAGTTTTTCCAAATCTTTTCATTTTCAACTCTAAACCATTCAAACTCACACCATAATCATCCTTTCATTCATTTACAAGAAAAATATTGTCCAAAAAAGTTCATTACATATCCCTTTTATACAATTTTACAAGTTCAACACAAATTACATATTTGATTACAAAAATTCAAATTTCCAAAAAGCCATAATTTGGATCCTTCATCAACAAGAACCCAAGTGAGGGCCTTCCACCGACGCTTGTCCTTCACTTGAAATGTATTCCCTGTAAAGGTTTAGCCACACTCAATAGGTATCTCCTAAGGAGGCTACTTCCCAACCTAGATGCATATAAAATGTTCACATGCAAATCATCTTTCAATCATCCATTCAAGAATATAGAATTCATAAATGAATACCACAATGCCATGCCAAGTCATGAGATGAAACTCACACATGTAATACAACTTGAGCCCTCCACCGGCTACCATAACACATTTCATGTCATACATATGTATCCATGCATTCCAAGCCCCTGTCATTGATGTTATATATCCAATGACTATTTTATAAAAATCAACTTTCACCAACGGGTATCCAACCGACATGGCATCTATGGACTTCCACCAACGGCTCTGCGTACGCTGACACACTTTATGGACTCAATACTAATGAGAGTGTGTATTTGAAATTACTGGATCTTGCACCCGAGGGAGAATCTAGCCCTTCTTGCTAACCTCGACCTTTGTTTTCAATGCAACTTGTGCTGCTAAGTTGAACCTAGGTCCAACTTTTCCGAGGCCATGCATCATCCACCAAGGATAGTGTTTGATAAAAAAATATGAACACACACCCTAACTCATGTCTAATGTCTATCAAAGCGATGATACCCGTGCATATGCAAATGCTATGTACAATTATAATTTCAATATCATGTTCATCATATCATGAGCATATTATGAACATATTCCATCGCCACAATAATTCCCATTTTCTCTCAAATGTCAATTATATCACAGAGCATATAATTACATTCTAAAATCTTCAAAAAGCATGTTATACCATTTTCATTTCAAAAAAGCACTTACTTAATCATAGGCATTTTATCGAGCACCTAAAAGGCACAAAGATTATGTAAACACATAGCATACCCAAAACATCAAATTGTCCATGAAATTCACAACCAAGCAATTTCATCAAAACCCAATCATGCAAGATTTGGTTTAAATCATGTTCCATATACCCATTTTATATTCTAACACCCATTTCATGATATTTCATCTCTAACACCCTACCAATTTCATATTTCAATCATGAGTCAGAAATAAATCTACTTAGGAAAAGAACCCTATGTCTTGTGGCGTGTATATGCGTAATAGAAGTTCCGAATGACCAAATCTAGCTTCCAAGCTTTGATCCCAAAATCTCCGTCTTTGAAATTTTGGTGAAACTTGTAATCTTTGGTACGTACACGTAGTTCTCGTCATGTAGAACAACCTTTGTTCTTGGCCCGTAAAGATTTGAAGGTCAAATTGTCGTAGATTGGAGGTAGAAGCTTGGAGAACTTTAGGTTTTTCTCTCCGTATCTGGAAATTTCAGCAACAAATGGGAGAAAAATCTGATTTTTCCTTTTTTATACTCTCCAATGCTTGGTTCATAATGTGTCACACGTCCCTTCTTTTTCTGATCCGATTTTATCCCAAATCAATTAAATTTTGTCCCGTGTTATGTTCAATACATTTTTATTAAACTAACTTAAATTATTCCCCGGGCTTCGTGACTAAAATTTGATCGCGTTTATTTCAGTCACGCGACTCCCTATTGTATCGTAAAATGAAAAAAATTTGACTGTCTCAAAATTCAACAAAAAATGACTAGGTAGCTAGATTTAGCGAGACGAATCCAATGGTGAGGTTTGTTTCATCATTCAAGTTATAGAAAAATTTGGATTTTTAATCCATATTATAACGACTAATTACCGTTTTTCCCCTTTTTAATAAAATTTTATTTTTTTCCTGGTTTTACATTTTTTCCCCTTAAAGGAATTTCATTCACGAAATTACACACACATATGCACATATAACAACATGCATGTGCAACAAGTCATGTACTACTATATGACTACAAGAATGTATCTTCATCCTCGAATAGGAGCAGATAGGTAGCATGGATAGTGTCCTCACACTCCTATATCACCTTCTCCATACCATGGTGTTGCCCAACACCTTCACCAGGCTCACAGTGTTGCCTTGTACAACCTTCTCAAAGATCCAATTCACATCAACAATTAGCTCATCAAAAACTAGTTCATCCCAATCCACAACATATATAGGATATGCAGTGTACTTTTAGAGCATGGAGATATGGAATACCGCCTGAACACTAGATATATTTGACAGTAATGCTAACCTGTAAACAACTGTACCAACCCTCTCGAGTACTTCGAAGGGCCCGATATATCTCAGCAACAACTTTTCTTGTTTCTCAAACTTGACCATTCCCCTCCTAGGCATGACCTTTAAGAAGAAGTGATCTCCAACCTCAAATTCTAGAGGTCGTTGCTACCTGTTAGCATAGCTCTTATGTTGGTTCTGGGCCATAAGAAGGCGCTTTCGTATCAAGTCCACCTTCTCCTAGGTATCATTAACCAAGTCCTAAACCGTAGAGGCTTTCTCTCTAACCTCTGTCCAACAAATCAGAGAACAACATGACCTCCCATAAAGTGCCTCATAGGGTGCCATATGTATGCTCACCTTGTAACTATTGTTGTAGGCAAATTTCACTAAGGGTAAGTGTTATTTGCCACTACCCTTGAGATTAAGAACACATGTTTGAAGCATGTCCTCTAGAATTTGAATGGTACTTTCTAACTGAACATCCATCTGGAGATGAAAAGTTATACATTCTACAGAATTCCTCCAGGGTGAAGGTCACCAATACAAACAAAAAGTGTGCCGACTATGTAAGTCGGTCAGCAATCACCTATATCACATCATGCCCACGTGAAGTCCGTGGTAAGTGGGTCAAAAAATCCATAGTGATGTGTTCCTACTTTGACTCAGCAACCTCCAAATGAACGCTCAAGCGACCCTCAATCAACTCAAATGACCTTGCATTAAATCAGCAGCTAGGGTTTTAAAATAAAAAATTGATGATCCCTTCTTATTCTTAACATACACACACACACATACATATTCGTACCAAGCCTCCTAAATTCCAAAATTCTTTGTCTCAATCACTCTCAAACTTACACTGCAAGTCTCTAGGGTTGATTTAGTTTGTGAGATGGATCCCTACAGAGAGAAGAGTCCTAGGGTTGTGGAACCACAAGTTGACATCGAAGTTGATTTCGATGAGAACAATTGATTTTAGACACCAGAGTTTGAATGGAGATATACAACCATGTATGCTCTTAGGACGGTTGAGATTGAGCAAAGAGTACAACATATAGGTAAATCAGTCTATCTCTGTAAACTTTGCTAATTATGGGTGGACATAACTATTTGAGTACCCTAAGACTTAGAATAAAAGCATAGTGAGAGAGTTTTATACTCACACCTGTGATCCCTAGCATGATCACTTTGTTACCTATGTTCAAGGGGTTGAGTTTGTATTTTTTATCGAGCTCATATCTACTACGCTTGGTCTACCTATGGTAGAGAATGATGCCCTTAGTGGAAGGCTGATTGAGGATTTGACTCCTCTCCATGTTGTGGCTATAAAATTGTATGATAAAGATCATCCTGAGAATTGGGTGACATTGAACTTGTTCCAGAAATATCTAACTCCAAAATCTAGGATGTTAAATTTCATAGCCAACTACAACATAGAACCGAAATCCCATAACTTAGACTTCCAAGTTTAGAGAGCACATATGCTATACGTTATAGGAACATGATTAGATCTTAATTTTCCTACAATGATATTTGGGTTCATTTAATGAGCGTGGTTAGAAGGGAGAGTATCAGATGGTATGCCTTTTAGATTATTGATAACTCGAATCTGTGAGGGTAGAGGAGTTGTACTGCCCAAGGATCAATTGTAATACCCTATAAAACATTTGAACAAGAGTTCTATGAAGTAGAGCAAGACCCAGACTGACTATGTTGTAGTAATTGAAGACAAAGGAGAAATTATTAGAGATGCACCTGTTCATCCTAAGACTAGTAGGTCTAGGCTGCCACCACCACCAAGTGATCCCAGTTCAGACATCCTTGCTGCTTAGTTAGCTTCATTGGTTGATCTACTAACGATTATGCGACAGTCCATGGAGGAGCATCATTGTCTTACTTCTCGGAGACTAGATGCTTTGGATGGCTAGATTGTGACCATGGAGATGGCTCAGCAGGCTATTTTTGGTTTGCTTACTTGGAGAGTTGGTTGACTATGTAGATTGATCAAGATTAAGTAGATCACAAGAGAGGCAATGCCACATGAGACAGATTCAGACATAGAGTCCCTCGACATGATGGTAGATTGAGGGATGGTGGAGCCGGTGGAGTTTGATGTAGCCATTAAAGTTGTGCTAAAGACTTTTAGTTTAGGCCTTATGGGAGTTTGAGTGTTTATTATTCATTCATGGTCTATTTAAAGTACTCCTTTTGTTTTTGTTGACTTTTTATCTTTTTTGACTTTTATTTGTTTATTTAATTTTTCATTTGTTGTTATGATGCTCCAAGTCCTGTTTATTGATTCTTTATCATATTTGACTAAGTTATATGCCTTATTTGTCCTTTGCTTATTTTATATGCATGATTTAGCTAGTTGGTCTTTGTTTATACCTTCTTGGTATACCATGACTTTATGTCATGCTTGTTATATGTTGTCATTGGATTTGCATATATAGCAAATAAGGAAAGAATATGTTGGGTAACTTTATTCTGTACCGTGCTTTTCATATGTTGTCATTAGGTTGGCATTTGTGACAAAAGGGGGAGACTATTTTAGGTACTTATGAGAGGAATCAGAGAGATTTACTCTTGAATAGTCTAGATTTGTTCAAATACTCAGGGGGAGCATATTTATAAATTTGGCATGAATCACCTATTTTACACTTGTTTTATTTTTCACTTTTTATTTTACTTGTGAACACCAAGGGGAAAAACTTTATGTGATTGACATTGATATATCAATAGGTTCTCAAGCATATCGAGCAATTTAGTTCTTAGCGTATTATATACTTGAACTTGCATGACGTATACATAAATATGCCCTATGCTTAACTTGGTTCTTACAATACTTGTGATTTGTGTTATTTAATTCTCTAGCATATGATGTTCTTCACAAGGTTTTTATTTGAGTGGTAATGTGCATGACAATGATCTTCAAGCAATATCTTATGATCTAGATCTTGCACTAAGATAGAGATTTAATACATGTGCATGAGTGTTGAGATTAGATTTACAATTCATTTTATTTAATGGTTTTTGGATTGTAATATTAATTTCTTATTTATGTATTTTCTCACAAAATTGCCAAAAGGGGGAGATTGTCAGATATACATTAGTAATTAGCTAATTTCATGGAGTCCATTGTAAATCTCAACATATTCCATAGGCATGATGCTATCAAGATTAAAGATCTGAAAGTATCATTGAAGGGAGAAAATCAAGCATCAAAGCTACATCATTTACGTTTCGGTTGCACATTCAAGTTTAGGACAAAGGTCCAGACCTAGATACTTAAGGTGATCCATTGGTTTAATTAACTTAGGAGGATTAGAGTTAAAATGCATTGGAGATTAATCTGTGTATTGCTCCTATGTGATTTTAAATGAAAATATTTTCTAAATCATTTTGTGCCTTAAAAACATACTTTGAGTCATTAGGGGATCCCTCTTGACCAACACCCTTTAGTGCTCAAGAGGGCAAGTCTTTTGCTTGGTTTTAGGCTTAAAAAACCAATAAGGATTGTCTTATGCTTGCTAGCCTTTGCTAGAGTAGTCTATTTATGACTTGGGGAAGAAATTGGGAAGGATCACGGATGGAGTAACAGGGCTCGCTTGAGCGGCCTTGACCATCGTGCAAGTGGTCTGTGCTCCTTAGTCAAATTTGAAACGTAATTTTCCTTTCAATGACAACTGCCCTCCCACCGATCGAGCGATCATTCGCAAATTTTAATTTTCTTATTGATCAAGATTACCCTTATTCTGGATCTATAAATAGGGAGTGTCTTCTCTTCAGATAGTGTAAGCCTCATGTAATCCTTTTGAGAGAGAAAACTCATATTCTACCTAGAGAGCTTTCATCAAATGTAAAACCCAAGCATGCATGTGTACAAAAAAAATAGGAAAATATTTTTATAGTGCATGTTTTATTAGGTATGTAATTTAAAAAAATTTAAGTTAAATTTTTAAAAAAAAATCAGATTTAAGGTATTTGCGAAAATGTCATTGCACGACATGTCCTTCAAAGTTGTTGCTTGGCTACACCAAAAGGTTTGAGAGACTGTTGAAGGCTTCTACTGAGTGTGTGGATCAGGTAGAATCAGTGGGAAGAGAGAGAAACCGAAGAGAAAAGTTAGATAGAGAAAGAAAAGGTGTGAGGAGCAAATTTGTGGAAGAGGCTACTTCGAACAATTAGAGGTACGCTACTAGGCTAATTTGAGGGCTAGGAATCCTTTGATATCATTAGAATTTCATATCATGCACTACAATTGCTCGAATTCATATTTTAAATTTTCAAGTTCAAGATTTTTATGAAATGGGTTTTGAGTTTAAGGTCATTTTGGTTAAATCGGCTGGCATGACTGTGTTGTGGGGACGTAGAGGAGTACTTTGGTGGTGATTTCAAAGCTTGCCATGGTCGGAGGTGGTGGGGTGGTGGTGATGAAGTTTCGGCCATGGTTAATTTTTGGTCTCTTGGTTTCGGGGGTAAGCTTTAGAGGGAAGGTTGTTTCTAGCTAAAATGGACCTTAAGAATCCATTGGTGACCTTAGAAATGGATTTAGAAGTTGTTAAGATGGTTAAAATGCAAGTTGTAGGTTTGGCCATAAACTAAAAACTTTATTTTTGGTAAACTTTAACTGATTTTTTTTGATGGGTTTAAGCTTAATTCGAAGCTTGAGAATTATGTGATTTGTTAGAGTGATGTGTGGTGAGTGTTCAGGTTCAAAAATTAGGTGAAAAGTTGCACTGAGTAGGAAGAAATAATGGTGAGAAGGTGGGGGTTTAGGGATTGTTGGAGGAACCTAGGGTTTTGGTTAAGGTGACCAAGGAAGAAGATGAAGGAGGAGGAGGTACATCAGTGCACCCCAAAAGTGTGTGAGGTAACGTCTAACATTTGATTGACCAGTGGTTAGTATCAAAAGTTCTATAACGTCCGTACGGATGTCCCAGTAAAATTTCATGTCGATCTAACGACCAGATCAAAATGAGGATTAAAATGATTGTTTTGGCATCTAGGGCCAATTTGACCCAACTTTTGGGTTATTTTGGAAAAATAAATTTTATATACATTCTTAGGTAGGTTAATTGGGTATGTTTATGAAATTTATTGAAAAATAACATAATTTTATTTTTGGCTATTTCGGATCGAAAAGCAGCTCAGGATAGAGTTTTTCAATTCCGGATCAGTCAAAACTTTTCAAATTCATTTTTACATCATATCTTACATTATTTATGAATTTTATTATATTTTAAAATATATCATTTTTTATTTTAAATTTGGATTGATAATCACGGATCCATATTAGGGTTTTGAGTTCGATAACACACAGTGGTCCAAAATGATCTGTATAAAATGAGATGCCTAATTCCTTTTAAACTAATTGTAAGTGCACATATGTTGAGTGATAATAAGAGCTTATGTTCTAATTTGAGGTTGTAGAGGATACTCACAAAGTTCGTAAACGCTTGAGGGGTCAGTTAGTTTTCGAATTTTGAGTGTTGAAGTAAAGTTGTGGTGAATATGAAACGTCACGAAACATATTCATGTGCATTGATTTGCATTAGTTAAGCTATTTTTGATTCGATACTCATTTGCATTCATCCATGTGTTAACTGTTAGGGTCAGAGGCTACTTCATCGGTCACACATTGAGATCGACCGTAAAGAAAAGATGGGTATCTGTCAGCAGTAAATGTAAAGTGTATTGTTTTATAATAATTGAAAATAAAAGTATATGATATGTCAAGTTTATTCTCTTGTTTATGAGAAATCAATTTTACCAAATTGATTTGAGTTGAGTTGCTTAAACTATAGATCAAATGTGATTTTTTGAAAAGCTTGTGATTTGAGTATTATCAACTATGCCAAGTTGTTGATAGCTTGACATGACTTACATGTTGATTTGGACACCGCATAGTTGTTGTGAGATAGCTTGCCATTTCTTAAATGTTGTAAATAGGCTGACATTGGTTATATGTTGTTGTTTGAGTCGCTTTTTATGTGAATATTTACATATTTTGATATATGAGGATGATTTGAGTTTCAAAGTGAGTTGAGTTCACTTTGGCTGTTATTTACGAGTTATGAGTATCTTTTGCGTAGAATTATATTTGATCCATATTTTTGTTTTATTTCCTTTGATTATGATATTTAGTACCCTTAAGAAAATTATTAGTTTTAGGATGTCGTAGTCTAAAGTGAGGTCCATTACTGCACTTGCATGGTAGACATGGGGGAAAACTAAGGAATCTAGTTATGTACATACTATACAAGAGTATCTATTTTTCCTGTTGTTTGTTGTAAAGGGATGGAATCCCTAATCTTTTATTTTGGTAAAAATGACACTGTTGTGTACTCCATTCTATAGTTTTCTATTTTTGATTGTGGAATTGGGTGACCCTATTGATTTTTAAATGCATTACTGCATTGCTAACGCAGTTATCGCCATGTGTTGAGTTATGCTTCCATATCTGAAAAACCAAAGAGGCTTTCTTAGGATGGGGTGTGATAACTTTTGGTATCAGTGCTAGCGTCTATAGATTCTGTGGACATGTTAAATTCTAGTACTTGTAGTGGATCGTAGGAAGTATGTTGGTGAGTTGGTAAAGTGGGTACGAGTTTTTAGTCATGTTCTAAGATGTCTGGTGATCGCATGGTGCATATTATTTTATGTAACTGGATTTGAATTCCATATATAGAGCGATGGAAACAAATTACTACGCTGAGGAGGTAGACTCTAATGCATCTAATTCAGTTGAGTGGTCAGTTCGATCAAATCAAGAGGCCTATAGTGAATCTCATGGTGTAAAGGAACAATTCGATGCAAGGGTTAGAGAGAGTCAAAATCTCGAGTGGAAATTAGCACAGGCTGAAAATGACAAAGTCCCGTATTTCTTTATTCAGGCATTTTAAGAAACTTGGGCCACCAAGTTTTGCGGAATCAATAAACCTAACTGAGGCAAAAAACTCAAAAAAGCTATGATGTGTATCTTTGATGTTATGAGCTCAACGGATGAACAAAGATTCTGTTTTGCTATCTGCTCAAGGAGGATGCTCTAAATTGGTGGGAGGATACAAAGAGATTGATGACCACCCTAACACAAGGAGCTCAGGATACAACTCCAATAAAGGTTACTTGGGCTATGTTTGAGAAAGCATTTGATGAACAATATTTTTCACAGTCATACCGATATGAGAAAGAGCAAGAATTCATGGAGTTATCACAAGGGAAGATGTCCGTAGTTGAGTATGAATCTAAATTCTCAGCATTGTCTCGTTTTGCATTGGATATGATAAAAACTAAAGAATCCAAATGTAGAAGATTTTAAAAGGGACTAGAGCATTCTATATGGTTGCCACTTACAGCTTATTATGCAAATACTTTTATTGAGCTAGTGAATATGGCAAGATGGGTGTAAAAAGAAGTGAAGGAGAAATTTGAAAATAATGGGAAGGAGAAACAAATTCATGCAGAAAGACATAAGAAATGTAAGTACGAGACGGGACAAACTAGTAAATATATTGATAGTTTTTCTAGGAACAGACAGAGGATGCAAACTTTTAGAAGCCATAATGTAAACCAAGCTGGGAGACATTTTCAGGGTAGAGACTAATTCCATCAGGACAAATATTCAGCAACCAATCTAATAGAGGATCTTCAAGTGAGCGGAGTGGACATGACACTTGTTATCAATATGGGGGCAAAAATTCATCTTATTAAGATTGCCCACAACCAAATTGAGGCATTGTGTGTTTTAGCTATGGTGAACCTGTGCATATAGCTTCGTAGTGCTAAGGAGGATCTGTATCGATTTCTTCTTCTGTGGGTAGTGTGAGGGCTGGTGGTAATGTTTCTTCCAGTAATCATGAGCGTGGGAGAGGAGCAACAAACAAGTCTACAACTTCAAAAAGGGTATTTGCTATGACCCATCAGGATGATCAAGCCACTCCTAAGGTTGTTACAAGTGCACTATCTATCTCTGGTATAGATGCATGTGTACTGATAGATCTAGGATCTACACATTCATTTGTATCGTATGCATTGAACATGCATTTGGAACAACCCTTGACATTTTTGGATACTAGTTTAGCTGTTTCTACTCTAGTAGGATAGGTAGTGATAGTGGAGAAGGTATACAAGAGTTGTGTATTACATGTGGGTGAAAGAGATTTATATGTTGATCTTGTACCTTTTCATATTCAAGATTTTGATATTATTTTAAGGATGGATTGGTTATTAGCATATCATGCTACTATAGACTATTTTAGGAAAAATGTGATATTTAAGCTTCCAAATGAAACAGAGTTTATATTTTATGGTGATCAAAAAGTGACCCCTACACGACTAATTTCAACTATGAAAGCTAAGAAATTATTGAGGCAGGGATGTCAAGGATATCTTGCTTATATAGTGAACAACAAGAAATAAGAGGTACAATTCTAGTGGTTCAGGAGTTTCCAGGTGTATTTCCAGAAGAGTTACCTGGATTACCACCAGAGAGAGAAGTGGAGTTTACCATTAAACTAGTCCCAGGTACTTCACCAATATCCATTACTCCATATCGCATGGCTCCTGTTGAGTTAAAAAAATTGAAGATACAGTTACAAGATTTACTAGAACGGGAATTTATCCGGCTTAGTGTTTCACCATGGGGTGCTCCTATTTTATTTGTGAAGAAAAAGGATGGGACTTTAACATTATGTATTGATTACCGCCAACTTAATAAGGTAACAATACATAACAAATATCCTTTATCTCATATTAATGACTTCTTTGACCAGTTGTAAGGTGCAAGAGTATTTAGCAAAATTGATCTTAGGCCAGGTTATCATCAGCTAAAGGTAAGGAGTAGTGATGTTCCAAAGACAACTTTTCGGACTAGGTATGGTCATTTTGAATTTCTAGTAATGCTGTTTGGTTTGACAAATGCGCCAGCTAACTTTATGAATTTAATGAATCGGGTATTTCAACCTTATTTGGATTCATTCGTTATTGTGTTCATTGATGACATCCTTGTGTATTCTAGTAGTAAGGAAGAACATGAACAACATTTGAGGATTGTGTTATAGACTCTACGAGAAAAACAATTGTATGCTAAATTAAGTAAATGGGAGTTTTGGTGGGATCAGGTTGCATTATTGGGACATGTAATTTCAGGTGATGGTATCTTTGTGGATCACAAGAAAGTAGAGATAGTTGTAAAGTGGGAGAGACCAACTATGGTAATAGAGATTCACAGTTTCTTAGGTCTTGCTGGATATTATCACAGATTTGTACAAGGATTTTCAGTATTAGCAGCACCTTTGACACGATTGACTCGGAAACATGTAAAATTTGATTGGAGTGATGCGTGTGAACACAATTTTTAAGATTTAAAACATAAATTAACTTCAGCTCCAATTCTGACTATACCATTGGGTAGAGATGGATTTGTGATATATAGTGATGCCTCTCATCAAGGTTTAGGTTGTGTGTTAATGTAGCATGGTAGGGTGATTGACTATGTTTCTAGACAATTAAAGAACCACAAAAGGAATTATCCTACTCATGATTTGGAGTTGGCTGTTATTGTTTTTTCTCTAAAGCTTTGGAGACATAATTTATATGGCGAGACATGTGAGATTTTTACAGATCACTAAAGCTTAAAATACCTATTCACTCAATAGGAGTTGAATCTAAGGTAAAGGTGGTGGATGGATTTAATTAAGGATTATGATTGCTTGATACACTACTATCTAGGGAAAAGCTAACGTGGTGGCTGATGCACTAAGTAGGGAATCATTGGGGAGATTGTCGTGCATTCATTGTAATCGTATGAGTAATATTATTGAATTAAGAATGATGGGAGTGGATATAGTATTAATTGATACATACGTTATACTAGCACAATTTAAAGTTAGACATGTGCTGGTGGATCGTACCAAAGAGTTACAACATCAAGATCCACAACTAGAAAAGATTAGAAAAAAAGTGTACAATGGAAGCAAGACAGATTTTGTAGTTTGTGATGACGATATGTTATGCTCTGGTACTCGACTTTGTGTGCCAAATGATACTATCTTGAAGAAGGACATTCTAGATGAAGCTCATAATTCTTTATATGCTATGCACCCTGAGAGTACAAAATTATATCGAGATTTGAGAGAGTATTATTGGTGGAGTGGAATGAAGAGAGAAATTGCTGAATTTGTTTCTAGATGTTTAGTATGTCAGCAGGTAAAGACTGAGCATCAACATCCTGTTGGTTTATTGCAGCCTCTTCCAATTCCAGAATGAAAATGGGAACATATCACCATGAATTTTGTATTGGGACTTCTACGAACTCAGAGCGGGTATGATTCCATTTGGGTTATTATGGATAGATTGACGAAGTCAGCTCACTTTTTAGCTGTCAAGTCTACTTTTTCGCTTGAAAAGTATGCTCAAATTTATGGTGTTCCTATATCCATTGTGGTAGATAGAGATCCAAAATTTACATCTAGGTTTTGGTCTAGTTTACAGCATGCCATGCGTACTATCTTGAAGTTTAGCACAACCTATCATCAACAGACAGACGGAAAGTCTGAACGTACAATTCAAACCCTAGAGGATATGCTACGTGCATATGTGTTGGAATTAAAAGGTAGTTGAGATACTCACTTGCCTTTAATAGAGTTTGCTTATAACAATAGTTATCATAGTAACATTGGTATTACACCATATAAAGTACTCTATGGCTGAAAGTGTAGGATTCCAATTTGCTGGAGTGAAGTGGGAGAAATGCAAATATTGGGAACTGAGTTAGTGTAAGTAACTACAAATAAAGTCAAAATAATTCAAGATTGATTGAAAGTTGCTCAAAGCAAACAAAAAAGTTATGCTGATAAACGCAGGAAACATTTAGAGTTTGAAGTGGATGATTGAGTATTTCTGAGGATATCTCATTGGAAAGGTGTACAGAGATTTGTAAAGAAGGGAAAACTTAGTCCAAGATATATTGGGTCCTATGAGATTCTAGGAAGGGTTGGGTCTACAGCTTACCAATTAGATCTACCTTTGGAGTTGTTCATTTGCATAATATGTTTCATGTTTCTATGCTCCATAAGTACATACCCGACCCGCTTCATGTATTGGTTGAGCAACCTTTAGAGTTAACAGAAGATTTGACTTACATTTAGGAGCCAGTACAAATTTTGGTTCGTCGAGAAAAGGTATTACACAATAAGGTCATTTTGTTAGTAAAAGTATCAAAGTCATTTAGTTGAGGAGACTACTTGGGAAACTTAGGAGAATATGAAAACTCAATATCCTCATTTGTTTTCATCAAGTAAGTGAATTTCAAGGACAAAATTTTATTTAGAAGATGAGGGTTGTAAAACCCAAACATGTATGTGTATGAAAAAAATAGAAAAATATTTTTATAGTGCATGTTTTATCAGATATGCAATTAAAAATTTAAAAAAAAATCAAATCTAAGGTATTTACAAAAAAGCCATTGCATGACATTTCCTTCCAAGCTACTGCCTGGTTACACCAGGAGGCTCCCCATCACTTTGCAACACTCTAGAAGGTTTGAGAGACTGTTGAAGGCTTCTACTGAATGTGTGGATCAAGTAGAATTAGTGGAAAGAGAGAGAAACTGAAGAGAGAAGTTAGAGAGAGAAAGATAAGGTGTGAGGAACAAATTTGTGGAAAAGGCTTCTTTGAACGATTAGAGGTATGCTACTAGGCTAATTTGAGGGCTAGGAATCTCTTGGTATCATTAGAATTTCATATACTACAATTTCTTGAATTCATATTTTTAATTTTCGGGTTCTAGTTTTTTATGAAATGAGTTTTTGAGTTTGAGATCATTTTTGGTTAAATTGGTTGGCTTGGCTGTGTTATAGTGAGGTAGAGGAGTAATTTGGTGGTGATTCAAAGCTTGCCATGGTCGGAGGTGGTGGAGTGGTGGTGATGAAGTTTCAACCATGGTTGGTTTTTGATCTCTTGGGTTTGGGGGTTAAGCTTCAGAGGGAAGGTTGTTTCTAGCTAAAATGGGCTTAGGAATCCATTGGTGACCTTAGAAATGGATTTAGAGGTTATTAAGATGGTTAAAATGCAAGTTACAGGTCTGACCATAAACTAAAAATCTTATTTTTGGTTAACTTTGACCAATTTTTTTGATGGGTTTAAGCTTAATTCGAAGATTGAGAATAATGTGGTTTGTTAGAGTGATGTGTGTTGGGTGTCTAGGTTCAAAAATTAGGTGAATAAGTGTATTGAGTAGGAAGAAATAATGGTGAGAAGTAAGGGGTTTAGTGCTGGTGGGAGGAACCTAGGGTTTTGGTCTAGATGAACAAGGAAGAAGATGAAGGAGGAGGAGGTACACTAGTACACCCAGATAGTGCGTGAGATAGTGTCCGGCATCTGATCGACCTGTATTTTTTTTGCCAAAAGTTCGGTAACGTCCGCATGGAGGTCCCGGTAAAATTTCAAGTCGATTTGACTACTGGATCAAAATGAGGATTAAAATGACTGTTTTGACCTCTGGGGCAATTTGATTCAATTTTTGGGTGATTTTGGAAAAATAAATTTTATATTCATTCTTAGGTAGGTTAATTGAGTATGTTTATGAAATTTCATTGAAAAATAACATCATTTTATTTTTGGCTATTTCAGATTGAAAAGCAGCGTCGGATAGGGTTTTTTAATTCTGGATCAATTGAAAATTTTAAAATTCATTTTTACATCATATCTTACATTATTTATGAAGTTTTAACATATTTTTAAAATTATCATTTTTTATTTTGAATTTGGACTGGAAATCACGGATCCAGATTTGGGTTTTGAGTTCAGTAATGCATAGTGGTCCGAACGATCTGTACAAAATGAGATGCCTAATTCCTTTTAAACTAATTTTAAGTGCACATAGGTTGAGTGGTAATAAGGGCTTACGTTCTAATTTGAGGTTATAGAGGATACTCATTGAGTTCATAAACGCTTGAGGGGTCAGTTGGTCTTCGGACTTTAAGTTCTGAAGTTAAGTTGTGGTAAATACGAAATATCACGAAACATATTCATGTGCATTGATTTGCATTAGTTAAACTATTTTTGATTTGATACTCATTTGCATTCATCCATGTGTTAACTATTAGGGTCAGAGGCTACTAGATCGATTACACATAGGTATCAACCATAAGGAAATGACGGGTATCTATCAGCAGTAAAGGTGAAGTGTACTACTTCATAATAATTGAAAATAAAAGTATATGATATGTCAAGTTTATTCTCTTGTATATGAGAACTAAAATTTACCAAATTGAATTGAGTTGAGTTGCTTAAACTATAGATCAAATGTGTTTTTGTGAAAAAATTGTGATTTTAGTATTATCCACTATGCCGAGTTGTTGATAGCTTGACATGAATTACATGTTGTTGATTTGGATACTGTGCAGTTGTGAGACAGCTTGGCATTGGTTAAATGTTGTAAATAGCCTAAAATTACTTATATGTTGTTGTTTGACTTGCTTCGTATGTGGATATTTACATATTTTGATATATGAGGATGATTTGAGTTTCAAAGTGAGTTAAGTTCACTTTGGTTGTTATTTGCGAGTTATGGGTATCTTTTGGGTAGAATTATATTTGATTCTTATTTTTGTTTTATTTCCTTTGATTATGATGTTCAGTACATTGAAGAAAATTATTGGTTTCAAGTTGCCAAAGTCTAGAGTAAGGTCCAATACTGCTAGCATGGTAGAGATGGGGGAAAACTAAGGAGTTTAGTTATGTACGTACTGTACATGAGTGTCTGTTTTACTTGTTGTTTGTTGTAAAAGGATGAAATCCTTAATCTTTTATTTTGGTAAAAACGACACCGTTGTGTACTCTATTATATAGTTTTTTGTTTTTTATTGTGGCATTAGATGGTACTATTGATTTTTAAATGCATTATTGCATTACAAACGCAGGTATCGCCATGTGTTAAGTTATGCTTCTATCTCTGGGAAACTAAAGAGGGTCTCTCAAAATAGGGTATATCACCAAAACTCTAGATTCCTAAGACTCAAGGCTATCACTAGAGATTCTAACCAACCTCACAACTTAGATTTTAATGTCTTAATAGTTTAACAAACCCAATGATGTGCACATATCGGGAATCGTTGGTGTGTCCATGATCACTCGAGGTCTAAACAAATCGTGCGACGGAGAGTTCAAGTGAAACTACACAAGACGTCAGAGAAGGACTTTCAGCGATGAGATCCACAAAGGAAAGGAACATCTGACCATAGTATTGGTTGAGGTATAAGACTCTAGTACTTGTAGATTAACTTTGAGAGTAGTGGATTAAGCTTTGGAGAACCTTGAGTGGTTTCTCGGGGTTTCTCTTGCTTAGGTTTTTTTGCGTCAACAAATCACTTGTATTATTTAATTTTTATGCTTATACACTTATGATTATTTGCACATACGCGCACTATATGTTTGATGATTTGAATGCTTGACTTATAAATCAACTATAGTTATGTCTGGTTTCAGGCCAAGTTTGTGGTCAAACCTCCTCTCTTTGGCCATGTTTGTAGCCACATAATTATTGGAAAAACAAGCTAACTCGGTGGACTTAGCCATGTATTCCATCACTATCATGGTCCCCTGCTTCAAATCCAAGAACTCCTGGGCTTTTGCTTGTCGAACAACCGATAGGAAGTACTTGTCCATGAAGAGCTCCCAATACTCTCCTCATGTCATTGCCTCAAGGTCCTTTGAGGCTTTTGCCTAATCCCATCACAGATGGGCCTCTCATTCTAGCTAGAATGCAGCTAGTCTGATATTAGTGACATCAGAAGTGATCTTTGTTGCCTCTAAGATCTTTTCAACTTGCTGAAACTAATGGTTGGTCACCATCAGATCCGCCCCTCCTATGAAATTCAGAGGCTTGTGTGCTTTAAACTTTTGGAGGTTATGTGAGCCTCCTTGGCCCACATTGGCGCTAGTTTTTGAGAAGGTAGTCACCATAGTACTTATAGCCTCCATAAAGGCTTGTTGGTCAAAGGCTGGTGGCGTTTGATTGTTGTTCCGCCTACCTCCTTGACCATTCCGATTTTCTATCCCTCTATTTGCCATTTACACACAAGTCAAATAGCAATAGAGCACTAACTTAGTATCCCAAGGTAGGGATCAAATTCGAAATATTGAGATTTCTCTACTTGTCTCACTAATAGAGTATGTGCCATCAACTAGTAGACATCTACATTATGAACCGTCCCGTTCCTTTTTTTTTCTGACCCCAATGTTATGTTCTCTAACCCTAGTGTCTCTTTTACATATACATTTAATCATGCATATTATTCACATAACATATAACATATAAAATTTAGCATTTAAAGCACATAAAATGTAATGCACAATGAATGCAATGGTTTAAACCCTTGTCCCTTAAGTCCTAGGTAAATCGAGAACCTAGGCTCTGATAACAAGCTGTGACGCCCCTAAAACTAGGGGTCCTCTTTCAATCGTTGATCATTCATCAACCTGCGAAAGTACTCCTGAATGCCGCACAACCCAACATCAAGTCAATAGCATCCCCTTAACCGGAATCATAATCCACACGGATAACCCGTGTACATTTCATCATATGACCCAACCAAGGTCCTTTATACATCAATTTATGATCATTAATACCACACATAACTACTTTGAGCAAAAGGGATTGTTGCCCGAAGGTTTAGCAAAAATATTTTAAAATTTGAAGTTTGGAGAAAACCTACCTGTAGAAGACCTCTGAGTCCTGCCAGTTGAAGATACTCATTGGATTTTAGTTTTCAAAAAATATGGGGAAACCTACTAGTAGAAGAAGTCATGGTTTAACTAGTAGAAAAACCTATTGGAAAAGTTCTACCGACAATGTTCTATCGGTAGAACCTGCCTACTGAAATACCTCTACCAGTAGAAGAGCTAAACGTTTTATCGGTAGGTGTGCCCAATTTTTCCCCATTTCATCTGTTTTCAATTCCAATCTCATTCCAAATCAACCCAAACTCATATAACATGAAGTTTTACATAAAACATAGTCCATACGTGTTCGATTACAATCAAATTCATACGATTACATGTCCAAAACTAAATTTACATGAAGTTTTACAAAAACATGATTTAAAAGCCATATGTCGGCTTTTCTTCATCACTGAGAACCCGAATAAGAGCTGTCCACTGGCGTATATTCCGCCCCTGAAATATTGTTCCCATAAAGGGTAAGCCACACAATTCAATAATGGATCCACTATGCCATGCTATGATATGAGATGAGACTCACTCATGCAACTCAATTCGAGCCTTCATCGACTCTCTAAACACATGCAATTTCATGTATATGAATCCGGGCATTCCAAGTCCCCGCCATTGATGTTACACATCGAATGACTATTTAAAAAAATTAAATTGCGTGTCTTTGTTGGTACATGGATTTTGGTGCCTTACCGTCAGTTCTGCACACCGATACACTTTTTTGGACTTGCACCGATGGAAGTATATAAACCAGTAACTGAAACTTGCACCCGAGGGAGAATCTCGCCCTTTTTGCTGTACACGACAAAAGTTTTTTATGCAATCGTGCAGCTCAGCCGGACCTAAGTCTAACCTTCCCGAATTCACGCCTCAACCACCAAGAATGATGTTTAATTCAAAATCATGCACACACACCCACACTCATGTCAATGCTCCCGAATGCGATGTTTTCCATGCTTATGCAAATATAAATGTACAAGTGCAATTTCACATCAAGTTCAATATGTCATGTGCACATTTTGAACAATTTCAATACCTATCAACATTTTTTACTGTAAATTACATCATAAGCATATAACCACCATCAATAACCTCAATGTCTATATATCATATGCATATACTAATATCTACCAGCATTAAATCTCAAGCATGTTATAACATAATCAACACAAATAACATACTTAATTCACATAGGCATTTAATCAAACACCTTCAAGGCACCAAATCATGTAAATACATAATATGCTCAATTTCATCACATATCTCAAGAAATCACAAAAAATTAATTTATACATACCCAATTCATGCTAGAATTGATTTTAACTATTTTCAATACCCATTTCCTCATTTTAACTAACATAGGCAAGTGCTATTCATGAGAATACATCTCTAAAGCCCTACCCATTCCATATAACTACCCTAGGTTGAAAATAAATCTAATTAGGAAAGGAACCCTACCCCTTGAAGAGTAAAACACTTGGTAGAAGCCTTCAAGAACCAAAATCAAGCACTAATATTTGATTTCCCCAAATCCTATCTTTCGAACTTCATCAAAATTTGTTCTTTTTGGTACGTAGGTGTAACCCTCGTCACGTAGATGAACTTTGATTCTTGGCTCCAGTCGTTTCGACCAACGTAGAGCCGTAAATCGTAGAGAGAAGTTGGAGAACTCTCTCTTTTCCCTTTCTTCCATCTCCAATGAAACCCAGCTGAGATTTGGGGAAGAAATCTGATTTTTCTACCCTTTTTATACTCTTCAAACACTTAGCCCTCATTGCGCCACACGTTAACCTTTTTCGGGTCCGATTTTGTCTCGAATTAATTAAATTTCATTCTAATTCAAGTTCAAAATATTTTTATTTGAACTAGCGCAAAATTATTTTTCATTTTTTGAGATTTAATTCCCGGGTTCGTTTATTAGGCCACATGACACCCAATTGTCTCGCAAAATACAAAAAATCTGACTATCTTAGAATTTAATGAAAATTGACATGGTAATTAGATTCCATGAGACAAATCCAATGATGAGATCCGTTTCTTCATCCAGTTTCTAAAAAAATTTGACTTTTCAACTCGTACTGTAGTGTAGGTAAAATTACTATTTTGCCCTTTTTTCATAAAATCTCAAATTTACTCGGGTTTTACACCATCACGTTAGGGTTGTGGCATGGTCGAATCATCACTATCATTTGACATTAGATCACCTTCAACCTATTTTCTCTTCAATAGTTATGACACTCCAAAATTCGAGGGTTCTTTCTCAACTCGTTGATCATCCATCAACCTGCGAAAGTACCCTTCAATCGGATTGTAACCTGCACAGAGTTTGGGCAAAGTCTCCCTTGTACTGGAGCACCACCCAACTCATAACTTGTATACATATCAACCACCGACCATTCCAAGGTCCATCCCCATTAATTAGGACTTTAATGTTCAATCAATTATTTCATTCCAACAAGAAAGCTTAGGACTTGAAGGCTTGACAAAGTTATATTTAAATTTTGAAAAATTTAGAAGAGGTACTGGTACCTCTTATATGTGGTATCGGTACCTGAGGCTTCTGTTTGCCGGGTCCTTTTCATTTTTCAGGTGACTTAGTATAGGTACCTGAACCCACTGTTTGCTAGGTATCAGTACCTATATGTCTTAGTATCAGTACTTTTGCCCACTGTCCATCAGGGTATTGGTACCTGAAGCCTATGTACCAGTACCTGAGTCCACTAGAATCTAGGTACTAGTACCCGTAAGTCTACGTACCGGTACATGGGCCATCCAATCCCGTGGTACCAGTACTTAATCATTTAGGTACCGATACTTGAGCCTAGATTTTCCTAAAATCTTTCTATTTTCAACTCTAAACCATTCAAACTCATACCATAATCATTCCTTCATTCATTTACATGAAAAAAATTGTCCAAAAGAATTGATTACATGTCCCCTTTATACAATTTTACAAGTTCAATACAAATTACATATTTCGTTACAAAAATGCAATTTCCCAAAATGCCACAATCCAGCTCATTTATCAACAAGAACCTAAGTAAGGGCCATCCATTGATGCTTGTCCTGCACGTGAAATGCATTCCCCATAAAAAGTGAGCCACACTCAAAAAGGTATTTTTAAGGAGGCTACTTCCTAACTCAGATGCATATGAAATGTTCACATGCAAATCATCATTCAATCATCCAATCAAGAATATAGAATTTGTAAAAGAATACCACAATGTCATGCCAAGTCATGAGATGAAACTCACACATACAATACAATCCAAGCCCTCAATCGACTCCCATGACACATGTCATGTCATGCATATGCATCTGGACATTTCAAGCCTCCGTTATTGATTTTATACATCCAATGACCATTTTATAAAAATTCTCAGATTTTTCTTGGGGTGGGTATTTATGAACCTCCACCAATGGGTACCCAATCGACACAGAATCTATGGACTTCCACCAACGGCTCAACGTACGTCGACACACTTTATAAGCTGAAAACAAATGGGAGTGCATCTCCAAAATTATCGGGTCTTGCAATTGAGGGAGAATCTAGCTCTTCTTACTAATCCTGATCCTTGTTTACAATGTAACTCGTGCGACTCAGTCAAACCTAGGTCCAACTTTTCTGAGCCCACACATTATCCACTAAGGATGGTGTTTGATCAAAAACATGCACACACACCCACACTCATGTTCAATGTCCACGAATGTGATGCTACTCGTGCATATGATAATGTCATGTACAATTGTAATTTCCATATCATGTTCATCATATCATGAGCATAATATGAATATATTCCATCTCCATATTAATTCCAATTTCTCTCAAATGTCAATTATATCACAAAGTATATAATTACATTCCAAAATCTTCACAAAACATGTTATATCATTTTCATTTCAAATAAGCACTTCATCAATCATAGGTATTTTATTGAGTACTTAAAAGACACAAAGATTATGTAAACACATAACATACCCAAAACATTACATTATCTATGAAATTTGTAACCAAAGAATTTCATCAGAACCCAATCATGCAAGATTTGGTTTAAATCATGTTCCATATACCCATTTCATATTCTAGAAATCCTAGGTATGTCTTATACATGATATTTTTTTTTTCTAACACCCTACCCATTTTAGGATAGCACCTGTGGAGTTGCAAGAACTCAAGGTTTAATTAAAATAATTGTTAGACAAGGGCTATATTAGACCGAGTACCTCACATTGGGGTGATTAAGTATTATTTTCCAAGAAGAAGGACAAGAACCTTAGGCTTTGTATAGACTACCGACAATTGAATCAGGTCACTATCAAGAATAAGTACCCACTGTCGAGGATTGATGATCCCTTTGATTAACTGAGAGGGGCACGAGTCTACTTCAATATAGATCTACACATGGGATACCATCAATTGAGGATTAGAGAGGCTAACATCGCTGGGACATTGTTCAAGACATGATACAGGCATTTTGAGTTTACTGTTAAGCCTTTTGGTCTGTCAAATACCTTGGCTACATTCATGAACCTTATGCACAGAGTGTTTCAATGCTATCTTGATCAGCTTGTCGTGATCTTTGTTAATGACATTTTGATTTACTCCTAGTCTGAGAAGGAGCATTAGGGTCACTTGAGGATCGTTCTCTAGACCTTGAGAAATCACCAGTTGTATGAAAAATTTAGTAAGTGTAAATTTTAGCTGATGGAGGTAAAATTTTTGGTACACATGGTGTCTGCTTTGGGGGTGTTAGTGGAATCAGAGAAGGTTGAAGAGGTTATGAGTTGGGTGAGACTCAAGTCAGTCTTTGAGATATGCAATATATTGGAATTGGCAGGATATTATCGGAGTTTCATTAAGGACTTTTCACGGCTAGTTACACTTATGACTAGACTGACCAGGAAAGAGATCAAATTCAGTGTGATGACTCATGTGAGACGGCATTCTAGAAGTTGAAGAGCAGGCTTACTTCAGCTCCTAACTTGATAGTTCTAGAGATGGGGCAGAGGTACACAGTCTATTTTAATGTCTCAAAGGACAGAATTGGATGTGTTTTGTTGCAATCTAGGAGGGTGCTAGCTTATGGTTCACGGAAGATAAAAAGTCACAAAAAAACTACCCCACATACGACATCGAGTTGGTGATCGTTGTCTTTGCCTTGAAGACATGGTGTCACTATCTATATGAAGAGCAATTTGAGGTATTTTTGGATCACAAGAGTCCCAAATACTTCTTCACTCAGCGGGACCTCAACATAAGGCAACCCAGGTGCATAGAGTACCTAGAGGATTATGATTTTACTTTGCATTACCATCATGGTAAGGCAAATGTGGTGGCTGATGCACTAAGTTAGAAGTCATGAGGAGTCTTACCTAATATAGCTTCCTAGGAGTGGCGAATGCTCGAGACTGTGGAAAAGTTCAGTCTATACTACAAGGGTCAGACTTAGGGCACTTTGGAGGTTTTGGTGACTATGCCTTCCCCATTAAGCAGAGTGACAGAGTCCCAAGGACGGGACATGAACATATTGTCCATCAAGGACCGGGCATAGCCGGGTATAGGTGACAAGGGTTGGGTCACTCAGATGATAGCCTTCAATTTAGGAGAAGGGTTGTGGTTTTCCAATCTATGGATTTGAGGAGGAGATCCTCAGGGAGTTCTATTGCTCCCGTTTTGCGGTACATCCTGGTGGCATGAAGATGTACCATGATCTTCGCCACCAATATTACTGGAGTGGGATGAAGAGACACGTTGGAGACTTCGTTAGTAGGTGCCCACAAGTCAACAGGTCAAGGTTGAGTACTAGAGACCAACAGGGTTGCTCTAGTCTACAACTTAAATGCATATAAATGCACATGCATGGATAAATTTGGATCTACTTGTAATGCAATTTTCAAGTAAACAATGAATGCTCATTGTCAAAAAATCATGAAAATTACACAAATTTACATTATAATTGCTTCATCCGAATTTCATCATCTTATTACATTACTCTGAGCGATATTCAAGGAATATAGAAATCAATTTTATGTATCCTAGATCAATGTTCCTTCACTTCATTCAATTTCATTCACAAATATTTAAATTTTGTTAAAATTGGACTAATTTAAGTGCAACATGTGTGAAACCAAATTCCATCACAATTACTGTGGTTTAACTAACATTTAGTCATGTTTTTATCTATCACCAACAGTTAGAGTCACTTAAGATCATTAATAGTTCAAAATAATAAGACTTCTAAATATGAAGGTGAATGGTGGCGTGTACTTGGTTTTGAAAATTTCAAAGGTAAACACTATCCAAACACGCTAAGGTGAAAGAAACATTGACTAATGAATCATGCAATAAAATTTATGCCACTAAGTTCTCTATGCCCTAATATGATTCATAGTAATACACATTTCAACTTTGATTTAAGAATGAAATCATTATGATGTTAACCAAAGTGTGAATTACCATGGTCATTAACAAATAAAGATAAACAAAAGAAAATCTTTTTGTATTTTCTTTTATAATGTTTTTGTATTTTTTTTTGAAAAAATTAAAGAAAAATAAAAATATGCATAAACAAGCAAATAAAACAAAGAAAAGAACAGCCAAAGCAATTACCATAAACCCTAAAAGTGAAAGTCAAACTTGACATCAATAGTATTTCTGAATTTTGAATTTTTTGTTTTTGGGTTTTTAAAATTTCTGTTGTTTTTGAATTTTCATATAGAAAAGAAATCAACAATAAACAAAAAATAATAATAAGAATTTATGACCCTAGGGTATTTGATGCAATGGATGAATGATACACCTAGGTCCATACTCTCTCCTCTCTTAGTTTTTGGGAGCCATAGACTTGTTAGAAGTACTCGGGGCCTCCAATTTGGTTAAGATGGTGAGTTTCTCAAGATCTTCCCTAGTCACCCAAGCTTGTTTTCCCTTCCTAAAACTCGGGTTTGGTCTGACAATGGACGGAGAACTAACTCTTTTCTCCCTAGATGTGTATAGATCAATTTTGACACTAGGGGGGTAGAAAGAGTTTTGTGTACTTTAGTATGTGATCCATTTGATGATGATGCATGACTATGCTTGGACTCACTAGACCTCTCTAAAAGCTGAGAAAAAATTAATATTTGGTTGTTTAAAGCCTAAGATTGGTTAGTTAGATGAATGAGCTTATTATTCAAGACTTTCCTATCATGTATGCGATGTACACTAAAGTGATCTTGTTCACCACAAGTAAAACACACAAATGATTTGATTCGAGCTTCCTTTTTAATTGGCTTCTTTAGGTGTTTACCCTTACTAATGTTATGAATACGGTCTTAGAAGAAGTGGTGGTGTTGTCATTAGTGTAGCCTAAACCTATCTTGTCACCAACACTCTTCCATATAGACAACATTTTATTAAGTTTTTTGGTGCTATGGGAAAGTCTTTTCGGGAGCTCTTGTGATTTGTGAAAGTCTTTATCAAGTTTGATAAGTTTAAAAGCCCTTTATTTTCTCTTTGAAGGAAGCTCACCTTGTCATGGAGGGACCTCTCCTTTTCCTCAAATCCAATAATATGAGTCTTGGACTTCATTAAGTCCACGTGAAGTGCTTTCTTCTCATCTTCACTAGTTGTGTGCCTCGTGCTCATGGAAAATAATTTCTCACCTTGCTTTAGACACTCTTTATATACTTCATTGTATCCATCTTGGAGGTCTTGAACACTCTCGGTCTCATCTTCACTAGTAGAGACTTCGATTTCTAATTCGTTTACAGCCATGGTGAGACTCGACTCAACTTTCACTTTTTTTTTCTTTGGAAGTTTCTCATTTGGGGGGGGGGGGAGTGTGAACTTACAAAGGCTATGATGTTTTCTTCATCACTTTGAGAAGTATAATCATCACTCATTGTTCACTCATCATTGTCCACTCGCTTTCATTCTCACTTATCTTAGCCTTCAAGGCTCTCCTCTTATCCTTGGGCATGTCCTTCTTCTTAGAACTTGAACATGCCACAGCTACATGTCCAAAACATGGCATTTGTAGCATTGGAGACCCTGCCCTTTCTTCTCAAACTCATGTCGAGAAGTCATTCCCCCACTTTTTTTCCCTTTCTAGGAGATTTAGGTCCACTAGGATTCCTTTTTGACCTTGAGGACTTGACACCACTAACCTTTAAATATTTATTGAATTTATGCCCAAGGAAGGCTATACCCTCTTCTTCTGACCAAGCTTACTTGGATTTACCACCTTCTTTTTTGATAAGATTTACCCCTTCTTCAATTTCTGAATTTAAAGCTATGCCCTTCACTTTCTAGGGTGGAAGAAGGTTTATCTTGAAAGTCAAAAGTGAACTATGTCTTCGACCGACACCAAAGTCATTCATCTCTAATGTAGCATCGTTGATTTTGGTACCTAATACAAATGAAGAATTAACAATATCACATAATTTAGCACCAAAATCGCTAAAATGTTTCTTCCTATAGCATCATCAAAAACTCAAACAGAGAGGTGTACCTTCAGAGACAGGACATCTTGATCAGTGTACCTTCCTCTTGAGAGACCACAAGAATATTCCAAGCCTCCTCAATTCTCTGGAACTCATTTGGTATCATGGCATTGAATATTGCATTCAAGTCTTCCGAGTTTCACCCTAGTGATTCGATCTCGATTTTTGACCAAGTCTTTTGGGTTTTGATTCAACTATTACTTCACCACATTTTACTTAATGTAATGGTAGTGAGCGGGATCTAACCCTCTTGCACAGTTAACCAAACTCTCTCATGTACAAATTTTGAAAACGTTCTCATGAGAGCTCCCTCCTTCGTTTTGAGACTCCATTCAAGACTAACTAGTAGTAATGATAGATCTCAAGTAGGTAAAACATTCTGTGAGTCAACTGCAACTCAGGGCAACTACACTCTAGTACCAATTTTTGTTATGGAAGGGAGAGAAACAAAGTGGATCTTCCCTCATGATTATACATGTGGAGCACATGACACTACCTAAAGAGTTGAATAGGTTTTTCAATTTTAAGCACAATTGATTATCAATTAAAACCTAATTCTACCTCAATTACCTATTCTCACTTAGATACAATAACTAACAGTGAGAACCCCTTTTAGTCGCCACAAACACTTACATCCATGACAATTGATGTTAATTAATATTCAATTAATTCACTCCAACAAATCTCATAGCGATCCCACAACCCAAACATAACTATGGTTCATTTATAAGTCAAGCATTCAAATCATCAAACATATAGTGTGACTGTGTGTAAACAATCACAAGTGTATAAGCATAAATAATAAATAACACAATATATTTATTGATGTGGAAAACCCTCCTCCGAAAAAATTATGGGGAACGACTCAAGGTTCACTAAAGCCTAATCCACTACTCTTAACTTCAATCTACAAGAGCTCGAGTCTTATATCTTAACCAATACTAAGGTTAGATGCTCATTTCCTTTGTAGATCTTTCTGTCAAAATCTCCTCTCCGATGTCTTATGTAGCTTTACTTGAACTCCCCGCCGCGCGATTTGTTTAGGCCTTAAGCAATAATGGGCACGACAACAATTTCCGATATACATACACCAATGGGTTTGTTAAACCATGAAGATCTTCAAATCCAAGTTGTGGGGTTAGGTAGAATCTCTAGTGGTAGCCTTGCGTAGTAGGGATCTAGGGTCGTGGTGGAAGCTCTCTAGGTAGAATAAGAGTTTTCTCACTCAAAAGGCTTACCCTAGTTGAAGAAAGACTCTCCCTATTTATAGGTTCAAAATGAGGGTAGTCTTAATCAACAAGAAAACTCATCTTTGCGAAGGATTGCTGGATTGGTGGGAGGGTGATCATAGGATAATTGTCATTGGAGTGAAAATCATGTTTCAAACCTGACTGAGGAGCATAGAATGCACGAGCGAGCCTTATTACTTCATTAATGGTCTCTTCCCCACTTTTTTCCTAAGTCATCAAGAGACCGCTCTAGCGATGGTTAGCGAGCATACGGTAGTTCTTATAATTTTTTTAGTCATAAAACCAATAAAAAAAACTAGTCCTCTTCAGCACTAAAGGGTGTTGCTCAAGAGAAGTCTGCTAATGACTTAAACTATGATTTCCAAATATAAAATGGTTTAGAAAATCTTTTAATTTAAAATCACCAAAGAGCCATACACGAACTAATCTCTAAACCCATTTTAACTCTAATCCTCCTAAGTTAATTAAACCAATGGACCATCTTAGGTATCGAGGTCGTTACCTTTGTCCTAAGCTTGAAAGTGCAATCGAAGTATAAATGATGTAGCTTTGATGCTTGATCTCCTCTATTCAATAATGATTTTGGATCTTCAATCTTGATAGTATCATGACCATGAATAGGTTGATATTTACATGAACTCCATGAAATTAACCAATTAAAAATGTATATCTTACAATTAGGTCCCAAGACAAACCCTATTCTAAGCCTATAAATAAAAGGGACCTTCTCAAGCTAGGGTATCTCTTTTGTAAGCCTAAAGTTCGCCTCTCAAACCTTTTGAGATCCTTGAAGAACTCTATATCCCTAAATACAAAAGGAAAAATCCATCTTGATACTCTAATCCAAGCTCACACATTGGAGAAGAAGATCTAGCTTAGAGATCAACCAAACCCATTGGAAGAAGTGTACATACTGGGAGTCTTGGACATAACCTAGGATTGCTCGAGGCCTAAACAATCTATTATGGAGAGAGTTCAAGTGAAGCTATCCATAACATCAGTGAGAGGTTTATTAAAATAAATGAGCATTTAACCATAGTATTGGTTGAGGTGTAAGTCTTGAATACTTGTAAACTAGATTTGGGTTAGTGGAGTAGGCTTTGGTGAACTTCTAGTGGTTTCCAGCGATTTTTCCTGAGGAGAGTTTCCACATTAATAGATTGCTTGTGTTCATATTGTTTATTTACATATACACTTGCAATTGATGAACAGACGGACACCATATCTTTGATGTCTTGATTGTTTTGTAGTGAAGTCATTCATAGTGGTTTGGGTTGTGTTTGTTGCCTTGGATGGGATCGTTGTGTGAGATTGATGTTAATCGTCAAATTGGCATATCTATTACATCAATATACATGACTTGTTTTGGGTTGTTCATGTAAAAAGGATTTTCACATGTAATTGTTAAATTAATTGAGAAAAGGTAACTGAGGTAAAATTAGGTTAAACATTGGTGTTTGTCTAAGCTAAATTGAAATTAACCTATTCACCCCTCCCTACGTAGTGTCTTAATCCCACGTATTATAATCTTAACAAATAGGTTTATAACTCAGATCAACACTCAACTTGTGGATGATGACCTTTGGGTCTATTCCTTGCATATCTTCTTGTTTCGAGTTGAAGACACCAAAGTTGCTTTTGAGGAAGACTATGATATTGTCTTTGACATCCTCTAATAGTCTGGACATAAAAAAGACCATGTAAGGGGTCATAGTCCAGCTAAACATTCAGAGGAAGAAGGTCTCATGTCTATCTCGTCTCTCATATCCAAGTTATCTACCTGGATTTCATCTACTTCCTTTTGCTTCATTGAGGTCCAGTAACATTCCCTCGTCATTGTTTGGTCACCATTGACCACTCTAACTCTTTTCTCAATGGGAAATTTCAATACCAATTAATAGGCCACGGGGATGACTTTGCGAGCGTTACGGGAAGATCATTTTGGTATTACATTGTAAACCAAGGGGGCTTCAACAACAAGGAATTTGACTACGGTGGTGGCTTGACAAGGCAGATTGGCAATGGTTAGGATTTTTTGTGTGTATTCAAGAGGGTATACTTTTTCCCTAGGAAAATGATGAGAAGGAATTAGATGGGCTGAAGTTTTTCTTGACCTATGCTGAGTTAATCAAAGGCGTTTGCAATAGTAACATCAATTGAATTGTCATTGTCGATTAGAACATGGTGGATATTCTTGTTTACTATGATGGCTCTAACAACCAGGGGGTCATCGGCATCAAAGAAGGTGATTTCATTACTGAGGTAGGGAGTCTTTTGAATAGTACAGACTTCCCGATAGTCCTCCAAGTGTGTTTTTTATACGTGAGCCTTTCATGCCGAGCTGGACTCCCCTCCTCTGGTGAACCCTCCTAATATGACTTTAATTTCTTCGATAGGTTGTTGATGCTGCTGATTGGGATAGGGTGTTTTTTTGGTGCTCTTTAACTCTGTGGTCTCTGTCTTGGGCCACAAACCTCCTAAGATGAACCCTTTGAATGAGAAACTCGAATTTTCATTTCAACTAAATGCAGCCGTCAGTATCATGGTTGTGATCATAGTGGAAGTTGCAAAACTTGTTTATATTCATCTTTTGAGGATTTGACCTCAACTTTGAGGGCCACTTGAGGAACTGCTCGTGTTGAACTTGGTGCAACACCTACACTATCCAGGTCTTTAGTGGCGTTAAACACTTAGGAACGAATATCAGCAAGAACTGCTGGTTAGGCAGTATGCAAGTCTCTGATGTCTCCTTTCTTTTGAGGCGAAGGAGTTTTTTCCGACTTCGGGCTGGTCTCCATTCTCTTCTTGCCCCATTGTTGATTGTGATTAGTGCTTAAAGTTAGCATTTTACTATGCCTTTTTGGGACTAATTATGCTTTGATGGAGTTAAGTGATGACATTTCAGGACCTAAAGTGAACAAAAGCTCAAGAACAACAAATATCACAATTGAGTGTAACACAAGTGCATTAGGGAACAAAATTGGAGAAGGTTGGAACAAAGCAAGCACGTTTGAACGTTCAATTGACAATGAGGAGACCAGACTGCTGAGACCTGGCATGTTACAGTCAAGAAGGTCGGCCCTAAAGTACTTGAGTACCACGTTCGAACGCCAACTACCATTTGAACATCCACATGATTTGACTAAAGACCAGAGTAATGAGTGCAAAACTCCAAGTCCTGCATGGAGACCAAGACCACTTGAGTGATGTGGTCATATCCCATCTGACGTTCGAACGCCCCTAAAGCAAAAACAGAAGACACGTTCGAACGTTAGGCAATGTTTGAACGTCAGACAAGCCAAACCAAACGACAACGTTTGAACGTCGACTCAAGTTCGAACGTCCTCCACAGACTGCCTGCAGAGTAGTTGGTTTTCATGGGAGATAAACACTATTCACTCATCCTCTCTTATATCCCCCCTCCCCTTCCTTGCCTATAAATACTCCCATTAATGGAGCTTCATTGTGTAATCTTTCTCTTGAAAAGTAGGGAGCTAGATCTTGTTTTGTAGGCTTAGACTACACCAAGAACTAGTAAGGATTTTGTATGGAGGCTTGGACTCCCACTCATTTTGATTAATCTTAGATGTATGTTATATTTTCTTGTGTTACATCTCTTGGTTGAGGAAACAACCCTCCATTTGTTGGTTGAGGAAGCAACCCTCCACTTATTGGTTAAGGAAGCAATTCTCCATCTTTTGGTTGAGGAAGTCACCCTCCATGAGTAACTAGCTTTCTTTTACTTTCAATGTTCTTTTATTTCACTTCCATTGCTTGAGCTTCCTTATTTCTTAGAAGAGTGAAACTCTTCCACTTTTCTAGAGCTTTACCAAAGCCATGAAGGGTGGAACGTGATTCACTCATTCTTCATCGAAGAACGGCTCCTCGCTTATTGTACATTACTTTGTAAGTTCTCTACTTGGAGGGATGAGTATCACTCACTTTTCTAATTTTACCTAAGCCACAAAGAGTGAGTAGTTCCTCATTCATTCTTTAGTAAGAGGTGATGAATATGTAGAGATTATTTAAAAGTTATATTTGTGCAATCCCTTTATGCTTTAATGCTTTATATTTCACTTGTTCATTGAATGATTGGATGTATCTAGCAAAGCTAAGGTTCTTTGTATAACCATGAGTTCTTTCTATGTCACGGATGACTCTTGCATGGGAAGACCCGTTGGTTCAAGGCAAGTACCCTAACTAGATATTCATGACAACATTTCAATCTTCACCGTTGTTGAGCTTTATCTAAAGAATGGAACATTAATGCTATGGTTGGATGCCTTGTAGAAACACTTGCTTGTTTGTAGACGGGTTAAATCTCGGCACAGGCAATTCTTGTCAACTTCTAGAAAGGCATCGGAATCATATGCTTAATTCTCACAGTCCATCTTTACCTTCTGATTAACTTGCTATTGACACGGGAGTTAATTGAGTTATAAAAAACAAGTATAATAAATCGTATGATTAGCTACATGTTCTAATCCTCAAGCTAAAGAGTGACTATTTTACATTTGAACTTATCTTATATTTTGTCTAGAAAACTCTTGGAGATAATTTTCTATTCTATTCAAAGAAATCCCATAATTCAAACTCTCAAGGTTTCTAGTTACTTGGTCTCTACTACAGCTCACTTCAAAAAATCAATCATAGTTCCTTGTGGATTCGACTTCGGACTTAACCGAATTATTATTACAGCTTGACCGCCTGCAGTTGGGTGTACGCATTTCGGATCAAGTCAAGTTTTTGGCGCTGTTGTCGCGGAACCATAAAAGGTGTTTTAAGGTAAAAGGTAAAAAGACCTCTCATTTTGTATAGTTACTTGCTTCATTGTATATAAATTTATTTTAATTTTATGTCTGAGGACGTTCCTTACTGTCAAAATTTGCTGGCAGAATCTTTTGGGTCTTTGAATCAACCAGAACCACTTTCACCTAGATCAGTAGCAGACTGTTGTGAAAGCAGAATGACGAATGGTGAGAGACGAGGAGAAATTCCTGTGAGAAAGGGGGAAGTGTCTAACATTTAAACTTTGTAGGATTACTTAAATCTCACAAGAAATAGTGTCCCCTCTTGTTTTATCATCACTGAAGATGCACCCCTCTTTATTGTAAAGACGGGGAAAGTTTAACTACTCCCTCAATTCCATGCACACGAAACAGAAAACTCATATCTGCACATAAAAGAGTTTGAGGAAGTATATAGAACGTTTCAAGACAATTCTGAGGTAGCCAAAATGAAAAATTTTTCATTCTCTTTAAAGGATAAAGCTAAATAATGGCTAAATTCTTTAAAAGCTCTTTCAATACCTGACTGGCGGGCACTTCAAAATAAATTTTTCATAATTTTTTTCCCTCTACACCGCACTAATGCATTGAAAAGGAAAATCATGAATTTTTCGATCAAAGAAGGAGAAACCTTTTACCAAAATTGGGAGAGATTCAATGATCTACTCCAGTCCTGCCCACACCATGCTCTTGAGAATTGGACTTTGGTAGGATTTTTGTATTACTCGCCCACTAGACAATGTCAGTTTGTCGAAATGATGGCTCAAGGAGAGTTTATGAGCAAAAGTCCGGAGGAGACATTCAATTTTTTTGACGCCATATCTGATAGTTCTCAGATATGGGACTTAGACTCCCTTACCATTGTTGAAACAAAACCACCTACTTCCCAAGGGGTAAGTATGTCTTGAAAGATGATGATGACCTAAGAGCAAAAATGTCCACCCTGTCTCGAAAGCTTGAAGCTTTAGTGATGAAAAAGGTTCATCAAGTTGATGTTAGCTCTCCTACAGAACAAGTGTGTAGGATCTGTGTGCTGACAGGACACCTTACTGGGGAGTGTCCGATCATTCTGGCATTCAAGGAAGTCTTGTTGGAACAAACAAATGTCACTCCAACCCGTACTCTAAAATATACAATCCAGGGTGATGGAACCACCCGAACTTCAGTTGGAGAAACACACAACCAACTCCCACAAACCAACAACAAGGTTCACACCCACCACCTCAAGGACTTCCCACGTATCAACCATACCAACCACTACAAAAGAGGAGCCTTGATGATACTCTGAATCAGTTTATGCACAGTCAAATGAACTACAACAATAGTTCCACTCAGGCTTTCACTGATTTCAAAACCCATACCACTCAATCTTTCGAAGATTTTAAAAGCCACATCCAAAAGTTGACCTAATCCATGACCACACATAAGAAGGGCAAGTTTCCTGCCCAACCAAAACCACCACAAGGCCAATTTCAGGTGAAAAATACCGCAATCATGGAAACTCCAAAAACCCAAGCCCAAGTTGTCACTACACTAAGAAATGGCAAGGTGATTGACAAGACTATCAAAGACATGCTACTTCCAAAGCCAAAACCTAAGTCAATCCCAGTCAATTCACCAATCGAAACTGAAACTATTGAGCCTGAATGTGAAAAAGAAGAGGAATCCAAGCCCATGATTGAACAAGAACCAGAGCCATCAAGAGAAGAAGAACCCTTGTGTTCTATTCATGCTCCTTTTCCTCATAGACTCAAAACTACACAGAAGTTGAATAATCAGCCAAAAATTAACGAGCTCTTTAAGCAAGTAAAAATCAACATCCCACTTCTGGATGCAATCAAATAGGTTCCATCTTATGCCAAGTTTCTGAAAGACTTGTGCACAATCAAGAGAAGCCATAATGTTCAAAAAAGAGCCTTCCTGATAGAACATGCCAATGCCTTGCTTCAACACAAAACCCCTCCAAAATACAAAGATCCAGGGTGTCCGACCATGTCGTGTGTCATTGGAAATTTTAGAATCGAACAATCACTGTTAGACCTTGGAGCAAGTGTCAATTTGCTCCTATTCTCTGTTTACCAGCAGTTGGGTCTGGGAGAACTCAAACCCACAAGTGTTACACTTCAGTTGACAGATAGATCTGTTAAAATTTCTAGGGGTATTATTGAAGATGTACTTGTCCAAGTGGACAACTTTGTATTTCCTGTTGACTTCATCGTCCTTGAAACTCAGCCAACAAAGTATTCAGAGAACCCAATTCCTATTATTCTTGGTCGACCCTTCCTAGCAACTTCAAATGCACTAATCAATTACAGGAATGGGGTCATGAAATTAACCTTTGGGAGTATGACTCTTGAGCTGAATATTTTCTATGTTGTCAAACACCCAGGAGAGGACAAAGAAGAAAGAGAAATAAATTTCATTGAGTCTTTGGTGTAGGACCATGTGAATAACACATTTTGTGAAAATTCTACTGAACTTTCTTTGTCAAATTCCATCACATTTGAAACAACAGATGATGATCCAAAGAATTGCCCGACTCATGTTGTTGATATATGGGCCCCTAAATTCAAGGAACTTTCTCCAAGTGGCACAAAGCCACTCTCATCAAGTGTCAAGCGACCAAAACCTGAATTAAAACCTCTCCCATCTAACCTCAAATATGCATTTCTGGGAGAGGATGAGTCGTACCCAGTGGTAATTTCATCTAAGCTAATAGACTTGCAAGAGTTTAAACTGATTGAAGTTCTTAAAAGCCACAAAAGCACCATTGGGTGGACCATCGCTGACTTGAAAGGTATAAGCCCATTGATCTACAATCATGCCATATACCTGAAAGAGGATTCAAAACCCTCTTGTCAAATGCAGAGACGACTGAACCTTCACATGAAGGAAGTTGTGAAAATGGAAGTGCTTAAACTCTTAGATGCAGGGATAATCTTTCCCATCTTTGATAGTAAATGGGTTAGTCCAACCCAAATTGTGCCCAAAAAGTCTAGGGTCATAGTGGTCAAAAATGAAGCCAAGGAACTAGTACCAACTAGAGTCGTCACAGGATGGTGGATGTGTATTGACTATCGAAAGCTCAATTTGGTGACTAGAAAAGACCATTTTCCTCTTCCTTTTCTGAACCAGGTTCTAGAGAGAATTGTAGGCCATGAATTTTACTATTTCCTGGATGGGTATTTCGGATACAATCAAATTGAGATAACACTCAATGATCAGGAGAAAATCACATTCACATGCTCCTTTGGCACGTTTACATTCAAAAGGATGTCATTCGAACTTTGTAAAGCTCCTACAACATTCCAAAGATGCATGTTGAGTCTGTTCAGTGACATGGTCAAAAATTTTTTGAAAGTGTTCATGGATGACTTTTCTGTCTATGGTGACTCATTTGATTTGTGTTTGGCCAACCTAGAAAAGGTATTGATAAGGTGTAAAAAAGCCAATTTGGTACTTAATTGGGAGAAATGCCACTTCATGATAACACAAGGCATTATCTTGGGTTACATTGTGTCGTCTGAGGGCATGAAAGTTGACAATGCTAAAATAGATCTGATTGGGAACTTGCCTACTCCCAAGACTGTAAAGGATGTCCAATCATTTCTGGGATATGCAGGATTTTACAGGAGATTCATAAAAGATTTCAGTATCATAGAAAAACTCATGTGTCATCTCCTGAGTCAAGACATAATCTTTGATTGGAGTGAAGCCTGTCAAAAAGCTTTTGACAAGCTTAAAGGCATGTTAATTTTTGCCACAATAATGCAGACCCCTGACTGGACTCTGTCCTTCGAACTAATGTGTGATGCAAGTGATTATGTTGTAGATGTTGTATTGGGACAAAGAAAAGATAAGAATTATTCAACAACTGAAAAAGAATTGCTTGCGTTAGTTTATGCTTTAGAAAAATTTTGTCCTTATCTTGTTGGTTCTTCTGTTACTGTATTCACTGACCATGCAGCATTAAAATTCTTGCTCACAAAGAAGGATGTGAAGCCTAGGCTGTTAAGATGGATACTTTTACTTCAAGAGTTTGACCTAGTCATTAAGGACAAAAAGGGTGTTGAGAATATGGTGGCAGACCATCTATCCAGATTAACTTATAAATTTAGCGAGGATGGACTACCAATCAATGAAAAATTCCTCAATGAACAACTGTTCATAATTGATGAGACCCCATGGTACGCTGATATTGCTAATTTTCTTGTTACTAGAACACTCCCTCCGTCCTTTTCCCACACAGACAAAAAGAAATTTCTGAGGGAGGTTCGTAACTTCTTTTGGGAAGATCCGTACGTATTTAAGTACTGTAAGGATCAAATCATAAGACGTTGCATCCCCACTCGAGAAAGTAGACAGGTAATAACATTTTGTCATTCTGAAGCATGTGGTGGTTACTTCTCCTCAAGAAAAACTACTGCAAAAATCTTGCAATGTGGATTTTACTAGCTCACACTTTTCAAAGATGTCCATGCTTTTTGTTTAAATTGCGATAGATGCCAAAGGTTAGGAAGTATTTTAAAAAGAAACATGATGTCCTTAAACCCGATTCATGTGATTGAAATTTTTGACTATTGGGGCATTGATTTTATGAGACCATTCCCCCCTTCCTTTGACTATCTATACATTTTAGTGGCCGTAGACTATGTATCCAAATGGGTTGAGGCAATTCTATGCCAAAATAATGATCACCAAAAGGTGATCAAATTTCTTAAAGAAAATATTTTGTCTCGGTTTGGAGTTTCTAAATCAATCATAAGTGATGGGGGGCTCATTTTTGCAATCGCCCTTTCTAGAATTTGATGAAAAAATATTTGATTTTTCATAAAATTGCAACCCCTTATCATCCACAGACTAGTGGACAGGCCGAATTAGCAAATCAGGAGATCAAATTAATTTTGGAAAAAAATGTAAATCCAGATCGCAAAGATTGATCGTCAAGACTAACTGATACACTCTGGGCATATTGCACTGCTTTTAAAATAATTTTGGGCATTTCTCCTTATTGATTAGTCTATGAAAAGTTGTGTCACCTACCTGTGGAATTGGAACATTGGGCATACTGGGCCATTAAAGTAGTGAATAGTAGACCTGGACAAGGCTGGACTTTCAAGAAAACTGCCAATTAACGAACTGGAGGAATTGAGAAATGAAGCATATGAAAATGCTAAAATTGCGAAATCTAGAATGAAAATTTTTCATGACAAAAACATTGTGCGGAAGTCTTTTGAACCTTCTCAAAAAGTCCTGTTGTTTAATTCAAGACTCCGCCTATTTCCTGGTAAGTTGAGATCAAGATGAATAGGGCTTTATATTGTCAAAAAGGTGTTTGAATACGGAGCAGTAGAATTGGAAAATCCATTGAACGATAATATCTTTACTGTTAATGGTCATCGGTTGAAATCATTTTTAGAGAACTTTGTCAAAAATGTGGAGACCATTCTTTTAATGGATTTAGAACATCGCTTCGAGAAAAGCGCCTGCCGACACAAAAAGGGGACGGTTCAGGAAAAACCCGATTAAACCCGACCCACAGGCACACCTTTATAAGCCATCTTCCCCTTTCCCCACCGTCTTCCCCCTTTTTTTTCCCTTTTCCTTCTTCTTCTTTGCTGTTTACAATCTTCTAGAACCACGACCCATCTCCCAATAACACCATGACCATATTACCTGAAGACCCAATCCTTTGTCTCATGATCTACATGTGTTTACTCTATTTGTACATGGCTCTTTTTCTTCTGTCTATACTCAAAATCAAGGGTTTTCATCCTAGCGAAAACCTAGATCTACAAAGAGATGTTTGATTTGTGTATTTTACTTGTAGGTTTCGGCAGATAAACAAGATCTCTACCATTCAACCTCATCTCCAAAGCTCAACGTATCGGTAAATTTGAAACATTGGGGACAATATTCAGTTTAGGTTGGGGGTGAGAACAGTTCATATTTTGTGCCCGTAAAATTTTTGTTGTTGTTGTTGTTGTTGTTCATATTGTGTACCTTGTCTTGAATTTTTTATATGATTATGTCTGTGAGTCAGTTTAAATCGTCTTTGTAACTGACAGACGTTAAAGAACCAGATAGTGAGTCTTAAAGTGCACTTTTCCTTCTGATGTGCATACTGTAATCATGAGAAAAGCAAGACTGGTAAGAAAGAATGAAATCTGAGAAGAGCAAGCGAAACCCCTCTGTGGCAAAAACACCTTTGCTAAACGACGTCGTGCCAAAAGGCTTGGTGCTTATAAACAGTGTAGTAGAGTCTTCCATGAGAAAAGATATAATCAGTGTTCTGAACCAATTTCTGATCGAGCACTCGATCGATTAGACTGGATAGTGAATGGGCAGAGTAAGGATTATCCTGACACGCCATTCTATTCCGGTACTTTGCTTAACTGATTTGTATGACAGGAAATTAGAAGAGTCACTGGTTATTTGAATTACACAGATACAGAGGGAGACTAGGATTAGAATAGGTGGGATGAAAGCCAAGGGTCCGATTTTTTGTAAAAAAGTGTAAAAAACCTTTTTGTTTTGTACAAAATCTTTTGACTAAAATGAAAAAATGGGCCGATTAAGGAATGTCCCAGATTACCAACCTGAAGCGTGGGTAGGGACTTATCCTGTGATGCCATGAATTTTTGGATCAAACTTGTGTATATTGCCCTTTTTTTATGCATAATGCAGTGCAGAAAAATTTTGCAAATTTTTGAGTTTTCATTCCACGTTCGAACGTGGGTTGCTTGCAGTATTTAGCCTCTGATGGAAACAAGAAATACTGGGAGCTCAACCCGTTTGAATGCCAATAGCTTGTTCGAACTATGGTAACGTTCGAATGCCAATAGAACCTTCAAACAAGAGTAACTTACAATACTTTGGTACACTGGGAGCTCACCACGTTCGGACCACACCCACGTTTGAATGATATTTTAAAAATTCTTCTACAGACGTTCGAACGTTACTTCTCAAACTATAAAAGCCTGAATCGTTTTCCCCACTTCAAAATCCCCAAAACCTCCAAAATCTCTCAAACCCTAGAACCCATTTGAGATACCAAGCTCCCAAAACACCTCTCATTCTCCAAATTCACCTAAAATCAACCCTCCCAAATGCAATCCCATATCAAAAACCGCGATCCCACAAGAAAATCAATACTTCTTAGAGATTCTCTTGAGCTTAAAACCATGCCTAGAGTTAAACTACCTGCCAGGCGAACCCAGATAAATCAGGAGCTGAATTTTGTAGAAGAAGTGATTGAGGAAAGGGAGGAGAGACTAGTGATGAAAAGATACGATCGAACACGATTTCCCAGTGCCCTCAAGGTAGAAAGGTATAAAAATTTCTTCCAGAATCATACAGTAGTTTGTGAAAGGGATGTTGTGATTACTAGTTTTGCGGAGTTGGGAATATTGGAGGAAATGGAGAGGTGGAATTGGGTATGGTTTTTGCGAAACGGCGGAGACGCCATTGTTGATTTGGTGCGGAGTTTTACTCCAACGCCGAGATCATCAATGGCACAATCTGAACGTACGTGAGGGGGATCCACATTGACATGGATGAGGCGTATATTAAGGAAGTGAGGCAAGAAGTGCCTCGGGTGCAAAACCCGACAAACCCCCCCCCCCCCCCCCCGAGAAAGAATGTAGCAATGAATGTGGTTAGGAGAGAGTTGATGGGAATGCCTAACTTTTCTTGGGAAGGGAGAAGATTTTTAAAACAAGGGGAGCTCATCGATAAATACAAGATGCTAAACTTGATTGCGGTGTCTAACCTCACCCCTATAGGAACAAAAAATGGCATAACATCGCCCTCTCCAAACTGATCTTGACTAAAATGAAGAAGGAGTGTGATGTGAAGAGGAGTGCACTTCCTTTTGCTACTTTGGTGACTGAAATGTGCACAGACAATGGGGTTAAGCCAAGGCCTAAAATGGAAATTCAAAAGCCGATGGGGCCACCAAACAAAGCCTCTTTCCGAAGAAGCCAAGGTCACAGTGGTGCCTTGACTGCATGACAAGAAGTGCTCCCTCCCCAAGGAGTCAATGAAGTGCAAGAGGAGCTTGATGTTGAAGAGGAGAGAGAGATGGAGACAGAGAGAGAGCAGCCAAAATAGGCAAGCCCCAGCACGACCACCCAGCGTTATTTATGGGACATCATGCTTAGCATTGAAGCTAAGCAGGAAGAGATCCTTAGTCTCTTGAGGGGTGGAGCTGGTGGGCCTGTAGGAGCCGATGGAGATGGAGGAGATTGAGAGGGTTATTTATGTTCTTGGAGATGGAGAGTTTGAGTTTTGGTTGCTGTTTATTTCTTCTTAGATATGGTTCTTCTTTGGGTGTTCTTGGGGATATTTGTAGATGTTGTGGATATTTATTTCTGTTCTTGGTGGTGGATGGTTGTTTTATAGATGTTTGTGGATATTTGAAATTTATGTTTTGGTCTTTTTTTGTATGGATGGATTGAATCATTGGTATTACTGTAAACGTCATATTCTATGGAATGAATGATTCAGTTTATCACTTTTATTTGTTTAAATGCATATGTAGAATTAGCACTTTGGTAATTCTTGATAATAAATGAAACAAATGTGCATTCGAAGGTTGCTTGTTAAAATGACTAAAGCATATGATCGGTTTGACACCTCAACTTAGCAACCAAGACTTGAAACCACATTTCTCAGAAAACTGGTATTATCTCTATGCTTAAATTGTCGAATGCACATTAGTATTTTTCATTCTTAAGGTACAAGATAATCAGACTTGAAAATGGAATCGCTATATAACCAACATTCCTTGAAACACCTGACATAACCAGTGGAGATGACAGAGAATATCATGGTAATTTTTGAGCTTTGCGATGCTTTTTGAGAGGATATCCACAATTACTCAAAGTAAGCTCTTTCACTTTCATTTTTTTTCAATAATCACATTAACCTTGCTTTGATTGACTCAACTAAAGTGATCTATTTACATATCCCATAAGGAACTTTTGTATACGACACATACAAGTGCACATACTTGAGAGAGGATCTTAGGCCATCTTTGATTTGACTTTGAGCCTTAGACATTTCTTTCACAAAGTATATCCCTAGTCAGATCCTTGAGCCTTCAATGAATGAGTTATTTTTCGAAAAACCCATACGATAACCAAGCCACAAGAAAATATACTTGGCATACCTTGCTATCTAATTTTCTTACACCCTCTTATAAATCAGTATGATACAGAAAAACAAGAGAAAGAGAAAAGACAATGGTGGCTACTGTTCAATGAAAGAAAAGTCGGTGGAAACAACCGAAAAGGAAAAGAGACAAGATAAATAGGAAATTGCCAAGAAAGTGAAAAATAAAAATTGTGAAAGAAAGAAATACAAGTTCTTGGAAAAAGACCGAAAAGTAAGAAAGAGACGTGCTACAATACATAAGGAAAAGATAGCTTTTTGAATACCATTAATGTCATTTTGTTTGCCACTGACCTCTGGCCATATTACAACCCACAAAAAATCCTAATTGATCTCAAGTCTGATGCATGTGTAGGTTGTCAACTACACGCGGGATATGCTAAATAACATTTCTTTATCTGCATCAATATTCCTCCATGAGATTATGCCAAAACATGATTAGTTTATTCCCTTAAAACTTCACTCCTTTACTAATTACGCATGTGATTTTTCGATTGGCCATCTTCTGATTACATGCCCTGTGAGAAACAAGTCACTATAATTAGAGTGAATTTTTTTCGAGAGCATTCTGAGAAAGGTTTGTGAAATCAAAGCTATCCATGGAAGGTAGTAAAACGGAATATTTGTTATATAACAACTCTTGTTTCTAGAATGACCATTCCTATTACTCGGGGAATCCCAAATGTCAATCTGACTGTTGCTAATTTTTGCATAGAATAAATACCTATGAACGAGGAGCATGCGAGATGTATGTCAAAATTGAGGGTTGGGTGTCTCAACAACCACAATGCTAACTTATTTCAACTAGCAACCTCAAATACACATTTGTTTGACTGAAGTTTGTGGGTAGCTTCACTGAAAACCCTCACGAGACAACACTCATCCAGTAGGGTAAACCTAGTGGTTCAACGGCTTGTTGCATATGCTAAATGCAACTGAATGACCTACAAAAAAGGCATTAGAAATAGATTTATAGTACAATGTTGTTGTATTACTAGAGACTAGCAATATTTAGGTTGGGAGTGTGATTAGTGCTTAAAGTTAGCATTTTACTATGCCTTTTTGGGACTAATTGTGCTTTGACGGAATTTAAATAATGACATTTCAAGACCTAAAGTGAACAAAAGCTCAAGAACAACAAATATCACACTCGAGTGTAACACTAGTGCATTAGGGAACAAAATTGGAGAAGGTTGGAACAAAGCAAGCACGTTCGAATGACAACTCACGTTCGAACGTCCACTTGAACTATGAGGAGACCAGACTGCTGAGACCTGGTGTATTGCAGTCAAGAAGGCAAGCCTTGAAGTACTTGAGTACCACATTTGAACGCCAACTATCATTCGAACGTCCACATGATTTGACTGAAGACCAGAGTAATGAGTGCAAAACTCCAAGTCCTCTATGGAGTGTGGAATTGGGTTTCCACAAAAGACCAAGACCACTTGAGTGATGTGGTCACATCCCATCTGGCGTTCGAACGCCCCTAAAGCAAAATAGAAGACACGTTCGAACGTCAAACAACGATCGAACGTCCATAAAGCCAAACCAGAAGACAACGCTCGAACGTCGACTCACGTTCGAACGTTCTCCACAGACTGCCTACAAAGTAGTTGGTTTTCATGGGCGGAATACACTATTCACTCATCCTCTCTTATCTCCCCCCTCCCCTTCCTTGCCTATAAATACTCCCATTAAGGGAGCTTCATTATGCAATCTTTCTCTTGAAAAGTAGGGAGCTAGAGCTTGGTTTGTAGGCATAGACTACACCAAGAACTAGTAAGGATTTTGTATGGAGGCTTAGACTCCCACTCATTTTGATTAATCTTAGATGTATGTTATATTTGCTTGTGTTACATCTCTTGGTTGAGGAAAGAACCCTCCATTTGTTGGTTGAGGAAGTAACCCTCCACTTGTTGGTTGAGGAAGCAACCCTCCATCTTTTGGTTGAGGAAGTCACCTTCCAAGAGTAACTTGCTTTCTTTTACTTTCAATGTTCTTTTATTTCACTTCCATTGCTTGAGCTTCCTTATTTCTTAGAAGAGTGAAACTCTTCCACTTTTCTAGATCTTTACCAAAGCCGTGAAAGGTAGAACGTGATTCACTCATTCTTCGTCGAAGAACGGCTTCTCGCTTATTGTATTTTACTTTGTAAGTTCTCTACTTGGAGGGATGAGTATTACTCACTTTTCTAGCTTTACCCAAGCCATGAAGAGTGAGTAGTTCCTTATTCACTCTTTAGTAAGAGGTGATGAATATGTAAAAATTATCTAGAAGGTATATTTGTGCAATCCCTTTATGCTTTAATGTTTTATATTTCACTTATTCATTGAATGATTGAATGTATCTAGCAAAGCTAAGTTACTTTGTATAACCATGCGTTTTTTCTATGTCACGGATGACTCTTGCATAGAAAGACCTGTTGGTTCAAGGCAAGTACCCCGGTTAGATCTTCATGACAATATTTCAATCTTCACCATTATTGAGCTTTATCTAAAGAATGAAACATTAATGTTATGGTTGGATACCTTGTAGAAACTCTTGCTTGTTTGTAGACGGGTTAAATCTTGGCATAGGCAATTCTTGTCAACTTCTAGAAAGGCATCGGATCATGTGCTTAATTCTCATATTCCACCTTTACCTTCAGATTAACTTGATGTTGACACGAGATTTAATTGAGTTATAAAACACAAGTATAATAAACCGAATGATTAACTACATGTTCTGATCCTCAAGGTAAAGAGTGACTATTTTACATTTAAACTTACCTTATATTTTGTCTAGAAAACTCTTGGAGAGAATTTTTTATCCTATTCAAAGAAATCTCATAACTTCAAACTCTCAAGGTTTTCAGTTACTTGGTCTCTACTACTGCTCACTTCAAAACACCAATCATAGTTCCCTGTGGATTCGACTTCAGACTTAATCGGATTATTACTACAGCTTGTACACCCCACACGTAGAAGAGAAGTTTTTTCCAGCCCTTGTGGGAACTCGGAAGGTCAGAGATAATCTGTTTGACCTTTGTTTGTTTGGAGATATACAAAAAACCATCGGAGGAAGTATGCTTAACGTAAAGTTCCATGAGTAAGGAAACGATGGGAACCCCAAGCTTATGATTCTTAAAGAAAATGAGGAGACCCACTAGGACACCCCAGAAGTTAGGAGAGAGCTGGGCAGGGCAAACATTGAAATGTTGTAGAACACTCTTGATGAAAGGGTGTAAGGGAAAGCGCAGACCATTCTCAAAGGTAGCCACAAAGAAGCAAACCTTTTTATGAACCTGGGATACATAGGGGGTGAATTTGTCTGGACACCAGAACTGGACTCCTGGAGGAAAACCAAAGCGAACACTAAGAACCCTCATAAGAGAAGGGGTGACCTCACTAGGGCCCACGAGCTCTGCATTTCTGAGAGTAGCCCCAATACCCGTGGTAGGCACTCCCACGCCACTCACATTGCCTCTACCTTTGTTAGGATTTGTGGGCACAGGAGAGGACGCTGAGGGAGGTTCCTCAGTATTTACCTCAGCATCGATAGAATCAACGACAGGGAAACTGTCAATTTTCTCACCCACATCGCCTAAATCAGTATCTTCCTCAGCAGACCTATCCTCCAGGAGGGAGACGGAGGAGGGGGTAGCTCCAAAAGAAGCAGACATAGTTGGGCAAGAAAAAAGAAGTCTAAAGGTATGATAAAGGGGAGGAATATTAGCAGAACACTCTCTAAGAGTCTGGGGGGCAACACAGTAATAGCTAATAAGGAAGACCCTAGCAGTTGAATAATGGTCTAAGAAAAGGGGAATACGAGATAGAGATCGATCTCGATTCTTAAAATAACAGAATTGAAAAGTCCAAAAATACAGAAACCACCTCAAGCTTGAGGGGTCCAGAATGAGGAGATGAACAAAGGACAAGAAACGTACCTAAGTGAGGATGAATAGTGGGCCAAGGCTCGAATGAAGGTGAGGAGCAAACTTCGTTTAAGCTACAAACTGAATCAGGGGAGACCAATTTTTTGCGAAATCCTAAGAACACTGATAGAATCAGAAGTTTGAGATCGCAGGAAGAGGAAAAAGTAAAGTTTAAAGAGGGGATTTGGAGAGAGAAGTGAGTCGTTTCCCCTTGGCATAGAGACATTTAAAGCTTTCAGTATGTTGGTCTTAAAAGTGGAGAACGTACGCGAGAATTGAGGAGGACATGATTGCTGGAAATCGTCAAAAAGAAACCCTTTGGACGCACAAATTGAGGTTGTCGTGTGGCCCAGGCCAGTCTTAAGTGAAGCTCAGCCCTTGCCCAAGCTAGCTTGATCAAGAGTTGGGGGCAATTGATGATACCTAGAATAATTTCCAAGTATGAGCTTGGGCGCGGAGGTCAGGCAAGACACACAGAGCTCAGAAGACCAGAGCTAGAGCTCCCCCCAGACGAGGCAATAACAAAAAATGATAAGGGAACAACTGGATGTTAACAGGAACCCTATAGGTGGCAAAAAGTCATATCCAAGGTACAAAACCCTCAACCAACCAAGATACTCTCCAAAAATCAAGGAGGAATCCACGGATGAAAAGCTAGGATCTCAGCAAAGATCCCACAAAATAAGGAGCAGCTCTATAAATACTGTGTAACTCCTCCATTGAAAAAAGGGAGAAAAAAGAAGAGAAAAAAACCCTAATTGCGCACTCATTATTCTTCAAGTCTCTCCAATTATCAATAAAAAAAAGGAGCAAGAGCCTCCATTATAGAGTGGACTAGTTGAGTACCCGAGCTGGTGAACTACTATACTTCCTCTGTGCAAATTTCCCTAATTCCCCAAAGGAAAAACGCCTTATTAAGATCCCCACGAGCCTTAAAGCTCATATCCGATCCGCCAAGCACAGCTCATACCTTCTGCTCATCCACGTTAATTTGCACCATCAATAACCATGACTAACTCGAGATAATTTGATATCTAAAGCGACAACTAGATAATGAGGACTTTTATAATTAGAATTTATACGTCTCATTTTTAAAAATATAAAATTATAAATTAAGTTTTTATAATCAAGTGTTGCTAACAATATGATTAATCTACTTAATCTTTATTGTGACATATTTTGATGACTTTATGTTCATGTAGTCCCTATTCATGACTGCAATCAAAAGTCGAATGTACGTAATCAACTACAAACGTGTCATGATATACAAAACAGGTTTATGCACAATCAACAGTAGGGTGACATACCGAAGCTGGATCAGAAGTATGATGTTGATTAATTACTAAAACAATCAATAAAGTAATTAATAAAGGAGACAAAGATTGGGTCAACACACAGATGTATAGTGGTTCTGTCAAGATGACCTACTCCACTTCGAAGGTGGCAACAGTGGCTGGAGAATTTTATTAATAAAGCAGAAGGTGTAAGAGAGAGAGAGAGAGAGAGAGAGAGAGAGAGATCAATAGTAAGCTTTGAGAGAAGTTGGGTAGTTATGAGAAAGATAGCCATGTAAAGAGTGTATAGAGAGATGTCTCTTTCATATGGAGAAGGCTTACAATTTATAGGCATATAACCTTAGTTGAAGCGGTGACGTGATGGGAAAATTACTAGCATTTTGGGGAGGATAGTTACAACTAAAGATATGAACACTTAAAAATAGTCTTATGCTAGGAGAGTGGTTATCCGGATGGTCGCTCTCCACGTGTGCTGCCTTCTTGAGTCTTGAATCTTGGACTGAGCCGAATCCACGAACTAAACTTGATCTGCTTTATAACTTATTTAGACTTAATTAATTGGGTCTAACCCAGTTGAACCTAGGCTCATCAAAGTGTATCAATTAAATTCAAATTTTGTGCATTGAACTTAAAATGAAGTCTCGCTAGTTTACGCTTTCCCATGTTTGTCCTCTGACGTAAACTGAACGGCGTAGGCCGTTCTAGCATTTTGGTAGAATGATATGCACAAATCAGTCGTTAAAAGCCCTCCCTCTGATTACTGCTCTTTTTCCCTCTCCATTCGTTTCTGAGTAGATAATATTATAATTGACTTGCAAGGCCAATCAAATATTTTGTTAATGTAGTGGTCTTTCGCTGGTATATACATCAATTCTACATCATTGAGTCAATACTTTGCCACTACCAAATTATCAACCCAGAAATAATAGCTGAAGGTCAAAACAACTTGTACCAGTTTTACCTTTTTTTCTCATGGTTGAATTTAGATACCGCAGAGGTCATGAAGAATGCATTTGATACCACATATCTGACACGACTAAAGTTGATTATGACCATATTTTAATGTAGTAAGGATCAAAATTTCGATATTTTTTGAAATATTTCAAGGTATTTCAACATCTTCTAGCTAATGTCATGAAAATAAATTTTAAAAAAAAAATCTACATTTTTATTATGTTTTCCAAAATGTCACCGAAACATTTTTCACTCGAGTTGACCGAGACTAGGCACCAAAACAAATTGTTATTCTAGTAAGGTAGATATCTTTCACATACAATGAAGACGTGACCGGAGAGAAGGCCTCAGAAGTGCGACAAGATTACTCCATTGTGATTTTTTGTGAGGCAAAATTACACAAAAAAAATGTCTATACAGTTGCAAGTAAAGTTAAGTAAATTTGATTCTCAAAATCTCTGAGTAGAATGTCTATACACTTGCAAGTAATGTCTATACACTGGGTTGCTGACGCAAGTAAAAGTCCGGCTTTACGAGTTAAGACTTCTAATCTATTTAATTGATGGTTTACCTTCTAGAATATTTGTACCAAAACATTTGATATTGCTTCATGGTTTTGGCATGTGGTGGATGGTGGATAGTGCCGTTTGACAAATTCTAAAGATCAAGTTAGTGCCGTTGACAAATACTAAAGATTACCTATGTGATTGCGTCGTCATTTTAATAGGCCTTAATGGACCTTAACTACAGATTAATAGGCCTTAATGGACCTTAACTACAGAATAGACCAGACTAGTAGGCGTCACGTGGAGTGATCATAAGATGATATCTTGTCGTCTTTTAAAATCGTTGTTCAGTAAGATTCGTATTATGTTTTTAAACATGTCCACTCAATTTTTGTTTTAATTAATCGTGTTAGTTTTAAGTTCATAGTTGTTAAATCCTAATTGATTATAATGATGGGAATGCTAAAACAAACAGTAATTTGAGAAAAACTAAATCCCATTTTGTGTGTGTGTTGGTCAACCATGGAAAAAGTTAAGTGTAGTTGTGCTTAATTTCAACGTTTTGGCATGTGCCGTAAAGGGTTTTTGACTCAGTCTAAAAGGTTATTGATGTGCCTGGCTCATATAGATTGAATGGACTATATGTGATGTCATGTTAGGGTGGACCAAACTACTTAGATCATATCCGACGTAAACTGAAACCTTGAGTTAAAAAAATGGTAAAAATGTTTAATTTGGTATAACCTTTCCCATTAAAAATTTAAATTGAAAAGAAGAGAAATCTAAAATTAAACGAGGATAAATTTAAATTTAAATGAAAGTAATATATAACAATTAAATCTTTAAAGGAATATGAAATCTCACAATTAAATATTTGAGTATAGATTTGAATTTTCCTTGATTTGAGTAAAAAAAAAAGAGTCGTCATTCATTTGATATGAGTATTGGTCTAGCATTGAAGAAAACTTTTAAGAATTTTTTACTCAAATTTAAAATTAAGTTTGAAAAATAATAAGGATTGAATTGGGACTTGCAATTATTAGACTATCAAATAAATCAATGGATAAAATTATTCTTCTCAAATTTGTTTATCAAATATTATATTCTTAAATGATATGTCAAAATCTTATATATTGAAAGTAAATTATGACCGTATATTCTAATGCTTTTGTTTGGTATGATAGAAAATTTGAAGAATAGAAAGTTAGAAGGAAAAGTTAGAGGGATAGATTAAACATCATGTTTAGTAAAGAAGGAAAATAGGAAAGATAGAAAAGTAGATGAATGAATTTTTCTTTCAACTTATCAAAATTAATTCCCCCTAAAATTAAAAGGAGAGTGGATGAAAAGTTAATTATTTGTGTTGAAATGTATCTTATTTGTCTATATATTTTTTGATATATACATATATTATGTATACAATAATTTCATATATAAATACAATGATAAAATATGTATTTATATTTTTTTAAAAAAATAAAAAGATTAAATATATATATATTTTATTTATCTTACCAAATACAAAAAAAATTAATCATTTTTATTTTTCATCCATTCACGCAACTAAACACAACGGAAAGAAATTATATCATTTCTAATTTTTTTGTTTAGAGGATAGAAAATGTATTCTTCATACTTTCCATCATTCTTATCAAATGGAGCATAATGTAAAAAGGATCAAAATTTTGATATCTTGAGATATTTTGATGGTTTTCAGAATTTGTGCTGTTTAATTCTATTTTGGTTAATATTGTAGAAATAAAATTAAAATTAATATTTTTCCTTTGTTTCTATTCTTGTTTTTAAAATGTCTCCAAAAAAAAACAAAAAATCTTCCCTACACATACAAATAAGGTTGAGTAAATTTGATTCTCTTCACTGCAGAGTAGTGGAAACATATTGCACTGGGCGCTGCTGAGACAAATAAAGGTCCGGGAATTAGAGTTAAAACTTCGAAATTTTTTGAAAAACCACTGAGAAAACAGTAAGCCACCCATATCAATGACTTTGAATGTCTGTGTCAAAACTTGAACAACTTGCATTTAACAGTACTTCATTGTTTGGCATGTGATGGTTATGTGCGGTTGACCAACTCTAAAGATTACCTATGTGCCTGCGTCATTAGATTAGGTTTTAATGGACTTTATAGTGAGTATAGAGTGGACCAGGAGGTCTTGTGCACGCATCGTTAATCTAGCCATGACTCAACATCAGTTGGTCAAAGATGGAAAATGGGGATGAAACTTTTCGGCACCATACGAATTTGAAATGAAATGAAATGAATTAATTAGGAGAAATTATGGATTACACCATTGTAGGGGAATAATGTGCACTCCTACGATGACCATTTGGAATCAAAACAGTCTTGGGATAATCCATTTCAGAAAACAATAAATTTTTCAAGGGTGGAATTTTAAAAGAAATAGAACAATACTATAAGTATTTAATTTGAGCACCAATCAAAACCAATTCAATAGGATTTTTCCAAAGAAATAACACGATGACTTTGAAAAAGTTTGTGGTGGAGTTGCATTTTGATATAATTGAGTCCTTGTGACAATAATTTATGAGTGTGTATGACCGGTAATAACAAGTTTGGATTCTCTTTTCAAACTCATTTCAAGTTGAACTCATAATTTTTATTTTGTGATTTTTTTCATTGCATTGGTTATGTGCCGTTGACAATGCTAAGTGTTGTTAACCCGAAAGTTTTAATAATAAAAACTATACTATGACCCTCTCAACAACCATCTAAATCGCAATTAATTATCTCAATTATTGAGTTTTTCACAACATTGCCTATTGGAATTTGTTTTACATTGCTCCAACATCAAACATCTTATACAGTTTGGAAAATTTCATTGAAACCCTCCAAAAAAATGGCTCAATTACAAAGAGACCCCCTTTAATGTTTAAAATATTACTATCACACCCTATAGTTTATATGTTCATTAAACATATTACCCCTCCGATTAGAGACGTTACCTGCATGTACAAAAAAAGATGATGTCAGCGAAAATACCTCCTTAAATTATAATTTTTCCCTTTAAACATAAAATTGTAAAATATTCCTTTTATTCCCAAATATCCCTTATTCTATTTTTGAACAAATCTAATCTTAAACTCAAACAATTCTATGTCCTTACACATCTATTTTTCTTCTCTCTCTCTCCCAACCACCCAAAAGTCATTAGCATAGCTCACCATCACTTGAATGTTAATTAGTTGAAAATTGAATTTTAATTCGACTAAAATGAAGGTCAGTTTGGTGTTAATTTGATGAAATTGAACATTAAATTTAAAAAATATATATGTTAAATTGAATATATATTTGGATGAAATGAAATTCTAAATTGATAAATTAAATGTTAAATTGATAAAATTGAAGGTAAATTTAAGATTAGTTTCGTGAAACTGAATTTAAAATTCATGAAATAATATTAATTTAGTGTTAATTTGATAATAAAACTTAATATTAATTTGAAAAAAATTAAATATTAGTTGAATATTCATTTCGTAGAATTGAATGTTAATTTTGATAAAATTGAAGCTTAATTTGATAAAATTAAAATTTGACTTTATAAAATTTAATGTTAGCCTCTGCCAGCACCCCCCCTAACTCATATTTCATCAATTGGATGTTACTTTGTTCAAATTAAATATTAATTTAGTGTAATTTAATAAAATTGAATATTAATTTGATGAAATTAAAAAACCAGAGGGGTGTCCCTATAATTGAATTAAAAATTAGTCAAGAGTTTATATGTGCATATATACGTTCGTAAATCATATATGTTGATCATGTATAAGCAAGATAGGAGGATAAAGAAGTGAAAATGACATTTTGTTAAGGGTATTTTAGTAAAAATACACTTTTTGTCCATGCGGTTAAAGATAAAATCTCATAAGGGGTGACAGTAATATTTTAAAAAATCAAAAGGGGATATTCCTGTAATTAAGCCATTTTTAAGGGAATACCAGTGAGATCTACCCTATATACTTTGCGTGAAAAATGTCCATTAGTATAGTAACGTAAGGATTTAGATCCCTTCCATTATCCTTTTTCTTTAATTTTTCTCAATATAATGGTAGATGAGTGACATATGTAAGATTTTAAATTTTAAAAGATATTTCCTCATATATTTTGTTGTTTGTGACGTGTTAAACATTATTAAGGAATTTTCTCACAAAGAAAAAATCTTGTCAATTGAAATTTAGAATCTTACGCATGTTACTCATCTACACTGTTTTGAGGGGAATTGAAGGAAATGGATAATGGGAGGGGATCCGAATCCAGTAACATATACATTTAGAATGTCTATAGTTGAAATAATGTAAAATCAATATCGAAAGTTGGGAGTATAATATGAAGAAACTTGATAGTTTAGGAGACAGTGTAAAACCAATAATTAGACTTGGAGGTACATTGTGGTAAATATAATAGAGGAGTGGCAATATGAGAGGGGGGCATGGTCAAAGTAAAATATTCTCTTTAATAAAATAGAGGGTAGACCAAACTGTTAAGCTTTGAGCATTATGAGATCATCAATTCAAAATCAGTTTTAACGGATATAAAATGAGATGGTCATTGGAAAAATCTAAGTGTACTATTAATTAATGAGTTTAAAAAATGTAAACATTAAATATAATTAACAAAAGAGTCTAAAAGAACATAGAAGTCAAATAGGTATAGAAAATAAAAATTGCATGAAAGTAATATAGCATTTAGAAGTCAAATACTATTAATAAAAGAGTTCAAAAGGACTTACAAGTCAAATAAGTATAGAAAATAAAAATTAGGGGAAACTAATATATAAGTATCATTGACTTTATAATAAAATTTAGGGATAAAATAGAAAATTAAAATTTTTTCGCAGATATTGATATTCATAAGTAGTATATATAAATATTGATGTTGATGATGCCCAAAAGATGTTTATGCAAAATCAATCAAGTATGGAATAAAGAGGGCTCAACACAAGCAAATACAAAGATTTGGTGATTCGATTTTGGTGACCTACTCTACTGGAAACGACTACGGTGGCCAGAGAATTTTATTACTCAAGAAGTGTAGTGTGCTAAAATGTGTGTAATGTCCCTCATATGTAAGGGGCCTTACAATTTATAGGTGAGTGAAGTTGGCTCCGAGGGGCTCTAACTGGCGCACCATCCTCGTAACAAGGAGCGGGGTGATTCTATGAAGCTCGCCTTATCCTCTTAATGGGCGAGGTGATAGCAGGGTGATTCCTTGAAGATCGCCCTATCTCGTAATGGTCTGACGAGACTAGGGGTGTGCCTCTAATGACTGCGTCTCCCCATGTATTCCTTCTCCTCAGATGGAGATTCACACATGCACTGATGATGGGCTTGGTCTCCTAAGAAAGTGGACTTGGCCCAACTAAAATTCCTTGATCCTATGATGGGCTAGGCCTATATATTTGAGTTGGACCTGGTCTGTATCTCTAATCTGGGCTTGGTCTGGGTCGGGCCCATCATTTTCCCCCATGCCCAGAGTCTAATGGAACTTAGGGGAGAGGGCATTAATAAAAATTCAAGGGCATTTTTTTAGCAAGCCGAGTATGGGCGAGAGAGAGGGCGCTAAGGTGTTAGCGGTATGGAGTCGAGGCGACAATGGGCATAGACGCTACTGTGCGGGCAAGGTGTGGGTGCTAGCGTGCGAGCAAGGTGTGGGTGCTAGTGTGCGAGTGAGGTGTGGGCGCTCGAGGTTGGACGCTTGGCTGTTGGCGTTGGGCACCTTGTTGTTGGTTTTAGGCTCACGAGAGAGTCACTAAGTTGGAGACTAAGGCTGTTTGTGTGAGAGCAGAGGCAGAGTTAGATTAAGCTTTGGGCAACTCGCAAGAGAGCCATTAAGATGGTGACTGGGGCTACTTGCGTGAGAGCACTGACAAAGTTTGATTGAGCTTTTGGCAACTCAGGAAGCTCACTCCCAAAAGATGAAGAGGAAGAGGGAGATGCCAAGGTGGGCAAGCCAAGCGCAAGGGGCAAGGGCGCCTAAGGAGAGGTGGGCTCTAAAGGCGAGAAGGCAAGAAATAAGATGGTCAAGGCAAACGCTAGAGGTGAGGGGGCATGAGGCGAACGAACTCTAGAGGTGAGGAGGCGGGCGCCTAGGACAAGGCATAGTTTTGCACGATTTCTCCGGGGGCACCGATGTTGTTATGACAAAAGGGGCTGACAGGAGACACGCGAGCACTGAGGGTAGAGGATGTAGAGGTGCATGGGCGCGACAATGATGGCACACGAGAGTGCTCTTGGTTTGGGTGGAGAATTCAACAATAATGGAGGACCCATTATTTTCAAGGCTTTGTGGCAATAAAATGCAATCATCTTACTGAAATATTTTGTAACAAAGTGGAGAAAAAGCTAGGGAAAAATTGGTGGCCACTTAGAAGATTTATTGAATAATGTGGAGGATTATATTAAAAAGACAAACAAGTAGAAAGCATGATAGCTCGGACAACTACACAGGGTGGGCGGAGGGCGATGGCTGAAACCTTGTTACTTAGCATCCACATCAAAGCAAGTAGTAGCTATTGACCATCAATAATGATGCTGCAATTGCTAGAATTGTTTCGAAGTTTTGAATTCCCCTCTACGTGAGGACTCAGCTCGCTTGACTTTGGCGACATCCTCAACGTTCAAATATTTTTGGGCTTTTGATTTAAATTCTAGCATATTCTTTGGTGAGCGCTTCAAAATAGAAAACATAAGGCTGGTTGAGTGTTGAACTTCTATGAAGGCCGCCATGATGACTTTGTTATCAAGTTCTTCAATTTGGAGGACTTCTTCATTAAAATGAGTAAGGTAACTTCTTAAGCTTTCACCCTTGTCCTACTTAATGCTAAGCAGGTGGGTGGTAGGCTTCTGGTGTCAGCATCTCCTAATGAAGTGTGAGATTAAGGACTTGTTTAGTTCAGCGAAAGACTCATTGGAAGCCGAGGTAAGCTTGGAGAACAACTGGTGAGTAGATCTCTCGAGGGTGGTAGAGAAAGCCCTGCACATGATCTTGTATAGTTTGTTGTATAGTTGTATTAGGGATTTATAGGTGTCACAGTGGTCTAATAGATCTTTGAAGCCATAAAAAACTTTCACAATTGGCATGTTGAACTTTAGGGGGATAGGGTAGTTGGCCACATTAGCTACAAAGGGTGTGTCAGCACACCTCACAAATTACTCAATCGTTTCATGCCTTTGCATCTTCTTGGCATTGAAGACGTCGCCGAGTTGGTTTTGCACCCCCTTGATTTTTTCATCCCATTGGTTAAGGACGCCCTCTGAAGGGTTCTTGTAGTGGATTTCACGATCCACATGCTAGGTTTCCCCCTCGTGCTCTTAAAACTGAGGGTCGCCAGCATGGTAGGATTGAGGGGCACACAAGGAGGGAGAACCGGGGCACCCTGGTGCTGAGGCGGGGCGCCTTGGCACTGCGAGGGGGCTCCTTAGCATGTTAAGTGAGGCACTTAAGACACTAGTTGAGGCAGCTCCCTTTGTGTCATAGCCTCTCTTGGGTGCTAAGGCAGGGCTCCTCAAGAGTGCTTGGTGAGTATCAATTGGAGGAGTTGTTGGTTTTAGTTTACCAATAACTGCATAATCTCTAGTAGTTGTGGTCTGGCAACGGGGTTTGTCGGTGGGGGAGGGACCTCATCGAGACATGGTGGATCATTGTCTTCCCCTTGTTAATTCATGGATCTAGTTGTAAATAGCCATAAAATGGGAAGAGAGCAGGAAAAAATGGAAAGACAATAAAGTGAAAATGGAGAGATAGTAGGGGGAGAACTAAGTCATTCCCACATACGACGCCAAACTGATGATGCACAAAACATGTTTATGAAAAATCAATCAAGGAAAAAGGAAAAAGGGCTCAACACAAACAAACACAAAGATTAGATGGTTTGGTCTGGGTGCCCTACTCCACTTGGAATGGCTACAGTGGCCGAAGAATCTTATTACTTAAGAGATATAATGTGTTGAGATTTGTGTAATGCCCCCATGTTTAGACAAGAATTACAATTTATAGGTGAGGGAAGTTGGCTTCGAGGGACTCTGATTGAGGTGTCATCCTTGTAACAAGGAGTGGAGTGATTCTGTGAAGCTCGCCTTGTCCTCCTAATGGGAAAAGTGATAGTGGGGGTGATTCTTTAAAGCTCACCCTATCTCGTAACAGTCTCACGAGACTGGCATTGTGTCCCTAATGATTGCTTCCCCACAAATTCCCTTTTCTTGGATGGAGATTTCCACATGCATTGATGATAGGTTGGATCTCTCAAGAAGGTGGGCTTAGCTCAACTGAAATACCTTGATCCTGTGGTAGGCTTGACCTATATATTTAAGCTAGACTTGATCTGTACCTTTGATCAGGGCCTGGTCTAGGTCGGGCCCGTCAGATGTGATTATGTGAAGTGGGTTGGATTTTTAGGCCTAAATTTTAAAATTATTTTGGTTGGCATAGTCTTTAAGGTGTGTTTGTTAGACTGAATTGTATTGAGTTTTAATTTTTGACTTGTATTACATTATAAATCTTTCAATTTGGGGCTTTATTATAAGTCAGACCTAAAGCTAACTGACACTGATTGTGAGATTGTCAGCTTAAAATCAGTCATAAAGGATGGGAAATGAGGATGGTCAATCGAAAAACTGAATCAGTTCAAATTAAAAAAGAAAAAAAAAAAAAAAGAAAAGAATGGAAAAATTAAATAAACTTGGAACTATGTTAGTGCCATGCATGATCATGTTCAGATAGAGAGCTCTCTGTAGCTGACATTTGAATGTTGTTTCTACAAAGAATAAGCAGCTCCATTCAACACAGTTTTTGTATCTAAATGTTGCTAAGAGTATGATAAATCTACTTCTAATATTTATTGTGACAGTTAAATTTAGGTAGGATTTTATCCATCTTGATTTTGAAAACCTGTTGTTTGCAGAAACAATTTTTACATACACTGTTCAAAACATATTGTAAGCAATGAAGACAATTTTTTTTGGTTCAACGGTTAGGGGTATCTGGGTCGGTTTACGTGCATCTCGACTGACCCCTGATAACCAAAGCAACTAATCTAACTAATTAGGATGTTGTAACTAAAATAGTTTCACTAATCAGTTGTAACTAATCAACTAATATTTGCCATGTTGGCATTTTGTTAGATTCCAATTGCATCATCGATGCCTTCATTTAAATACTGAAGGCATACTCTTGTATAAGTGTGAAAGGATTTACAATGAAATGTTATCTCTGCATTTATTTTTGTCTTCTATGTGTTTTCCTCAATCTGTAAAACTCATCATGGTATCAGAGCCATAAGAGACAAAATTCTTCATCAATGGCAAACTCATCATCTTCAGCTCCAATTACTCCACCAGTTTCTACAACCACTTCATCAAATCTTCCTTTCTAGTCTCCCATATATCTTCTGTCTAATATTTGCAATTTGATTTCTCTTCGTTTAGATTCCACAAACTATATTTCTTGGAAATTTCAGATCTCATCACTGTTATGCCCCCACTCTTTGCTAGGTTTTCTTGATGGATCAAATCCTTGCCCTTAGAAGTTTTTATCGGATGAAATTGGTGCTCCTACCACAGAGGTTGATCCAAGTTATGAACAATGGCAGATTCAAGATCAGGCCTTAATGACACTGATTAATGCTATGCTTTCGCCATCAACAATTGCTCATGTTGTTGGTTATAATACATCATGATATGTCTGAAGATTCACCTCACAGTCACGAGCAAGTGTTATTCAACTCAAAACCAGTTTGGAGTCTATGACCAAAGGAACAAATTCAGTTGATGATTATGTGCAGAAAATCAAAGTAATCTGTGATAAACTAGCAGCAGTCTCAGTATTTGTTGAAGAAGAAGATATCAATTGTATACGTTGAATGGCTTGCCATAAGAGTACAGCTCTTTCATAACAGCAATTAGGACTAGATCTCATCCTCTTTCTCTTGAAGAGCTTCATGCTTTACTGAAAATAGAAGAAATTTCTGTTAATGTTGTTCAAAAATCACGACATACTCAGTCTCACCTACAACAATGGTTACTACATAGTACAAACCATATAGCAATCAACACAATTCAGGAAGGAACAATTTTAATCAAGGACAAAGTGGTAATCGAGGTCGATATGGCAATAGAGGAAGAAGAGGCAGAAATCAATATGGAGAAGATCTAATTCTCACTTTCAGGGCTCTCATCAGTAGTTTTCTACTCAAGGTAGGAATCTGACTTTCAACTACAACAAACCACAAATAAATTGCCAAATCTGTAACAAATTTGGTCACAGTGCTCCTAACTGCTATCATTGTATGAATATTTCTTTTCAAGGTGATCATGGCCAATATCAGTCTTCCTCTTCTCCAAACTCTACTATGATGGCCTTTTCAGATTCCTCTTCCTATTCTTCAGTGGATCATCTACCTGATAATCAATTCCCTACCTCCTCTGGTTCACAAAATTTGAATTACTGGTTGATTTAATCAGGAGCATCACATCATCTCACTTCAGATCTTGATAATCTTACTCTTGCTTCCCATTACCAAGGAGATGTCAGTATTACTGTTGGTAATGTTCATGAACTTCCCATTACTCATTCAGGTCACTATTTTCTTGTCACTTCTTCTTATTGTTTTAAACTCAATAATGTACTCAGAGTTCCTACTATTTTTGCTAATCTGATTTATGTTAAGAAATTTTGTCAAGATAATCATTGTCTATTCATGTTTAATTCTAACTCCTTTATCATTCAGGACAAGGCCACCAAGCAAGTCCTCTATCAAGGCAAATGTAGCAATGGCTTGTATCCAATTGTTGGTGTTCAGTCTTCATCTTTATCTCCTGTTGCTTTTCTTGGCACTAGAGTAACAACTCACACATGGCATGATTGCTTAGGCCATCCATCTTCTCCAGTTCTGCATCAAATTTTGTCCAAGTTTGATATTCCTTACAATAAATTTGGTTTTCATTCTTGTCAATGTACTCAGTGTTTGTATGACAAATTGTCCTAGCAACCTTTTCTAAATTCTACTACATTTTCAGCTTCACCTTTACATATGTTGCATAGTGATGTTTGGGGTCCTGCCCCTCACCTTTCTATTCATGGCTATAAAAACTATGTTTTGTTCGTTGATGATTGCAATAGATTTACTTGGATATTTCCCTTACTTGCCAAATCAAATGTGTATACTGTGTTTACTCAGTTTAAGCCCTACATTGAGAATAAATTGCCTCATACTCTTAAAACTTTAAATTCTGATGGAGGTGGTGAATACAGTAGTCTTCAACTCAAGCAACATCTCACTCGTAATGGCATTCATCACATCAAATCTTGTCCTCACACTCCTCAACAAAATGGTATTGTAGAGAGAAAACATGGACACAATACAGAAACATTCATTGCTCTTCTTACCAAAGCCTCTTTACCTTACTCTTTCTGGTTCCATGCTTTTGTAGTAGCCACCTATCTTATTAATACGATGCCTAGTAAGGTCACATCTCATAAATCTCCTTATGAACTACTTTTTCATGAACTTCTAGATTACTCCTCTCTCAAAGTGTTTGGTTGTGCCTGTTATCCTCTTTTGAAACCTTACAACAAACATAAGCTTGAAACCAAGACCACTTAGTGTATTTTCATTGGCTATCCTTTTGACTACAAGGGATACTTGTGCTATGATCCTCTCCATCATACGATCTATACTTCTAGACATGTTGTTTTTCATGAGAATATGTTTCCTTATGCAACTCAGTCTTACACATCTTCATTTGTTTCTCTAGATTCAGCTCATTGGTTTCCCTTTACTGTATCCACTAGTTTTGCTTCTATTTTGGACTCTTCTTCTTCTACTTCTTTTGCACCCACTCCATATCTAAATCCTTTGTTTCTTCCTGTGTCTTCTTGTGTTTCTTCTTCTCTGGCCCCTTACTCTGGGTATCTTCTTCTATTTCTCCCATTCCATCTTTACCTACTTCTACTCCTATAGATTTTGGTCCAGTTTCAGTTCATCCTATGCATACTAGGTCCAAGTCAGGCATCTTCAAACCCAAAACATATATAGCTACAACTTCTTCCTCTATCTCAAAACCCACTTCTTATACAGTTGCTTCTAAATACCCTGAATGGAGGAAAGCTATGGCAGAAGAGTTTACTGCATTACAGAATTAGGGCACTTGGTCTCTTGTTCCATCTTCTCCCACTCAAAATGTAATTGGCTGCAAGTGGGTTTATCGAATAAAACAGAATTCAGATGGTTCTATCTCTAGATATAAAGCTCGGTTGGTGGCAAAGGGATTTCATCAAGAGGGGGGTTGATTTTTCTGAAACCTTTAGTCCTGTGGTGAAGCATGCCACTGTTAAACTCATTATTGCTTTGGCCACTCAATTCAATTGGAAGCTGCATCAATTGGATGTTAAAAATTCCTTTTTACATGGAACAATCACTGAGTCTATTCACATGTCACAAACTCCCAGTTTTATTGATCCAAAGTATCTTACACATGTGTATCAGTTACATAAATCTATCTATGGTTTGAAGTAGGCCCCTAGAGAAGTTCACTTTGCAATTGGTCACATATGGTTTTGTTTCTTCTTCTGTAGATCCTTCTTTCTTTCTTAGAAAAGTCAATGGCTCTCTCACTGTACTCCTCTTGTATGTTGATGATATAATTCTCACAGGAAATGATCCTCAATTCATTGTCACTTTGAAGCACCAACTAAATATTCAGTTTGAAATGAAAGATTTAGGTGCACTGCATTTCTTTCTTGGTCTACAGATTCAATATACTTCTACTGGTTTGTTTCTCAATCAGGAAAAATACATTGCTGATCTTCTTCAAAAAACCAACATGTCTAGCTGCAAACCATGTAAAACTCTTTGTGTAGCTTCATCCAGATTGAGTAAAACTACTGGTACACCTCTTGTAGATCCATCCTTTTACAGAAGTGTTGCTGGTTCCCTTCAATACCTGACATTTACTAAACCAGATATCAGTTTTCTAATAAATCAGGTTTGTCAGCATATGCAAGCTCCCACAGATGTTCACTTTGCTGCTGTGAAAATAATCTTAAGATACCTCAAAGGTATTTCTACATTTGGTATTTCTTATCAAAAAGGTGGGTTGAGTCTTTTTGCCTTCAGTGACGCAGACTAGGCAGGGGATCCTGATGATAGGAGAACTACTACTGGGTTTATCCTTGCTTTGGGTAATAATCCCATTCATTAGGGCACTAAGAAGTAAACTACTATGTCTAGGTCCTCCATAGAAGCAGAATTCAGGGCCCTAGCACATACCACTGCTGAACTTACTTGGCTTCAACTATTGGTTAAGGATCTTCAAGTACTACTACCCTATGCCCCCACTCTTTGGTGTGATAATGTTTCATGGTCATACAAAGCATATAGATATTGACTTTCATTTTATCTGAGAGAAGGTTCAAAGCAAAGATCTTGTGGTTCATTATATTTCTTCTACTGATTAGCTTGCTGATGTTTTTACCAAGAGCCTTGCTACTTCTAGATTTCTTCAGCTGTGAGACAAACTTATGGTTGGGTCACCACCCATTAGTTTGAGGGGAATGATAACCAGAGCAACTAATCTAACTGATTAGGATGTTGTAACTAAAATAGTTTCACTAATCAGTTGTAACTAATCAACTGATCTTTGCCATTTTGGCATTCTGTTAGATTCCAGTTGTATCCTCAATGCCTTCATATAAATATTGAAGGCATACTCTTTTATAAGTATGAAAGGATTTACAATGAAATGTTATCTCTTCATTTCTTTCTATCTTGTGTGTGTTTCCCTCTATCTATAAAACTCATCAATCTCCTCCCTAGTTCAGTCAAAGGCAGGTCATCCACGTCGAAACTAGGGTATTCAAGAGAGATAAATCTCTCATGACCTAGCCCTAAAAAGTTGTTAAGATTAAAAATCAAGACATTTGAATTTACAACTCTCTGTTCTTAAATAATTGAATACCTATATTGAAAAATATGTGGGTGTTCAAATCAGAGAAAATAGGTGGTTTATGAGACAAAAAATATGTTTTATTTAAAAAAAGAGGCGTAATAATGATTGTTCAATTTTTTTGGATTAAATATGACTTTTGATTGATTTTTTGTACCTATATTAATTTTTTAATCTAGATTGAAACTTTTATGGGATTTTTTTATTTTGAGACTTTGAGGTTTTTGGAACTTAATTAGAATTCTCTAGTGGAATACATTAGAGAAATGTAGAAAATATGGAGCCTTATTTGTGCGTAGGGCCTAAAGCCATCATCAAAGTAATTTTTTATTTCAACCGGCGCATTCATGACTATAATTCAAATGTCAAATGCACATAGCGCATGTAAATCATATAAATGGGTTAAACCTGAATTTTTTGGATAGAATGATCTCTGTAAACGTGCTGATTTCCCATTAAACTGATTGACATACTATTCTAGCATTTTGATAGAATGATTCTTGGCATCAACCATAAACCATGCAACAGTAAGCTCCAAAATTTCCAAATAAATACCTATCCATGACTTTACCCTTTCTAATCTCCAAATTTTTTTCCTTTGGCCGACCTTTTTTTTCCCAGCAACCATTTGGTTGCAAAAGATCACTCCATCGTGACTTTGAGCATTATAGGTTTAAGGCACGAAACTAAATTTCATACTCATGATTAAGAATGTTGATTGATGATGCCAAAAATTTAGCTTGGACATCTCAACTCGAACTGCTCAGTTCATGATTATTAGCTCGGGAGGCGCAGGTCGAAAATCATCACTGACATAACTCTCGTGCACATGGTGGCAGCAACATCTCACACCTTCTAGAAGGCCACGTCACGCCTAGGGAATATAAACCCTAATGGGCAAATATTTCAGCACATGGGTTGTAATAGCCCCAAGGGAATCACATTAATTATGTAAGGATCGCATTGCTTATGGGAGGATCGCAAAGATCATGCAAGTCAACTATACACTATAAACAGGGATCAAATCTCTCTTATTGTAATCAATCAACCATCTGTGCCTTTAATCCTATGTAATTCTATAACCTTCTTCCCCTAAATAATAGAAAACTCCCTAGGAATAAGAGATTCCATTAGACTAGATTAGACAAGCTTCTGAACTGATGAACCACTATTAATTTCTGGTCTACTACTTGGTGTTCATAGCTAATTAACTCCAGAATACATTGTTAAAACTCCAAGAGCCTAGAAGTTCTGACTAGAAATCCCAATATTCTCCATCAACATCCTTAACAAGATCTCCAAATCATTCACCTATACTCTATAGTGTAGAACACGCCATCAATTGGCACTATCTGTAGGAAAGGATTGTTCCACTTCCTGCTAAAATTCAACTAATCCATTCAGTAATTGATGGTTCTCTATGTGCAACATGAGCAAAAAATAGGCGAATCTATTATTTACAGAACCAACAAGAAACCACTGCTGGGGTACAATAGAGAATTCCCATGAATCCTTTGCCAAACCCAAAAGTCAATATGCTAATAACAGAACCCCTCCAAACAACAAACTCGAGGCACTGCGTCAAGCTAGCAATCGCTTCCTTTGGCAAAATGAGGATCTAGTAAATCTCATTCACACTAAAAATCCCCAAGGGGCACAACTAGCCCAGGATGATCCCCAACGAAGGGACCATCATCATCAAAATCCTTTAAGGGAGATTATGAAAGGAAACGACCTCAGACACTCGGTTGACAACGTTCATCTCCGAGCCCAAAGAAATGGGCAGGAAGATGAGGTCTAGAGTCAAAAAAGAAGAGTCCCCAAAAACAAGTGCATCCCAGATCCTCTCCAGCAAAATGGGAGAGATCAATTTTGGGAGCAATGTTTGAAAAAAATCTAGCAAGAGCTCAGCCAGATGAAGGAGGCAATGAAAAGCAAAACACCGATGACCATGGATTCTTTGATTCAGCAAACAGAGTCGTCATTCACCTCCAAAGTGCTACATTTTTCTTTTCCCAAAAAATTTAGGATACCCCGGATTGAAGCATTTGATGGGATGAAGGATCCCATGGACCATCTTAACACATACAAGAATTAAATGGAGCTGTATGGATACTATAATCCAGTGTGCTAACGAGCCTTTGCCATCACTCTAAAGGGCTTGGCTTGGCTTGGTTCAATAGGTTAGCTCTAGCTTCAATTTCTTGTTTTAGAAAGTTTTTTATTTAGTTCATGTCCGACTTCATAGGAGCTCAAACTACCGTAAGTCATGTTACCACCTGCTGGGTGTGAAATAGGGTCTGAACAAATCATTGCGGAGTCCCTAAAAGTGGATGTCATTAATGAGAAGTTTGCCTCACAGCCTTTACCGCTGGGCTAGGCTTACAATTAAAAGATTTGGTGTTCTTAATTGCCAAGAATCCTCAAGCTAGCATGGCCGAGGTGTTGGCAAAAATAGAGAAATATATAAACGGCGATGAGGCTTTCCTCTCAAAAGTTAAAAGTTCCACAACTCATAGAGAGAAGGAGAAGAGAAGAGGTCGAAGTCCCATAATGGATAAAAGTCGAGAACAATCTCCTAGGAGAGACGATGATCATTCCCCAAAAGAAGAGGTGACATCAGAGACTGCTTGGGTCTTCCACCTTAGGAGTTACAACCGAAGTATGCCCCATCACAGTTCATACCCCTCAACTCCACAATATCACAAGTGCTCTACGAGGTACAAAATGAAAAGTTCTTGAGGTGGCCACCTTGGATGAATGTCGATCCCAATAAGTAGGATGCCACAAAATACTATGATTACCTTCGAGACCATGGCCATTATACCAATGATTGTATTCTACTGAAGAAGGAGATCGAGTTCCTAATCCAACGAGGTCAGTCGCGCCATTTTGTAGAGTAAGAAAATTAAAACTGAGCTAACCCACCTCGTACATGCTCCACCTCAACATCAACAACGCATGGGTGAAATCAAACTTATCTCTAGGGAATTTTTTGAAGGCCGGTAGATAGGCTCAGCAAGGAAAGCCCACATGAGGAAAGCCCGAGCAATAGATATATTGGAGATCCAGTCCATGTCTAAGTAACTCTGACTAAGCAAGGACATCATGTTCTCAGATTTGGATCTGGAGGGCTGCCAGCTCCTTCACAATGATCCCTTGGTTGTGAAGGCCATAATCGCCAACAAAACTATCCATTGAGTTCTTATCGATAATGGCAGCTCGGCTAACCTCATTTTTGCGTCAACTTTTGACAAAATAGGCATTGACATAGACAAGCTCGAACCAGTAAAAAACCCACTTGCTCGGGTTCTCGAGAGAAAAGGTGTTTCCCTAAGATCCATCTAGCTTGTTCTTACGATGGGAGACCCCTATGCTTGTTTACAACTACTGTATGTTTCTTAATCATGGATGCCCCCTCAACCTACAATGTTATCTTGGAAAGACCTTCCCTCAAAGCTATGCGGGCTATCTCGTAGCTTACCATCTGGTGATGAAGTTTCCAATAGAGAACGGTGTGCAAATTGTTCGAGGAGACTAGTGCGTTGCAAGAGAGTGCTATGTGGCATCAATGCGACAAAAGTAGGTTGAAACCATCCAGTTGGATAAGCTTGACATGAGGAACGAGCTGGAGACAAGTCCCACACCTTCATAGGAGCTGGAACCTATTTAATTGGATGATAGACTGGAACATCTAGTGTATGTTGGGTCCAGGTTGCTCAAGGAAGTCAAACACCTCTTTATCCGATTCCTAAAGGAAAATACCAAGGTGTTTGCTTGGAAGAAAAAATAAATGTAAGGAATTGACCCATTAGTCATCATGCATAAGCTCTGCTTCGATCTGACCTTCAAGCCCATAAAACATAAATGAAGACACTTTGCCCTAGAATGCTAGATAGCTATAAATGAAGAGGTCTCTAAATTCCTCCACGCCAAAGCACATTGGGGAAGTGGATTATCTGACCTTGTTGGTGAATGTGGTGCTCGTGAAGAAAAATAATGGCAAATAATGCCTTTGTATTGACTTCACTGACCTAATATGTGCCTGCTTGAAGGATAGTTTTCCACCCCCACTGATTGACAACCAAATCAGGATAGACCCCAATGACCAAGAAAAAAATTCATTCGTAACTGAGTAGGGGACATACTGCTATCAAGTTATGCCTTCGGGCTAAAAAATGAAAGAAGGGGCCACCTATCATTGGCTAGTGAATCGGATGGTCCAAGGGTTGAGTGGGTTATATATAGAAGTTTACATAGATGATATGCTGGTGAGGTGAGGTCACTAAAGGCCAACCTCCACATCCAGCACCTCAAAGAATCTTTTCAGATACTCAACATGTATAAGATAAAGCTCAATCCTACGAAATGTGCCTTTGGGGTCTTTGTAAGAAAATTCTTTGGTTTCATAGTCAATGAATGAGGCATTGAGGCCAATCCATAAAAAGTCCAAGCGGTGATTGACATGTAGTCACCCACAAACTTAAGGGAAGTCCAATGTCTGCAAGAAAGAATAGCAGCATTAAGCTGATTCATCTCCAAATTAAGTGACAAGTGTTACCCATTCTTTAAGATACTGAGAAAAAAAATTTATTGGGATGAGCAATGCGGGGAGGCATTCAAAGCTCTTAAAGAGGACCTCATCTCACCTACAATTCTAGTTAGCCCTCAAGAAAGGGAAGTCCTTACCCAATACCTTGCTGTGTTAGATTTCTCTACGAGTGTAACTCTGTTAAAGGAACAAGATAGAGCTCAATAGCCCGTTTATTACTGAAGCAGAGCTCTGAGGGGGGCAGAGGATAGGTAGCTAAAGATGGAGAAGCTGGTTCAAGCCTTGGTAACAATAGCAAGAAGGCTCATGCCCTATTTCTACGCTCATACGATTGATATCCCCACAGATCAAGCAATGAAGCAAGTCTTGCATAAGCTTGAGTATTCAAGAAGATTAGTGAAATGGAAAATTGAGCTCAGCGATTTCAACATCAAGTATAAGCCCAAAACCACATTAAGTGGCATGTTTTAGCCGATTTTATCACAAAATTCACCATTCTTATAGAACAGGAGGTACCTCAAGACTCAACGCACCTTGTCTCTGTCCTCCTAACATGGAAATTTTTGGTTAACGAGGCGTCGAACGAACAAGGTAGCAGAGCGAAAATGATCCTGACCTCACTAGATGGAATAAACTTGGAGTATGCTCTTAGGTTCAACTTTAATCTTCAAACAACGAAGCAGAGTATGAAGCCATGATAGCTGGGCTCAGGTTAGCTCATTCTATGGAAATAAAACAATTCATAGTGCCTCACAACTGTCTCATAATACACAATGCCTCACAACTGTCTCATAATACACAATGCCTCACAACTGGTGGTAATGGAGATTGAGGAGACATACGAAGCCAAGGGGAAAAGATGGCGCTATATTTAAAAAAGGTGCAAGATTTGCTAAAGAAAATTGTTAGTGCAAATTCCACAAGTAGAGAATTCCTAGGTCGATGCTCTAGTTAGGCTAGCCACCGCTTCCCATGAAAATTTAGACAAATTTATCCTAGTTGAACACCTAACCGAGCCCTTTATGAGTTCTAAACCAGAAAAAGTTCTCCCTGTTAGCACACATCCGATTTGGATGGACTCAATCCTAACTAATTTACAAAACAAAACTCTATCTGTAGATTCTAAAGAAGCAGCGAAGCTAAAAAAATAGGTCATCTAGATTTACCCTTATATGGGAAAAATTGTACATGAGAGGCTTCACATCACCTCTCCTAAGGTGCATTGGAGAAGGCGAAGAAACTAGTTCCTAAGGGAGATTCATGAGGCCATTTGTGGAAACTACATCGGAGATCGAACCTTAGCTTATAGGGTACTGAGGCAGGGGTATTTCTAGCCTACACTAGTCAAGGACACAAGGGAGTTAGTCAAGAAATGCAAGGTCTGGCAACTGCATGCAAACATCTCACACTGTCCACTAGAACTACTCACATTAGTGGTAAGCCCTTGGCTTTTCCAGCAATGGGGGCTGGATATATTTGGACGTCTCCTAGTTAGCACGGGGCAATGCAAGTTTTCCATAATTGTGGTCGATTATTTCATTAAATGGGCCAAGGTGAGCCCCTTGTGAGGATCACAGAGTAGAAAATTCAAAATTTTGTTTGAAATTTTATAATTTGTAGGTTTCGAATTCCAAGGGCCCTCGTCCACACCAGCCCTTCCGCAATCCAACAGGCAGGTGAAAGTCAACATCTGAACCATCAAAGCAGCTCTAAAAACCAAACTCAAACCCTCAAAGAGCCAGTGGGTGGAGCATTTACCATGGATACTATGGGCTTACAAAACCACTACCAAAGCAACCACAAACGAGATGCATTTTACTCTTACCTATGGCACTAAGGTAGTGGTTTCTATCAAAATAGGCACTCCATCTCAAAGGACAGAGTTCGCAGATCCAGAACGACAAGAAAAATCACTACTAGTTAATCTCGATCTGTTAGATCAGAAGAGAAATGGCACCTTGTAGTGCATTGTAAATTATCAGAGGAAAATAGCACAATACTGTCGCAGGAGGGTTAAGCAAAGAAGTTTCAAATTAGGAGATCTTGTCCTAAAAAAGCTCCTCCTGGTTGGGCAGGACCTTGCACATGGGAAGCATGGACCTAATTGGGAAGGCTCGTACATGGTTACGAGAATAGTCAGACTAGAAAACTATCAGTTGCAGACTAGAGAAGGAAAAGTCCAATCTCACTCATAGAATGCAGACCATTTGAAAAGATTTTACTAATAGGAAGTCTGGGTTAGAAAGCTAAAGAAGAAAATGATGGGTCCTTTGTAAAGATCTTTAGCAATAAATGAAAGATTTGGATCATTTCTTTAGAAAATACGTTGAGTTGTTAAACTAATAAACAAAAGATGAGCTCCTTGGCTTATATATGAAAGATGAACTCCTTAGCTCATAAATAAATAATAAGCTCTTTAGCTCATAAACAAAGATGAGTTTCTCAACCCATAAATAAATGATGAGCTCTTCAGCTCATAAACTAAAGATGAGTTCCTTAACTCGTAAAAAAACGATAAGCTTTTCAGCTCATAAACTAAAGATGGGTTCTCCAAACTTATAACTAAATGATGAGTTCTCCAAAATTACAAATAAACGATGAGCTCTTCAGCTCATAAAAATAAGACAATGAGTTCATTAACTCATAAATAAATAAAGACTCTCAGCTCATTAACAGAGTTCTTAAAGCTCAGAACCAAGTTTATGGAGACACACAGACCTCAAACTTGGCCTCACAAATAGGAGTTCTAAAATAAACTACTTCTAGAAGACCAAACACCCTTCTGGAAGTAGGGGGAAAGGAAAGAGACATATCTCTACACCTCAAGCATTAAGAAAAGAAAAATTACAAGCATGAAGAGAGGAAAAGATACTAGGACATAATTTTTCAAAGTCAATTATTATACAAAACTAGAAGAAAGTTACAAATCTAATAGTTCAAAAGTTACAAGAGCCCAAAAAGATAGAAAAACTAAGCATTTGTTGTAGGAGTAGGAGTTTCTTCAACACCACTAGGCAGTTCAGGATCAGCAACGTTCACCTCACCTTCAGGTAGAACAAGAGTCAAGTCTGACTACCCCTCAAGGAAGGAAGCAGTTGGGTCTAAACGTTCTTCAAGTAGAGTGGGGGCAGAAGTCTCCAACTCATCAGAAGTAGCTATTGATAGAGCAGGCTCAAAAGTCTCCACCTCATAAGAAATAACTGTTGGGACCACATCAGAAGCGGTCGTTGGCAGAGCTAGGTCAAAAGTCTCCACTTTAGCCATTACTATAAAATTTTTCTCAATAATTTCTTCCTCCTAAGGAGAATATTCTTATTCTTCCTCTCCATGGGGAGACTAGAAATCAAAGTCTAGCTTTAGGTACTTCTTCAGCAAAGGCAGTGGCGCACTCATCCTTCAGCTTCACTATGGTGGCATCCTTCTCAGCCATCTTGGACCTCTCCGTGTTAATCTCCTTATGAGATACAAAATTGATGTACTCAACTCCTTCAGTTCATCCTTCACTGCCTTGGTCACATCCCATGCCACCACCACATCCTTCCAAACTTGAACAAGACCATTTGTCTTGAGCTTGACCTCATCTACCTTGAGCTTGACCTCAATCTCTAGCCACTTTTTGGATGAGTTCAAGTCTTTCACTTCTGCCTTGAGTTCATAGTTCTAGAAGGCAAGCTCATCGACCTTAAGCTTAGAAGCTTTGAGAAATTCCCTAGCTTCCCCAGTAGCCTTCTCTATGGCTTGATCCCTATTCACAAGAGCTCCAACATGAATCGCCATCTATAAGAAAAATGAAAATAAAGCCTCTTGCAAGTTAACCTCGAGAACGTCCGCCTTTGCCCATCTTAGCTAAAGAACTCTCTGGCATGCCAAGAAGTAACTTTGGGTGTACCTCTTCAGTAGATTTCAATGAAGGGAGGTCCCGAAGAGATGGAGCTATTGCATTGAAAGCCCTGACCACCTCCTTCAGTGTGGAAGAGGTCTTGGTGACCTCTATAGAAGAACTTTTAATTTTAGAAGAGGGGGAAATAACCACAGGGATGGGGACTTGGGGGCAGGAGGAGCCTTCTTGGGAGACTCCTTATTTGAAACCTTCTGAGGACGCTTCAAGTCATCGCCCAACCCAACCTCAACTTTTCTCTTCCCAGCAACTTTGGAAACTTGGTGTCTTCCTTCATTTTGGCCAACTAGGCACTCACGACATCAGCATTAGGGGTCAAAACATCAAGATCTAAAAAAAAAAAAAAGTAGCTCGACGGTCAGCTAAAAATTCTATAAAGTAAAGAAATAAAGCAACAAAATAGAGGTCTTACGAATAAATTCTTCTCCTCCAAGAGCAGATAAAAGTACAATAGCTTTCGAAGCCGTATTTGGCAAGGATTGAGGGTTTTAAAAGCCCGATGTATTTATTAGGATGAATACCTCAAAGAATAAAGAAGACATTAGTAGTTAAAGAATAAAGAAGAGATAAAATAAGGAGAAACTCAACTAAAGCACCTCAGCACGGACTCACCTAAATTATCTAGGTCTGACCAAGCTTGAGGTACTGGAATCGTGTTCTGGCATCCCTCGGATTGAACTCCCACTCCTTGCCTGACACAAAGAAAAATTTATTTTTCCATCCTTTGTGGGAACTCAGAAGGTCGGTGATTAAGTGTTTCGCTTTCACCCATTTCGAAATATAAACTAAGCCTTCTAGAAATGCATGAACAAAGGAACTGAGTAGAAACCAGCTAGACCATTTTTCTTAAAAAGGCATTGGAAACCTAAGACCATTCTCAAAAGCAACAAAGAAGAAGCAGGTATTCTCTGGGAGCTCGGTGTCATATCGATTGTCCATATTGAGACACCAGACATGCATGTCCCAAGGGAAGCAAAACTTGGTAGTAAGTGCACAAAGAAGAAGAGGGCTGACTTTGCTAGGTCTCGAGATGTTTGAGGTGCTCAGATTGACCTTAAAATCCTCAGTCATGCCCGAGGTCCCAACCACATTCTTCCTAGATTGTTTCTTTTGAGACTTCTTGGGCTTCGTAGTTGGCCTAGAAGAATCAAGGGAGCCCCATCCCCAGTAACTTGGGTGTTGATTACGTCGACCCTAGAAAAGTTGTCTATTTCATCTCCCACGTCCCCAGATCACCTAGTTCATCAGGGTCTTCTTTTCCAGTCCATTTGCTATGACGGGATAGAAACTCAACCTCAATAGATCTTTCAAACATGGCAAGGGACAAAGAACTCGTGGCCTCAAAAGAAGTAGGCATAAGGGCACAAGGGGAAAAGTAGCCAAAAGGGGCATAAAGAGAAGGGAAGTTCGAGAAAAATTCCTCAAGGGGTCGAGGATTAAGACTCCAATGACCAAAGAGGAAGACCCTAGCTGTGGCATAGGGATCCAAGAAAAGGGGAATAGAGGACACAGAATGACCTTGACTCCTAAAGTAACATAAACGAAAGGTCAAGAAGTGGAGTAACCACCTCAGATTTGTAGGATCCAGGGTTGGACAAGAAACCCAAGGAGAGAGAAGTGAAGAAAAGGAGCAAGACAAAAGACGTACCTAGAAATTGAAGATGATCAACGATTGAGAATCCAATAGGGGCACTAAGGAAGAATAGAACAAAGTTTAGAAGACCTCCAAACTATTTGAGCACTCACTAAGGTAGCCTGTATAACAGGAAATGAAAGGAAGAAGATGAAATTGCAAGAGATAGAGAGAGAAGGGTGTTTCTGGGTAAATGTGCAAAGGAATTCAAAGTAATAGGAAAGGCTGGAACAGTGGGGTCTTTTTGACTGTTTTGCCTGTAAAGGCATTTAAGACACGTCTACTGTTGGACGTGTGGAACAAAGACGCTGAACGTGTGCTACAAACGAGGCAAGAATGACTCCTTGCACGAGTGCAACGCCAAAAATCCTAGGAAATGCCCCATCATGTGCCTCCCAAGTACAAACTGAGCTGAGCTTGTGTACAATAGTGTTCGTCATTCCCAACCTATGTTAGGTAAGGCTTACCTGGCTAGGGACTGGGGGACAACTAATGAGACCAAAAATTAGCCAAGGCTAAGCTCGGACATCTTAACTCAGACCGCTTAGTTCATGATCATTAGCTCGGGAGGCGCAAGTCAAGAATCATCACTGACATAACCCTCATGCACACGATGACAACGATAGCTCACACCTTCCAGAAGGCCATGTCACGCCTATAGCATATAACCTCTAACGGCCAAATATTCTGACACATAGGTCATAACATTCCCAAGGGGATCATTTTGATTATGCAAGGAGCACACTGGTTACAAGAGGATCACAGAGATGATGCATGACAACTGTACACTATAAATAGAGATCAAATCCCTCGCATTGTAATCAATCAAGCATCTGTGCCATTAATCGTGTGTAATTTTGTAACCTTCTTCCCCTAAGTAATAGAAAACTCCCCAGGAGTAAGAAACTTCATTAGAGTAAACTAGCCAAGTTTCTGAGCTGGTGAATCACTATAAATTTCTGGTCTACTCAGAATCCATTGTTCAAACTCCAAGAGCCCAGAAACTCTGACTGGATATTCCTTAACAAGATTTCCAAATCGTTCACCGCTACTTAACTACGTAAAACACAGCACCAGTGATATCTCATTTTTTCAGTTCCGATGGGGTGGAAGCATCTTGTACTGAGTTGCTTGTTAATGAAGACTAGCTTACCAGCTGAAGTTTAAAAAATGTGGGTTTGATTTTTCTAAAATTAGCAATTAGATGAATCACTTATTGATTTTTCTCAATAAGTGTTTATAAAAAATGCTTTATAAGAAAAACAGTTTTATTAAATAAGTATTATTTGGATGTTCAAAATTAAAAATTCTTAACTCAAAGTACTTTATAAAAAAGTGTGTTTGGATGGTAAAAATACATGTGTCACATTGTTACTCTCATCGAAAGCGCACACACACATACTACTACTACACACAGATACAAAAATTAATACACCAAAATACACACAAATAAAACTACACCAATATAAATTGGTGTATTGTGTGTGTCTACGTTATGTGTATTAGTGAGTTTATTTATGTTATGCGTATTAATGTGTATTTTTTTTTGGTGTATAAGAGTGTTTTTGCATATGTTTTGTGTATTAATGTGTGTATGTTATTTGGTGTAAGAGAGAGAGCGAGAGAGAGAGAGTATTTTATTAGGTTTATTTGTTTGTTTTTTTTTTTTTTTTGATATATTAATATGTATGTTTTGGTGTATAGATGTATGTGTATATTTTTTAGTGTATTACTATGTGTTTTTATGCATTTGTGTGTCTATGTTTTTTGGTATATTAGTGTGTATTAACACAGTGAATGAGTGTGTGGGTTTTTTTTAGTGTATAAGTATACTTATGTGTGTTTGTAGTATATTAGTGGGTGTGAATGTGTTTGTGTGTGAACTTTGGTGTATTATTGTGTGTTTGTATGTGAACTTTGGTGTATTATTGTGTGTTTGTGTGTGTGCCTGTGTATATTTTCACATATTAGTGTGTGTATATTTTGGTGTGTTAGTATGTACATTTTGATATAAAATAAATATAAGAAGTTTTTAGCATTAAAATTTTTTTAGAAAAGTAAAAGTTTCTTCTTTTTTTCTTAACTTCTATTTATTGACTTATTTAAGAGGTAAAATTATTTTTAACTTATTTAAAAGTAAGTTTCATAAGCAAAATTAAACGTTATTTTTTATTTAAAGTATTTACGAGAAATCATAAATCTTAAAAGCACTTTTCAAAAATAATTCTAGACACAGCTTATTAGAGAACAATTTTACTTCTTGAGGTTGAGATTCTCGAAAAATCAAGGGGTTTTTGGTGGTCAATCCAATTTGAGAATTTTTTATGATTTTGATATAATTATACTAATTATAATTTTTAAAATTGGATTATACTAATTATGATTTTTAAGAAATAAATTTGTAATTTTAAATTTTATTTCAATAAATAACATAATATAACATGAATTTTGGTTGTAAAAATTAAAATATTATATATTTTATCTTTAATTAGAATATTTTTAGTCTAAGTGTAATATTTTAAATTTGAGGAAAATAAGTGTTACATGTATATAAATTTCAAGGGTTTTAGATGTAATTTACTTACTAACATTGATGACAGAGGTCTCAGTGTTATGCACATACAAACCTGTGTGTAATATTTCAAATATTAGGGGTCTAAGTGATTGAATGACAATCCTCGTGATATTTGATTGTAATTCTCCCAAAGCAAAAAGAGTAATTTTATGGGTAGTTTTACCACTTTTATGGGTGATCAATATGAATAGCAAGGTACCACAAAAGTGATAAAAGCAATTTACTAAAAAGTGATTTTACATTCACAAAAATTGTAAAAACACTCACAAAAGTTGTAAATTACCCACAAAAATTATAAATTTTTTTGTTATAAAATGATCCAAAAAAGTTATAAAAATATCATTAAAACTGTAAAATTTGGAGGTACGGTACCATAATCTTCTTCCAGAAAAATACAACCACTTCATAACAAAGCTTACAACTACCTAATGTTATTGAGATCTAATTTATTGAATTAATTTACTGATTTAATTCACTATAATCATTAAATTGACTGTGAATCTTATCAAACAATGAAATTTGGTGTTAATTCAACGATTATAATAAAGTTACATTAGATCAACAAATTATTTTAAATTTATATGTGCAAATAGTATCACCATAATAACAAAGCTTTCGTAACTACTCCAATATTCGATGAAGTACCACTCCATACGACCTCTCGAGTATTCGATGAAGTACCTACCAGTCATGTCCTGTAGACGTAAGATACAACCAGTTCATAACAAAGCTTTGGATTCATTAATCAAATATCCAACACAACCAAACCTTCAGTCGTGCAAGGGGGGTTTTGGCGAATTAGGGGAAGATTGATCACTTTGAAGGTAATATTTTTCCTTTAATTTTGGTGTTGGAAATGCATAAAAAGCATTCGGCGGAGGAAAGCACCGATAGAAAATGTGTTGTACCCCGTACAAAGGCCTACTCCCTTGGGATGAACCGGTACAACAGACCACTAACTAAGAACCGGTACAACTTGTACCAATACAACCCTGTTAAAAGTTCTTGTTTTTGTTGTGATGTTTCTGGCCTTTGTCTGGCTATTCTCAAAACCTCCCGGGACATCCAGTTGAGTTCAAAACAACTCCTTTAAGGTCTGTATGTTTACGAATACATGATTATGATTTAAATTCAAACCTATTTTATGTGAAACAGAGAATGGTTAATTGAGGTCTAAGTTTATCTTACCTCATTTGGGGAGGGTTTTAGGGATGTGGTAATTTAAACATTCATAATGTACATTTGAGGTATAATGTTTATATGGTGAATATTCATGTGTTTGTGATATAATGTGTTGCTTTTTGCATAGCGGATAAGTAACACCAATAACATAAGTTGGAAGATAGAAATTCAAAAGATAGAAAAATACTAAAATAAAACACAAATATATAACGTGGTTCGATACAGTATATCCACTTTGGTACATCATACATACATAAACCTTCATCAATGTATTATTTATTGAAAAATTGATTATTTGATAATTGATTACACAATACTCAACCCTAGTTATAGGGATAAAGTACTGTAACCCAAATCTATTCAGATAGAACTTGATTTTTATATTTTTTATCGCATGTCTACTATACATATTCATGGTATATTAAAACGGTTCCAATACATTTCTAATTCCACTTAGAATTCTCACATTGATTACCAAATAAACTCACATTCGTGATAATTAGAGAGTTTGGGTCAAATTCCAATAGGCTCCCTTAAACTAAGCTCTCCCAATTTGGTCATGCCCAATATCGGGCTTAGTACCCTTGACTTTGATCCCCAATTTTTTCAAGCACCTTGTACAAACCTGTTCTTTTAAGTCGTCACAATTCTCTCTATCTTTGAAGAACCTAAGTCTTAGCCTGCATCATCTATGCATCTCTGCCCGCATCTTACCTGTCCTTGGGTTATTTGAATGGCCCAATGACTCGTAACTCACGAGACACTACATCATCACTATTGGGTTTATGTCAGCCCAATAGCTCTCAAACCATTAGAATATTGTGACTTCAACTCTAAGGGCCCAAAATCCCAAAGAAACATCTTCAACATAGCTTGTGTAGTAATTCTTGAAATCCAAACAATCAGGAAACAACTTAGTCTTCTATTTAGTTTCATACCAACTTTAAAATTTTTCTTGTGGATTCAAACAAAAATATGAATCAACTAATTTTTCAAGATTATGCCTTAACATACGTAGGACGGAATCAATCTTCATACCATGTCGTACAAACGTGGCAAGGGAGTCTTCTTCAACATGAACACCAACTTGATTGTTGGATTGCCAATAACTTGCTTTGATTGATACACTAGAATCATCAATCTAGCTCTGATATTATTTGTTGGTTTTGCACTGCGGATAATCAACACTAATAACAAAAGTTAGAAGATAAAAATTCAAAGATAGGAAAACAATAAAATAAAACACAAAGATATAATGTGGTTTAATATAGTATACCCACCTTGGTATACCGTACCTACATCCACGGATGAAAAACCTACCTTGATGTATTATTCATTGAAAAATTAATCATCTAGTAATTGATTACATAATACTCAACTCTATTTATAGGGATAAAATACTGTAACCCAAATCTATTCATATAGAACTTGATCTTTATGTTTTTTATCACATGTCTAATTTACCTATTTATGCTATATTAAAACTCTTCCAATATGTTTCCTATTCAATTTAGATTTGATCATCTAGTTATGTGGTAGTAATGGAGACGATGACATTAACATCGATTCCACTTTAAGTCTCATCTAGGGACTAATCTTGAGATAAAGTCGAATTAAAGGTGAGAGTATTGATTCATATTAATTGAAAGTATGGCTGAATGTTTAATAGTTATATTCATATGTAAATAGCTACATTGTGACCTAGTGGGGTATGATTTGTGAATTGGTGATGGTTAAGTGCTTAAGTTTTTATTATGGTGTTTATGTGTTTTATGATATTATTGGTTGTCGAGACTGTCGGGCATAAACACATAGTGATGTAATTGCCGAGACTTTCAAGTATAAACGGTAGCGATGTAATTGCCGAGACTTTCAAGTATAAACGGTAGCGATGTAAATTGTAAATCTGGATTATTTTATTTTTTTGTATTTTTTTTATTTTAGTATTACATAAACCATTGTAAAATAACAAGATTATTTAATTTATTTAACTTTCATTTGTACCAAGTAGATAATGACCGAGTGGTGGTGAATTTAGTTTACAGAGAATGGAATCGTAAATCTGGGATTTGATTTACAAGAAATGCATGGCGATCTCAACACAACATATGAAAAAAAACATTAAAACTTTTCAGGGGATCGAATTCTTTAAAAAATTATTAATAGCGACTGAGGCCACCATGCCATATGAATACATAACCAAATGACTTGGAGAAAGTAATTTTTAGACGATTGAGTTGCTTTGACAATCCAGTTCAAAAAAATAAAATAAAAAATAGAGTTGATTGGACAATGGTTTACCAGTGTCTATGACTATGACCGCTAATAACATCTCGGGGATCAGTTTTTGTCGAACTCACTCCAAGTTGCACCCCACAATTTATTTTAGTTGATGAACACGTGCGTTGTACGTGAATAATTTTGATTTTTAATTTTTTTTTAATTTTTTTTGTGATATGTTTTACAATATTTATTTGTTCAATAAAGTTTTTAGACGTAGGTTTTGTACTATTTGTTATTTATGAACATGAGACTTTGGAAGAGAATACAGAAGAACAATTGTATATTTGGGAAATAATTGATAAATTGAATATCATAGCCTATTTAATTCAAAAAAAAAAACTTTCTAATTCTAAGAAAATGTCTCTTCAGCTCCCACCAAAAATAGATAAAAGATAACATATTTTTTAAAAAAATGCAAGAATACAAAGTTAAAGAGAAAAAGCAAACATGAAAAGTCTTGTGGGATATTGTTTAAATAGTTATCATAATAAAATGAACCATAATGTCCACTTGACTTCAAACCAAATTATCACAATAAATTACTAAAATAATTAAAAAAAATAACTAAGGTTGCCAGAATAGTGTATAAAAATAGAAAATCAAAGAGAAACTAAGTTTCAAAGCGTATAAAAAATCTGATTTTAAATTCTTCAAGAAAATTAAAGTGGAAGGGTGCAGAAAAAAATAACAATGAGTTATGTGGTTCGCCTTAGTGGGCCAACCAATTTTGACATGATGAACATTGAAAATTTTTGCTTCCCTTTGAATCTAAAAAATACTTTCATATGATGAATAGGCAAAATTCTTATTGCCAAGAACTCTCATTTAGCTGCGCAAGGATTTATTTTTCCCATATTAAAGTCTTTTAGTATTTTACACATATTACTCACTAAAACACACCAATGCAATCAATTTACCACAAACAATTAGCTCTTAGTTGAAACCATAATTAATTAAGCTTTCTCATTAGGGGACTACGGAAGCTTTAGCTAACTTGAACATAACCAGAGGCCCCATCTCGAAAGGAGAACCATATTCAAGTGCTTGGAGAAGATGGAAGGATGGTTTTGTCGTTTCCTTGTCAATGAACTTTAAATAACCTTGAGAATTTGTTAAATAAAAAATAGATAGAATAAATTAGAGAAAATGATATGCTTGCAGGACTGAAAAAAATAGCTTAAAGAGAAGGATATACTTGAAATTTGACCTGCCAAACTTTTATTGCATAATTCATTAATAAGTGCCTAGAAAAAAAAAAGTGAAATTCATTGTTATAGGATTGAGTTGACTTCTATAAAATCATGGCTTCAACATTGGCTTAGAATTGACCGACTTTAATAGAATCATGCCAAAAGGAATTAGAGGGTACAAAGGTCACACAAAGAATATAATAACTATGTGATAGATCGCATTATACATATACATACATTTCAGAAACAAACTATAAAAAAGGGATACACAAAACATAATAATAACGTCAAAAACTCGATAACAAAATTAAAAAATTTCCATCACTAACAACCCAAAAAAAAAAAAAAAAAGGTACCATATAGCTTTCATGGGTTGCATTGACCCTCTCATGAATAAGTTCATCAAAGAGATACCCAACAACCATATCATCTTCATTGTTCCATGCATGTAATGGCGCTATATTTGTACGGACTTCAAGAACTCATTTTAGTTAAGTAAAAGTATGAGATTAAATCACGAATAACGTACATCAAACATGAGCAGTTAAATTTGTTGATTACCTATTATTATCAAAGTCATATCCCAAGTCTTAACTCTAAAAAATCCTGCAAAACACGAACCTGCTGCAGCCCACAAAGAAGCAAACCAAGAATGAGAAGAACAAAATATATTCCCAAAAGATGGTGTTGCATTAGTAGCAACGATGACATAACAACTCGGTAGTAGTTGAATATTTCCTTAACTCCTACCACAGTTATTGAATAAAGATAAGTTTCAACAAATATCAAAAAACTCCAATAACATGAGTTATGTATTTTAATTTTGTTGTATATGAGCTTTTGATGTCAACTTATAAAAAAGTGGCACCAGCACGTTGCTCATAGCATTGCTGGAAAAAATAAACATGGAGGGCTGAATGTTTAGTAGAAGCCCCAAACATAGAATCTGGTATGTCATTACTTTTGAGTTTGACACCTTTCTCATTTCATAGTAGAACATGAAGGGAAAAAATAATATGACTGATCAATATACCAAAAAAATTATGTGGTTTTCAATTCTTTTATGAGAAAATATTAAAGGAAAAATTCATCGAGAACTCTTGTGATTTACCCTAACTTCAATGGGAAAGTGTGAAACATGAGCAGCTAGTTTATGATGTACTGTTTAGTATTGTTATTCTATCTTGAAATTCAACGTGCAACAGTGAAATATGTTTGTAAATTAAATAAGGGGGAGTAGAACAAGCACGTTCTTTGACTTCTTTCGCATACAATTTGGCATCAATCCAGGCAAGGACTTCATGCATTCCAACATGTACGTAGATACAAAACTACTTAAGTCTACAAAAAGAATTAAAACACTCAATCAATATCGAAACTAACACTTATGAAGTTATGGTGATCAAAAGGAAATTATACAATGTTTGTATACAAATGATATGAATGACATTTTGTTAAAGCGCAATAACTTTGATCAAGGGATAGATCTTTCACATAAAAGGAGCTAACTAATCTGACACATGATGGGGCTACCCCTTGTTTTCTCACGTGGCAAAATTTGTTAAGAGTTAAACATCCACCATTTGGGGGCTTTTAACATGCGAAGGATAAAAAAATATACTTTTAAGCTGTGAGTTTGGAGTTTTCGTCACTCAAATATGTGACCCGAACAATAAAACCATTTTAATTTAACAAAGTGTATGAAAGGTAAGTATATAAAAATAAAGTTAGTTTAAAATATTGCTAGCAATGCTTGAACAACACACGCTTAAATGCCTGACTAATTTTTTTTTTTTGGTCACATAAACCCTTTGCAATGAATGCGAAAGGCGTGTGTATTGAGTATAATTTTTTTTTCATTGTCTAAAACTATAAGCATCATGATAGCTAATTAATTAAGAAATTAAAAAAACCCAATACATCCATTAAAAGAATTAAGCTAACCGAACATCAAACCAAGATTTTAAACGTATGTGCTAGTAAGCTATAGACACATTCTACTGTATTTTTTTTTTATTGGTGGCAAAAGAAGTGCGGGCAAAAGAAAGCACTCAAAATCCACACCGATAGATCCTCACTAGTGGAATCATGAGGCCCCTGACTGTGCTGGTTACTCCCCTCTGGAAGGAACCTAATTAGGCTAATATAACGATCAACCACCGAACTCTAATGTAGACCCTAAGACTTGAACATCCAACCTCGGGGTGAAAAGTTCAACTGGTACCCCACTGGATGACCCCACTCGGTGGTACATTCCACTATAATTGCTATAGTGTACTCCTATTCAATTTCTTGTAATGTTATATCATCACCAACCATGCATAGGTAATGGTAAGAAACCCACCTGAACATAATAGGACACATTCGGATCCATGGTGGGTGCTATCATTCGGATCCACCTTTGTTCTCTAATTTTACCCCTTCACTACATATCACACCATGAAACATAATACAGAAGACACCATGGATATCACAGATAAATTAGGAAAATCAATAGAAAAATAATACCCAATCATCTAATACAGTGCATCATAAAGTACTTTTAATTTTTTCCAAGAACAAACATTCCAAATCATTGATGTCAATGGCAACCTAATGATGCAACTTCCAATGAACAAATTCATTAACAACCCAAAAAAATGGCAACCATATCTAATAGAATAAAATAACCTGATAATGGCATGTAGGAATAAAATGATTGGAAAGGGTGAAAATTGGCCATAAACAAAGATAAATTTGTAAATTGCTTCTAAGATAAAAGTTAAATAGACTGGAGGGCAGTTTACAAAGGCAACTAAATAAACCTTTTACAGAACTAAAAAGAATTGAAAAAGATATCAATTAATACAGAACAAAACACCTTTAAGCCTTACTCAAGAACTACTCTATGATCAATAAATTGAGCAAAGAAAGTTAGCTGAAATACATCCTATAACCGTACAGCACTAAACACTGCAAGGCTCAAAAATTGATCAGAAGTTGATTGCATTTCATGTAGCAAGATATGTTTAGTTGTAAAACGATCACAAACTAAAAACCAACAAAATAAGCACCAAATAAGAAACAGTAATTTTATCAAACACTAAATCAGCACTTTTCCCATTAGAATAAAAATTCAACACAATCACAACAAAATCGTTAAGTTTGACACAATCCATAACTAATAACACATGCCGAAGCTAGTAGAATTTTATGAGGGGTGCCTTTGGAAATCAGATTTAAGAAAACATGCCTGCAATCCTAACCCACCGATCTCCTTACGCCAATTTTATAACCAAAGGTTTAAGAATCCCAATTTCGTTTCCCTCATCAAGCAAAAAAAAACCAAAAGAACACAAATATTATCCGAAAAGAGGAATGGAGTACCTGTTGATGAAGAAATAGAGTACCGCTGGTTTGCAATGGGAACAACCACGGTGTGTCTGCGTTTGGGAGAGGAAGGGAGCAGAAGAAAAGTGCAAAACCTGATGAAGAACAACACTGCTGGGCTGTAATTATTCAGATCCCATTTGTAACTGAAGTAGCCATTGATGCGACAACCATTAATGTGTTAAACCCATATAGCTGAAAGAGGAAAGATGGAGGATAGCTTCAACCAAAAGATAGGGAGACGAAGGGGTGCCAGTGTGCGTTAGTTGTTTATGTCAAAGGTAGAGTTGAAGGGGCGACAGTGTGGGGAGATTAAGGCAGTGGTGTTAATGTTAGACTGGCCTAATTAACGAAATTAGATTTAGGAGAAATTAATTACATTCTGAAAGGGAAAATATCAAAATCTTTTAGACTTAGCAGATATTTTAGAGTAATATAGATACAATAATATAAACGAGTGAATTATTAGCTTTGGGGCTATCCCACATCAGATAGTTTTGGGTGCGTGTGTGTGTGTATATAGGCCTTTCTGATGCTTCCACTTTTAAGTGGAAGTTTCGGATTGGTTCTCCTGTTTCAAAAAAAGAGGGGCTGGGCTATCCCACATCGGATAACTTTGGGTGTATGTGTGTGTATATAGGCCTTTCTGACGCTTCCACTTCTAAGTGGAAGTTTCGGATTGGTTCTCCTGTTTCAAAAAAAAAATTATTAGCTCTGTCTTTTAGTTGCTCTAATCAACAGTTTAGTGGAGATAGTGGAGGATGGGAGTTATTATATTATAAATAACATTTATAAATTATTAAGGATGTGTAGAATTGTATTTATATATTTTCTCAAGGGTAATAAGGGAAATAAAATATTTTTCATACTTCTAGACATTTTTAAGTAGTATAGATTAAAAAGAAAATGATACTTTCACCCCCATCAATTATGTCATCTATCTCAACATTGCCTCCTCAACTATATATTTTTCATATTAACTCCAACTACAATTATTGCACTCATATTTAAATTGAGAAATTTAGTGTTTTATATATGTGGTATAGGATACTTAGTAGATTATTTGGAACACTATCAACTCTAAGCTTAAATTGTTAAAAATAGTATAACTTAAGCATTTATTTAATACTCTCCCTCACATGTGAGCCCCTTTTGGGTAGTCTCATCCATATGATAATTTTTATTTTTATTTTTTGTAGGGAGGAGGCATGGTGAGATTCGAACTCATGATCTTAAACTCTAATATTACGCTGAACAATCAAAAAGTTTGTGTGAGGCTTTTCTCACTCCACAAATCTTTGTTCTCACTCCATTAAACTATAAATAACACTAATGGGCCTTTGGTTCAATGATATTCCTTACCTTATGAAGGCTTTGTCTTTTTGAGGTCAAGGGTTCAAACCCCCTCCCCTAAAAAAAACTATAAATAATAAAATTACTAAGTTCACCCTTTTTATACATACCCTACTAGTAACTAAGCTCACTTCATACCCCACTACCACACTTTAATTGGTGGATAGGTCGGTTAAGATTTCAAATGATGGAGGATATTATGATACAAGTTGACAATTTCTATTTTTTAGTTGATTTCATTATTCTAGACACTCAACTCGTTGTGAACACAAATGCTCAAATTCCCATCATTTTAGTTCGCATGTTTCTTGCTAGATCTAATACCTTGATTAATTACTGAAATGGAGTGATGAAATTATCCTTGGGCAAAGATGTTTGAATTCAAATATGAAGGAGGTGCCTAGAAAAGAGGTGGGTGGGTAAGTCCCACTCAAGTTGTTGCTAAGAATTCTGGTGTGACGATGGTCTCTAATGAAAATAATGAACTTGTGCCCACTAGAGTCATCACCAGGTGGAGGATGTGCATTGACTATAAAAATCTTAACACCATCACTAGAAAGGATCATTTTCCTCTTCCATTCTTGGATCAAATTATTGAAGGATTCACAGCTCATCTTTATTATTGCTTTCTTGATGATTATTCTAAAAACAACCAAATAGAAATTGCTCTCGAGGATCAAGAGAAGACTACCTTCACATGTCCATTTGGCACATTTGCTTCTAGAAGAATGTCTTTTGGCCTATACAATGCGCCCGTGACTTTTCAACGATGCATGGTAGGCATTTTTATTGACATGGTAGAGTGATTCTTGATGTGCTCATGGATGATTTTACTATATTTGGGGATTCTTTTGATGATTGTTTGACTAATCTTGAGCAAGTGTTGATTAGGTGTGAAGAGAAAAACCTTGTGCTTAATTAGGAGAAGTGACATTTCATGATACAAAAAGGCATTGTTCTTGGGTATATCATCTCATCCGAAGGCATCCAAGTGGATCGAGCTATAATTGATTTGATCACTAATTTTCCCATTCCCAAATCCATTAAGGATGTTTAAAATTTTTTAGGACATATCCATTTTTATAGAAGGTTTATCAAGGATTTTAGAATCATTTCACAGACTTTGTGTAATTTGCTTGAAAAGGATGTTGCTTTTAGTGGAGTGAGCAATGCTAAGAGGCATTTGAGAAATTGAAAGGCTTGCTCACCTCTGCACCAATTATGCAACCACCAGATTGGATTTTTCAATTTAAGTTGATGTGTGATGTTAGTGATTATGCCGTGGGGGCAGTGTTTGGCCAAAGGAAAGATAAGAAGCCCCAAGTGGTTATGCTAGCCTCACATTGAATGATGCTCAAATGAATTACTCTACTTCAAGAAAAGAGTTGTTAGAAGTTGTTTTTGCATTAGATAAATTTCGCTCTTATCTTGTTGACTCATCAATTATTGTATTCACAGATCATGCTGCTCTCAGTTTTTGCATTAGATAAATTTCATTCTTATCTTGTTGACTCACCAATTATTGTATTCACAGATCATGCTGCTCTCAAGTATCTATTGACCAAGAAGGATGTCAAAACCCATTTGCTTAGATGAATGTTACTGTTACAAGAATTTGATCGTACTATTAAGGATAAAAAAGGGTAGAGAATGTGGTGACAGATCATTTATCGAGAATTGTGAGCGATCTGGTGGTTGAATCAATCTCCATCATGAACACTTTTCCCGATGAACAATTGTTTATTACATATTCTTTACCTTGGTATGCTGACCTTTTGAGCCTCTCTCTCTACAATGTTGAATAATATTCTACAATGGTGTAACTCCTTTCATTTTTGTCCATGAGGCCCTATAGCATGTGTGTGCAGGCCTCTCATCAATGGGGAGTTGGGTTGATGGCTTGGACAGGCTAGAACAAGCCTAGCCTGCAACTTCTAAGGCTTCTACCTTCTCTCACTTCTTCATAAATGTCTTGGCCTCCAAAGTCCAATCTTAGGTGTAGGGAGGCATGTATGTCTGTAGAATATGTCAGGGGGACAAGTTGAAAAATCATAGGTGAGACCCCCAAGTGGTAGAGATTGAGTTGCAGGTGTCTGACAATTTTCAGCAAAACCTTCTGGAAGGTTTTGGCAAAGGCAGAGGAAAATGCTTTCCAATATGAAAAACCTTCCAGAAGGTTTGTGGTAGGTTCTACTCCAGTGGACAAAACCTTCTGAAAAGTTTGAGGTAGTTCTAATTTCAGTGTGCAAAACCTTCTGGAAAGTAAAAGCAAACCTTCCGGAAGATTTTGCCAGGGGCAAAGTCTTTGTCTTTCCAATGTGCAAACCTTCCGGAAGGTTTTCACCTGAATTGCCTTTTTCTTGATCTTTTCACCTTCCAAGCCTCCCATTAAGCCATCCCAATCTCCATTGACTTTGAGCAGGATGATGGGGGCTTAACTCAAGCCATAACTAACATTTTACCTACAAACACTCAACAACTTCATTAATTGTTTGATTAATTGCATGTCTTCCCATTTTCACCACAAAAATAAGTATACAAAGGTATAAAAGCATATATAATGTGCAATATTTTGTACTAATCAACTCGCAATGAGGAAGTCTATATGTGCCAAGCAACAGGTTTTGTAGATAAGCATCATCCCTCTCATGTTTGTTGCCATTGCAAATCTTTTTATGGCCTCAAACAAGCTCCAAGAGCTTGGTTTGCTCGGCTCAGCTTAGCTCTTTTCTCATCCACTATGGATTTGTCGCTTCTCACACAAATCCCTCATTATTTATTTTATTCACAGATGACTCAATCACTTATGTTATTATTTATTTAGATGACCTTATCATTATGGGTAGCTCCTTTCCTCTTCTACAATCTCTCCTTACTCGCCTAAGTGAGTAATTTGCTCTCAAAGATTTAGGTCGTCTTAATTTCTTCCTCAGCATTGAAGTACTTCACATGCCCAATGGTTTACCGCCTACCCAAAGACAATACCTTGTAAACCTTCTTCGCTATAGCAAGATGGATGGCGCCAAACCAATTCAAGACCCATGCTCTTCTACTGTGCAACTACATAAAATAAAGAATGCTCCCTTTGAAGACCCACTTCTTTACCGAAGCATTGTCGGTGCATTGCAGTATGCCACGACAACTCGCCCAGACATCTCTTTTTTGGTAAATAAAGTCTGTCAATTTATGCACAAGCCCTCCATTGCTCATTGGGCTACTATCAAACACATTCTACATTATCTCAAAGACACTTTGTACTTGAAATTACCCATTTCCTGTTCACAAAATTTCATAATTTCAGCGTACTCCGATGCCTATTGGGCAAGCTGTCCTGATGACCACAGGTCTACTAGTGGATTTTGTGCGTGCAAGATCCTGCACAATATAAAAAATGAGAACAGATCTCTCCCTTGGTGAACTCGAGTGAGCCAGTTGAGTGACCAACCATGCTGCTCGAAACAGCCTGCGAGGTCCGGTGGTAACCTGGAACGGCAACGGGAGACCCTGGGGGAGCGGAAGAACAATCCAGTAAGGCTGAAAGAGGTCCCTGGAACAAAGAAGAGCAAGTTAGAAGGGCGCCGGAGTGTTTTCCGGCGTATCCCCTCCGACGATCTAGTATGTCTTTGAGAAAAGGAGAGGAAAGAGAAAACACTGAGTGTGTATTGTAGTAAAGAGTTTTTTGTTGCATACCCGTCTTGCCTTTTGCAAGGAGTATTTATACCTCAAAAGCTCATGATTGCTGTCAGTGTAGTCAGTAGGTGATCATTAGGTACAGGTAGTGTGCGCACTGATTCTGATAAGGAATGTCTTCTCTTCTTAACTGCTCGGGGTCCCGAGCAATCAATGCTGTGTCATCGGGATGCCGACGGTACAATGTACCCCTCTCGAGGAGGATGCAATAAATGCTCTGTATTAGGAGCATTTATTGTCTTTCATTTCCGAGCCTTACCGCATTGAATGCGGTCTTGTCAAAGGAATGGTGTAATTAATCGTTTGCTTTCCCAAGTCGCGTGTCAGCAACGGCATGCGCCTTTTCTGTTTTTGATGTGATATCGTATGCCACGGGTCCATCCCCCATGATGAATAGCCTAGACTAGCCTAGGCTAATGACCTGTACATCAATAGCTTATCCTGGAGTAGAGGAGGCGTCCAGGACGGGGTACACCTCGGCACCGAGGAAAGGCTCATCTCGGAATCGAAGGAGGGATACCGACCGAGATACCATATCAGACCGAGGCTACGTGTTGGTTGTAACTCGTACTAAATGCCATGATCCTATATGACGAGTACCTCGGGGGAGAGGAACTTTGTGCGCCGATGGTGCTTGATCTTAGCAACAGTATTGTGGTAAATACCGAGAACACGTGTCTTCATCATGGAGTATTTCAGAAAAGTCTCATCAACTGCCCCCCAGCCTTCGATCTTCTGACACCGAGGGCACGCGTCGTAAGGAGACGAAGGGTTTCCCAACAATCACAAATGCTTCATCATTGCCTCGAGCCGCTTTCCCCGGCTTGGGATGTCGTGTGCATTAAATGCGCCGTTTTATTTTTCGCGCCCAATGATGAAATTGCCACTATATAAATAGGGCTCCTCTTCCATTTTCTTGTTTCGTCATTCCGAACTTCCTCAAGAGAGCCTTTTCCTGAATCTTCGCCGGAGATCTCTTTCCTCTTCCATCGTCGACTGCCCATTCTTCCTTAAAGTCTTAAGGCCAGCAGACCCATCGTTGCTTCTGAAATTTCTGGAAGGAGTCGCCTAAAGTTTTCCAGAAAAAACTCCGTTTGGCATTCAGGTGAGTCCTAGTTTCTTTTTTATTTTCTTCCTCCTATCCCTTTTTGTTTTCCGATGACTGGAGGTGTCTCCGGTTGATACTTAGCGACTAATCCTCGGGAAGCTTCCTTAGGGAATTTTAAGAAAAAACACCCTCCACTTTCTCACTTTCTTAGAGATGCCTCGTCGTCGCCCTGCTCCCGAGAATTCTCAGGCTGGTTCTTCGGGGTCGGGGAAGTATAAAGTAAAGGGTGGTGAGCAGATTAATAGGTTTAAGGTCAAGTACGGCATTTCCCCGTGCGTAGACATAGAGGATTATGACTCGGTGGTGCACACTCCTACCCTCGGGGCCGAGGATGCTATGCCCTTTTATACCTAGGCCATAATAGAGGGCGAAATTAGGTTTTCTTTACCCCATTTACTTCTACAGTTCCTCTCTCACTTCCGTCTCTTCCTCGGGCAGTGTTGCCTTAATGTCTTCAGAATAATTATGGGGGTCTTAGAGCTCAATAGGCGCCTCGGGGTAAATATTGGGCTGAACGATCTCCTTTTTTGTTATTCCCTCTTGAGAGTCATGTCTCACCAACACTTCTACCTCAAGGCCAGGGACCCCTCCATGTACCTTGTAACTCATCTTCCCGACTCGGACAAGGGGTACAAGGACGATATTCTTATTTTCAAGGGATCTTGGCAGAGAGGTGTTGGTCCCGAGTATAACGGCTTGTTATGCCCTCTGGAATGGAGAACGACAAGTACGTCGGTTCCTTCGGGTTTATTATTTTGTTCTCCAGATTTTCCATGTTCATGACTACTTTTTTTGTTTGTGCAAATATCCCTGCTCGGGAAACAGCTCCTCCCCCTCGGTCGCTGGTGAACTTTGCCGACCTAATCGCGGTTTGGAGATTTACTGGTGACAACGGGTTCGGCCGGGCTGCCCACATCCTGCTGAATTACACCCCCGGGTATAAGAAATTTTCACAGCTTCCTCAGCCTTTTGAGCCTTCGCGGTGGTCTGAACTCTTCGACCAGACGGCGAGGCAAGAGGTCGAGGAAAACTTGGAAGAAGACCCTGATTGGGCTTCGGAGGCAGAAATAGAGAGAGTAGTTGAAGAGCTCGGGGTCAAAGAGGACTTTGTTCCTTCGGACGCCGAGGTGGGGACTTCGGGAGGAGATTTGTGGCCGGCCTTCCAAGTTCTACAATCTCTAGACGCCGAGGACGCCCTCGAGGTCGCGATGTCCAGCACGCCTCGCATTGACTTGGGGCTCCTGAGGCAGAGGCAAGCCCTTGCTACCGGGAGGGGTCGAGGATCGACCGGCGGCGCCCTATCTGCAGGGACCAGTTCTACCCCATCCTCAAGAGTTCTGAGTCGGGGTCAAGTGAGTGACCGGGATCCTCAGGTAGAGGAGGAGAGAAGGGTCAAGCATAGGCACGATGGCCTCGGCAGAAGATCCAGGGCATCTTCCGCTCAGCAGCAAAGCGGGAGAGGCCGTGGGTTACCCCTTGCTCCTCCACAACAACAGCAATAGCAACAGCAACGACAACAGCAACAACGGCAGCAGCAGACTCCCCCTTCCCCTCTGCCGACAGTGGAAGCCGCGGAGTGGAATCCCCGAGCCACCGATCACATGAACCGAGTGATCAGGGTCGATGATTCCATTTTGCTGGATCCTCATGTCACCAATGCAGTGAGTGAGACACTGCATTTCGAGGCTGACATGGCGGCTCATAGGGGGCGATCAACGAACGTGTTGTTCCGCTCTATCATGCAGAATTCTCTGGTGGTAAGTTCATTTTTGCTTTGGTTTCTTCTCTCTCGCTTTCCATTTTTGTGACACGCCTTTTTCCCTCCTTTGCAGGCTACCCAACAAATCTCCGTAATAGCTGCGCGGTACCATGGATCTAGGATGGACCTCCAGCGGGCCCGAGAGCAGAAGGAAGAGGCGGAGGGGGCCCTCGCCCGAGCTATGGAGGACGTAGCTGCCAGGGATTCTACCTTGGCGGGGTAGGCTGCCCAAATCGAACAACTCCTCAAGGATGCCGAGTCGGCTAAGGTTGGCGCTGAAAAGCTAAGTGCTGCCCTTGCCGATGCTGAGGGGAGGATCATCGAGCAGACGCGGCGGCTTTCTGCCGCGGAGGAGAGGGCGGTTGGCTCAGAGGAAAGCTGTCTGGCTCTCACCCAGGAGCTGGACAGGATCAGAGCCGAGGCACTGAACAGGAAGTCGGAGGAGCAACTCCGGGAAGAGTTCGTCGATGACGTGCTCCCTGCTCTTGAGGAAAACAGCAAGGAGTTCTTCAAAAAAAGGTGGGACGAGGCGCTCCAGTCTGCTGGAATCCCGTCAGACTCCCCGCTCTTCCAGATGCACAAGTACGTTCCCTCGGCAGAGATGGAACGGGCCGAAGTAGAGATCGCTGCCGAGGATGAGATCCCAACGCCAGTGCAAGTCTCTGCGGGTCTGCCCGAGGCAGTGATAGTGGACTTGTCCGAAGAGGCCCCGCCGGACCATGCCCCTGATCTTCATGTTGTTCAAGGTCTCTCTGTTGCCGAAGTACCTCTCCTTCTGCTTGCTCCAGAAGCTTCTCAACCTTTTTATGCTGACTCGCCCTCAGCTGATGTTGTGGAGATGTCCGGGGCCAGATGAAAGCCCCTTTCTCTTTTTGATTGTACTCTTTTTTGTAGCCTTTGGGGACGCAAAGCCCCTCTTCTTGAAATAAATCATGAGTATTTTTTCCTTTTTTGCATACAGTAGTGTTTTTTTTTTTTTTTTTTTTTGGAACTGTCTTCGGGGGCTCGCCCATTCAAGAGGCACGCTCTTGTGTTTGCTTCGGGGACAGGAGTTCTTGAACTCTGTCCCCAGGGCCTTGCCCTTCCAGGAGGCTTGCTCCTGTATATGCTTCGGGGACAGGAGCCCTTGAACTCTGTCCCCAGGGCCTTGCCCTTCCAGGAGGCTTGCTCTTGTATTTGCTTCGGGGACAGGAGCCATTGAACTCTGTCCCCAGGGCCTTGCCCTTCCAGGAGGCTTGCTCCTATATATGCTTCGGGGCCAGGAGCCCTTGAACTCTGTCCCCAGGGCCTTGCCCTTCCAGGAGGCTTGCTCCTGTATATGCTTCGGGGACAGGAGCCCTTGAACTCTGTCCCCAGGGCCTTGCCCTTTCAGGAGGCTTGCTCCTGTATTTGCTTCGGGGACAGGAGCCCTTGAACTCTGTCCCCAGGACCTTGTCCTTTATCTTTGTCGTTGGCAAGCACTTGAGGGAGAGAATACTTCAAAAGTAATATTTCTTTAGATTCATAACATTCCATGGTCGCATTACAAGTTTTCCATCCATGCCTTCTAATCTGTACGACCCGGTGCCCCCGATTGATATCACTTTGTAAGGCCCTTCCCAGTTAGGTTCCATTTTTCCCTCTGTTGGATCACGGGTATTCGCCGTTACCCTTCTGAGGACCAGATCGCCTATTCGAAATTCTCGCGCCTTGACCCTTTTGTTGTATAGTTGGGAAATCTTCTCCTGATACTTAGTTATCCTCAAGGCGGCTGCCTCCCTTCTTTCTTCCACTAGATCCAAATCCAATCCCAGTTGACGGTCATTCCCCCCTTCGTCGAAAGCTTGGGTCCTTATGGTCGGGAGCCCTACTTCGAGGGGTATGATTGCCTCCATTCCGTATGCCAGGGAGTATGGGGTTTCCCCTGTCGAGAACCGAGGGGTGGTCCTGTACACCCACAAAATGTTTAATAGTTCATCCGCCCATTTTCCCTTGGCTTTCTCCAACCTCTTCTTGATCCCATTGATAATTGTCTTGTTGGAGGCCTCTGCCTGCCCGTTGGCTTGAGGATAGGCAGGGGTGGAGTAGAAATTACGGATCCCGAGTTTCTCACAGAAAGACTTGAAATGCCCGCCGGTGAATTGAGTCCCGTTATCCGACACCAGTGCCCGGGGAATCCCAAACCTGATGATTATGTTCTCCCAGACGAACTTTTTGGCATCTATGTCGCGGATATGAGTCAACGGCTCCGCCTCTACCCACTTGGTGAAATAATCCGTGGCCACAATGAGGAACTTCCTATTTTCCCGAGCCTTAGGCAGGGGTCCAACTAAATCGAGCCCCCACTGGGCGAATGGCCAAGGGCTGGTCATGGGGTGTAAGTCCCCCGCGGGTTGCCTGATTGCAGGGGAGAACTTCTGACACTGGTCGCATTTTTGGACGTATGCGCGCGCATCCCTTTGCATTTGCGGCCACCAATATCCCTGAGACATGATGCGGTGTGCCATTGATCGCCCCCCAGAGTGCCCCCCGCATATTCCTTTATGTACCTCATAGAGAAGGTCTTGTACTTGGTCTTCTTGGACGCATAACAAGTAAGGCCCCGAGAAAGACCTCTGATACAGTTTTTGATCCGGAGAGACCCAAAATCTTGGAGCTTTGAGTTTTATCTTCCTTGCTTCCTTTGAACACTCCGGGAGATCTCCTGTTGTTAGGAACCTGAGAAAGGGATCAATCCAACTGGGCGGCTTGTGTGCGTCCTGGATGACCATTGCCTCGGGAGCATGGTCTATGCAGGATGCGGGAAGGTATTCAATGGTGATCCTGCGCGACTAGGAGGAGTCCACCGCCGAGGCTAGACAAGCCAGGGCGTCGGCATGTGTGTTCTTGTCTCGGGACACTTGTTTGATTTCAATCCGGCCGAACCTTCGGATTACAGTCGTCGCCTGGTGATGGTAGGCCTTCATCCTAGGGTCCCTTGTCTCAAACTCTCCGTTGACTTGATTGACTACTAGCATAGAATCACAATGCACGATTAAATCGGTAACTCCAGTCGCCTCAGCTAACCGAAGTCCTGAGATGAGGGCCTCGTATTCAGCTTCATTATTCGAAGCCTTGAATCCCAGCCGAACGGCCTGCTCCGCAATAATCCCATCTGGAGAGGTCAGCAAGATACCGATTCCGGACCCCTTACTATTTGACGAACCGTCCACACACAAAAGCCATGGCGATCCTTCACAATTCGTTGGAGACGCTAAGTCGGGAGGAGGCGGTCCTTCTAAACGGGATGCTCCCCCGAAAACTCAGCTATGAAGTCTGCCAATATTTGACCTTTTATCGCAGTTCGGGGTTTGAAATGAATGTCGTGCTCCCCCAACTCTACTGCCCACTTGGAAATCCTTCCGGAGAGTTCCGCTTTCCTCAAGATCGCTTTCAAGGGCTGATCGGTAAGGACAGTGATTGGGTGCGCCTGAAAATAATGCCGCAGTTTCCTTGCAGTGGTGACCAGGGATAGAGCCAGTTTCTCTAGGGGTAGATATCTTGTCTCTGCGTCCAGGAGCGCCTTGCTTATATAATAAATCGGCTTCTGGCGGTGCTCATGTTCACGGATAAGTACCCCGCTTACCGCAAACTCAGATACTGCCAGGTACAAGAACAACATCTCCCCCTGGGTGGGGACGGATAAGGTTGGAAGAGTCCTTAGGTATTCCTTGATTCCAGCCAGGGCGTCCTCGCACCCCCGGCTCCACATGTTCTTCCCAGCACTCTTGATTGCTCCGAAAAAGGGTTTGCATTTGTCCGAGGAGCGTGAGACGAAACGGTTAAGTGCAGCCAGCATCCCTGTGAGTTTCTGGACTTCTCGGACAGTGCGGGGGCTCCGGATGTCCAGGATCGCTTGAATCTGATCTGGGTTGGCTTCGATTCCTCGTTGACTAACCAGGTATCCGAGGAATTTACCTGATTCCACTCCGAAAATGCACTTTGCCGCATTCAGCTTCAGCCCATACTCCCTGAGGGTGGAGAAGGTATCCGCCAAATCTGTCAGATGATCACAACTCCGTTTGCTCTTCACCAGCATATCGTCTATGTAGACCTCCATGGTGTTGCCGATCTGCTTTTGAACATCCGATTCATCAGTCTTTGGTATGTTGCCCCGGCGTTCTTTAGTCCAAACGGCATCACTTTGTAACAGTAAACTCCCTTCGGAGTGATAAACGCCGTCTTTTCCTGATCCGGGGGATAGAGAGGGATCTGATGATATCCTGCTCGGGCATCCAGGAAGTCCATTCGTTCATATCCGGCAGTGGCATCTACCAGCTGGTCCACCTTTGGCAGGGGGTAGTCGTCCTTGGGACATGCCTTGTTTAGATCTGTAAAGTCTACGCAGACACGCCATTTCCCCCCTTTCTTCTTTGCGCACACCGTATTAGACAGCCATTCTGGGAACTGTATCTCTCGAATGGCGTCGGCCTTCAGGAGTTTGTCGATTTCCTCGTTGACCGCGCTGGTGTGATGCGGGGCCATGCGTCGTGGCTTCTGTTTGACTGGCTTGTGCGACGGGTCAACATGCAGCCTGTGTGTGATTATCTCGGGGTCTACCCCCGTCATTTCCATTTCGTTCCATGCGAACACGTCTGTATTTCCCCTTAGGAACTCGATCATCTCCTCCTGTTCGGCTGTGGGCATCGAGGTCCCAACTAAGAAATACCTCTCTTCTTCTCCCTCTACCAAGGGCACCTTCCGGAGGTCTTCTACCGACCGCTCAGTTGGGTCTACCTGGGGTCATCCATTCCTGGACGCCCGGACTGTAATTGCTATTTTTCCATAATCTCTTCCGGTGCTCGCCCCTTCTCCTGGCTGAACGCCCCGGCTCGAACGGCTGAATAAAAACAATTTTTCGCGGACGCTTGGTCCCCCCGGATCTCCATGATACCTTCTGGCGTGGCGAATTTTAATTTCTGGTGGAAAGTGGAGTGCACCGCCCCAACGCATGCAGCCATGTTCGCCCCATAATCACGTTGTAGGGAGAGTCCGTATCGATCACGACAAACTCGGTGTCGATGACAAAGGGACCTGTGACAACTGGCAATGTGATTTTTCCCACGGGCAGGGCGAACGAGCCGTTGAATCCGATGAGGGGTGTCCTGACTTTGGTGAGGTCTTTGGGGCCAAGACCCATCCGTTTTAAAGTTTCGGAGTACATCACCTCCGAGGAACTTCCAGAGTCTATCAAAATCCTTTTGACATCGAATTTTCCTATCCTCAGGGTCAAGACAAGGGCGTCGTTATGAGGAGTCACTACGCCTGTCAAATCCGCGTCGGAGAATGTAATGCCAAGCTCACCCGTCCTGGCCCTTTTACTTGGTGGCCCTACATCAACCTCGGCTACCTTCCTTGTAAAAGCTACCCTCTTGAGGTCGGACTCGAGTTCCTTGGACGTGGGGCGATCCAGGGGACATATATGGATGACATCTATGATGTTGTCCGGCTCCTCGGTCGGGGCAAGGGCTTGTCTCTCTTCTGGCCTGGGCTCTATGTACTCTTTCAAATATCCGTCTCGGACCAATCTTTCCAAGAACGATTTGAACACCCTGCAGCTTTCGGTGCGATGCCCGAAATCCCGGTGATAGGAACACCTAACCTTTTGATCACGGGTGGAGGGGTCGCTCTGCATCTTGGGCGGCCATTTGAAGAACGGCTCGTGCTTGATTTTATGGAGCAACTTGAAGATGGGTTCCTTGAACACAGTGTGAACTCCTTTGGACGAACCCCCTGGAGGGGGTAGCAATCCCTTTCGGGGAATATCTTCCCGCTCCTTCTCTTTTCTCTTAGATTGGAGGGCTCGGCCTTTGCTGCTTCCCATCTCGTCCTCAATCCTCGAGTATTTGTTTATCCGGGCCATTAGTTCCCCCATATCCGAGGGGGTCTTCTTGGTCAGGGATCGGTACAGGTCCGTGTCCCTTGCCAAGCCGAGCCGGAAAGATGCTGCTGCCATGACCTCCGAGCAGCCTTCTACCTCATTAACCTCTTCCCAGTATCGGATGGCGTACTGGCGAAGAGTCTCGGATTCCCTCCGTCTGAGGGTCAGCAATGATCCAATGTCTTTGGGGCGCTTACTCCCCGTAATGAATCGAGCCAGGAACTGCTTAGTCAATTCCTTCCAGGACCCAATACTGTTGGGGGAAGCGCCTCGAACCACTTCATCGCAGAGTCCCCCAAGCTCATAGGAAACACTCGGCAGAGAAACCGTTGGTCCGAATGATAGAGGGACATCATCTGCTTGTATTGCCTGACATGGGCTTCGGGATCGGACCGCCCGTCATAAGTTTTGAACCGCGGCACGACAAACTTTCTTGAAACCTCCATCTCACCGATCTCCCTCGTAAAGGGTGTTTGTATGACTTCGTCCTCGGCCTCATCCTGGACAGCCTTACCCTTTCTCCTGGAGTCTAACCGGGCTCTGAGATCAATTTCTTCCCTGACGGGATGCCTTCTGAAGTCCTTGAGTTCATCGGTAAGCCCCTCATTTCCTGGGCGTCGTGTGGATTGGGTTGAGTCCTCCTCGGATTCATCTCCCTTCCTCCGTCTAGACAAACCTCGCCGGAGGTCGTCCAGGGCCAATGGCCTTGCTTTCCTTGAATGGTTGTCATGATGATGCTCGCCGGCTCTGGGTCGCTTTGGGGCCCTAGAGCTTTCTGCTTTGTTGTTTAGGTGGTTTCTTAGATCCTTCGTTTCCGCCTCCCGGGCGGGAAGCCCACGAGAAAGGAATGAATCCCTCGATCCTTCGCCAGAGGCGGCAAACTCGTTGAGCCGGCTTAGGACGTTTACATTGTCCTTTTCCAGCTGTCGTAATCTATTGCCAAACTTTTCTTCAATCACCTCCGCCAGCTGACGAGCCAAGGGGGCTGATCCCCCTGACCTGATTCCCATACTGGTTTGAGGGGTAACCCCTCTTGACCGAGTAGAGGCACTTTTATTCATATCGGTGTGATCCCTTCCTCCGTGATGACAGGGAGCTTGTAACTCGAGACTCCTTTGGTGGGGCCTTTCCCTTTCTGTCGAGTGTTCACCATGGTCACTGTTCTTTATAGAGAAAAAACTAGGAAAACTAGTCGTTTCCCACAGACGGCGCCAGATTGTGCGTGCAAGATCCTGCACAATATAAAAAACGAGAACAGATCTCTCCCTTGGTGAACTCGAGTGAGCCAGTTGAGTGACCAACCACGCTGCTTGGAACAGCCTGCGAGGTCCGGTGGTAACCTGGAACGGCAACGGGAGACCCTGGGGGAGCGGAAGAACGATCCAGTAAGGCTGAAAGAGGTTCCTGGAACAAAGAAGAACAAGTTAGAAGGGCGCCGGAGTGTTTTCCGGCGTATCCCCTCCGACGATCTAGTCAGTCTTTGAGAAAGAGAGAGGAAGGAGAAAACACTGAGTGTGTATTGTAGTAAAGAGTTTTTTGTTGCATACCCGTCTTGCCTTTTGCAAGGAGTATTTATACCTCAAAAGCTCATGATTGCTGTCAGTGTAGTCAGTAGGTGATCATTAGGTACAGGCAGTGTGCGCACTGATTCTGATGAGGAATGTCTTCTCTTCTTAACTGCTCGGGGTCCCGAGCAATCAATGCTGGGTCATCGGGATGCCGACGGTACAATGTACTCCTCTCGGGGAGGATGCAATAAATGCTCTGTATTAGGAGCATTTATTGCCTTTCATTTCCGAGCCTTACCGCATTGAATGCGGTCTCATCAAGGAATGGTGTAATTAATCGTTTGCTTTCCCAAGTCGCGTGTCAGGCAACGGCATGCGGTTTTCTGTTTTTGATGTGATATCATATGCCACGCGTCCATCCCCCATTGGCTGTGGCCCCTGCATTCCAGTACGTTCTGACACTAATTGTGTAAGACGAGGTCATGATGAATAGCCTAGACTAGCCTAGGCTAATGACCTGTACGTCAATAGCTTATCCTGGAGTAGAGGAGGCGTCCAGGACGGGGTACACCTCGGCACCGAGGAAAGGCTCATCTCGGAACCGAGGGAGGTATACCGACCGAGGTACCATATCAGACCGAGGCTACGTGTTGGTTGTAAACGTACTGAATGCCATGATCCTATATGACGAGTACCTCGGGGCGAGGACTTTGTGCGCCGATGGTGCTTGATCTTAGCAACAGTGTTTTGGTAAATACCGAGGACACGTGTCTTCATCATGGAGTATTTCAGAAAAGTTCCATCAGATTTGATATTTTTCTT
>CAUOFW020001624.1:0-79094 GCA_963454935.2 Ilex paraguariensis | reverse complement strand
TACCACCAAGGGGTCATCTTAGGATGCTATCAGCCTTCCAAAATCTGCGTCTAAGAAAGTGATAGTTATTGTCTAACCGTGGTGCTTTGGACACAGTGTGCACTTCCAGTGCTTCGTCAGTTCTGATTCTACATAGGTGAGCCTTCCAGGCTAAGTTGACTTTCCACTTCTTGCAAATCCCCAGATATCACTCTGATTTCTTCCAGGGTTGTTGATGTTGCACAGAGGCTCACTACTAAGGTGCCAGAGGTGGTGGAGCTCGGTTATAATTATCATGGGCCACAAAGCAACACAGCTGCCCTCGTTGGATCAGGGATTCAATTTCCTTTTTTAGCTGGATGAAATCATTGGTGTGGTGGCCATGATCCCTGTGGTACTCACAGTACTTTGTGGGATCTCTCTTTACTAGATCCGCCTTCATTCGAGGTGGCCACCTTAGGAACTTCTCATTTTGCACCTCATACAGGATTTGGGACACTGTGGCGGTGAGAGGAGTAAACTGCCAGGGTGCATACCTTGGTTGCAGCTCTGGCTGTGGAGGACCAAGCAATCTCTGACATTGCCTTTCTTTTAGGGGAGCATTCTCTATCTCTTCGTGGAGATCTGCCTCTTTCTCTTCTAGTACTTTGGTCCCTCTTTTTTCTCTTCATTCCCTTTTTCTTTCTATGATGATGAGCTCCCTACCTTAAAAAGAAGGGCTTCTTTGCCATTAATTATTTTTTTCGCCTTGCTAATACTTCTGTCATGCTTGCTTGTAGGTTCTTTGATATAGAGAACATTAAGTCCTTCGACTACACTCCTAAACCAACAATAAAGGCAGTGATGGCAAATTTCTCATCCAAAACATCTACCTTTAGGGATTCTAAGTTGAACCTTTGAACATAAGATTGCAGATTTTTGTTGGGTCCCTGTTTTAATTTAACAAGTGATAGCTCGACTTTCTGTAAGCGAAAAATATGGAGAGCTCCTTGAAGGGAGAGATTGACACCGGGGGAAGCCCGTTGAACCATGCCAAGGTTGAGCTCTTTAGCGTGATGGCGAAGGCTTAGCATCGCACCGGGTCCTGGTATCCATGCAAATCTATCTGATTCTTGTAGGTGTTGAGGTGGTCCATAGGGTCTTTGGTCCCATCAAAAGCCTCCACCTGGGGCATTCTGAATTTTGGAGGGAGGGGAAAATGCAACACCCCATCGATGAATGGGGACTCAATTTGTTGTACCAACGCGTCCATCGTTACGGGAGTTTTACCTCTCACGGCTTCCTTCATGTGACTGAGCTCCTACTGAAGGTCCCTAAGACGCTACTCCCAGTATTTCTCTCTTCTTTCCTGCTGGACTAGGCAAAAATCATTTTTCTTGTTCCCATCATTTTGACTCTGCACTTCTTCATTGTCACCATTCCTGGGAGGCTACTGGGGAGCCTGGCTATTCTCTCTTCCTTTATTAGCTTCTTTGAGGGGGTCGAGGTGTTCATACTCCCCACGTAGGGGACCTCCTTAAGTCGGTCGTATCTGCTGAGGGTCTTGTAGGAGTTTTAAGAGTTTCTCGTTCTGCTGGAGTAAATGCTGGTTGACTAGGTGAAGGGCCTCCAATTCATTATTCGTGGGGGGATGCACCATGGTAGGATTGGTCTCGGCAGTGGGGAAGAAATCTTAAAGATTCTCGTGTTGCTTACCGCTTGTGGCCTCCTGCGGTTCTGCATCCGTGGGGGATACATCTGGCTTCTATTCATGTTGCGTGTTGAGACCATCAATTACTAACAGATCTTTGTTTTTAAAATAGGAACAATCATCCCACAGACGGCGCTAAACTGATGGTGTTAATTACGCGGATGAACAAAACTAATAAATCATGGAAGTAAGACTAGATCAGAGCTGCTAGGTTCGAGAGGATTACGATAAAAATTCTTGGGAAATTGGGAGGATTTGCACAGTAAAATTATAATGGTTCATCAGCTTGGAAGTCGGTTAATCCACTCTTTAATGGAGCCTTTTGCTCCTTGGATCTATATAAACAATCTGAGCAATTTACAAAGGGCTTCTAATTCAACTAGGATTTTTATTTTTCATTGGAGGCATTGTACCAGTATTTATAGCCTAATTCCTAATTTTATGGGATCTACAGCAAGATCTTTGCCTTCCATACATCAGATCTCCATTGATTTTGGGGAGAGGATCTTGGTTAGTTGAGTTTAACGCCATGATTATAGGTTTATGTTGCTTCGAGGGCGCCTTCCTCCAATCGGTTGTTTCCTTCTTATTTCCCTTATTGTTTCCTTTGTGGGGAGCTCGAGGTTTGGACCACTGAACCCTTGATAGCTTATCTAACCTCCTTGTCTGACCTCTCTTCCTGAGCTCATACTTAGCTAGAATTCTTCCTAGGTATCATCATCCTCAAACCTTAAGTTCTAGAATTCATGATTTGATTTTTAAATATTTCCTACAAATCTGAAATATTTGTCATATAATCAAATATAGTGGTCACGTACTTGGAATATTGTATTAAAACCACGAGTTCTTGATGTATCCGATATGATTTCTCAAACCTTAGTTTTTGATTACACATAGTTTGGAACTTGGTTTATGACTTCGGATTTCTGCTAAGATTAAATGTGCTATACCATGATTTCCTAGAGACTAATCTTGATTTTAAAGGTGTATTTTGATGTCTTGTGGTTTGGGTTACAAAGTATTCTTCTGAAAAGTTATGATATTGGTTCTAGTTTCTTAGTTTGACTTGAAAGTACCCAACATATATCACAGTGTGTAGATGAGTTTATTATCTTGAGGAGTTCCAAGGTTTCATACCACTTGTAGTGGATGAGTGTGGTTCCTTTCGAGATTTTACCAATTCCCATTATTCATTGATGTAAAGACCGAGGTGGAGGGTTAGTAGATGAGTATTCGGAATATTTAACAATGATAACATTGAAAATATCTAAAAGTATAATTGATAAATTATTTTGCTAGATCTAAGTAACTAATTGCAAAGCACAAACATTCACTGTGCTCGGAGTTTATGATAAAAGAAGTTTTTTTACAAACAAATTCTTTTTTTATTACAAATAAGAAATCAATTATTTTATGAAAAACTTAATCAATTAATTCAAAACTAAAAAACAAGTTATTTGACTTGCAGGAAATCTCAAGTATTTGATGTACATGACACAACAAATTAATGAATTTTACCGAGCAAATTTATTACTAATAGACATGAATTAAATTCAAAAGAAAAATCATACAATAAAACATTGGATCAAAAAAATATCGAGCTTTGTTGAAAGCTTCTCCCATAAGTTTAGTTACTCACTTGGATATGTCAGCTAGATGCTCTTTCCCTACTGTCCGAATGCATGAAGTAGTCTTCATTATTTTAATTCCAGAATGCTTTGGAACTTCACCTTTTTGTGCATTTGTCTCCTCAAGTCTTTAACTCAAACCAATTTACCTGCAAAAATAAGAGACACTAAAAAAAGAAAATAAAATCCAAAAACATTAATTAAACTCAAATAGCTCTTTACTCAATGTAATTAGTAATAGTAATTATGCGATATTCATAGCTACCCTCAACCTAGTTATTGCTAATCCCTAGTAAAACAAAATAAAATAAATTATATAGTAACTTTCATAGGATTCACGATTGCATTTAGTATATGTAACAAGTCTTTAAACCCCTAGGTTAACCTACTGGATTAGTGTAGTCTCATGAAAGTTTTTAGGTATATTACCCACAAATAGTAACCTGTCATCAAATATCTTAGTAATAAATTGCCATCACAATATAAGAATTGTAAGCTGCAAGTTTTTTATACGCATATACAAAGAAAAACATAGACCTAATCGCTATATAAATGTATACACTCATCATATTTTTATATAAACTCGTGTATAGTGGGAATAAATTATACTACATCAGCAATTCATTTAGTAATCACCCCTAAAACTATTCAGCTCAATGTCAAATCTCACCAGATAATACTCTCATTATTGACTATTCCCTCACATTTACACATGTGAGAAGAATATATATATTTAAATCAAAATAAAATAATGTTCACATGTTCTATTGAAACAACAGTCATCGAAAAGAAAAGGATTTGACATAGTCTCATGAAAGGAAATCAATACAGAATACGCAAACAATTACCATTCCTCCTATTTACACATGTCATGCATCCGCCAATACACTCTTGAGATCAGATAGGTCTTTATTCAATATTGTAATGGGGCCATGGGATTATGGTTTTGAAATGAATGATATTTAGGAGTTCAAAACATTATTCTGAGAGAATATTATTTTCTTTCCTTAACCTTGCACTCATTATTCTCTAGAAGCTCAATTCCACTACAACAATTATGGGCATTAGTGACAAATTTTTTAGTGACCAAGTTATTTTTGTCATTAATGATACTTTTTTAGCGATGACATGTTAATTTGTCACTAATGGTCTAAGAAGAGCGACGACAATACTATTTGTCACAAAAAGTTAACTTTTAGTGATGAATAATTGTTTATCATCGTAACTTCGTCACTGAAAGTATGAGAAATTGGATAAATAGTGATGAATTTTATTGTTGTCACTCAAAATGATAAACAATTACTTTTAGTAATGAGATTAGTCGTCTCAGAAAGTTTCAAGGTTTTGGTGATGACTTTGATGTCATCACTAAATCACTAATGGGTTTGGTGATGAATTTGATGTCGTCACTAAAACACTAATGACTTTAGTGGTGACTTAGATGTCATCACTAAAACTTTCTTAGTTTTAGTGACAACTTTTATATTTTTGGTGATGATTGTCAAGTCGCCACTAAAACTTGCCATAGACATGAGATGGTATAAAGAAAAACGTGTTGATGATGAGGATGAATTAAGGCACCCTGCTGACACTAAAGCCTGGAAGGAATTTGACAAGGAGCACGAGTGGTTTGTACAAGATCCTCGCAATGTAAGGCTTGGATTAGCAACTGATGGTTTCAATCCGTTCGGTAAAATGAGTAACTCATACAACATGTGGCCAGTAGTTCTTATGCCGTTAACTTGCCTCCTCGGAAATGTATGAAAGAGCAATAGAAACATGGACATCACATATACTATATCATGTATACACCATAATATCTCTCAAAGACAAATTGACTTTAAAATTGGTGGATCTAGTTATTTTTGTTTGAGTTGATTCAAATTGATTTTAATTTGGATTTGGATTTATCCCTCATTCTAGTAGTACTTATTAGTTTAAATGAATTTTTTTATTTGAAATTTTGGAACATCTATTTGGGTGTCTTGGTTCTTTTTCTTTGTTTTTATGTTATTTACGCAAAGGAACCTCGCCAATAGTTTATGCATGTTGAAAATATACTAACATCATTTGACTTCTGCAGCTAGACTCTTCATCCATATTGGGCTACTCAGCTGCCTCAAGTCATTCTTCATGGATATTTTTTGCTAGTCATTCTATCAGCTGGATTATTGGAATTTCAGAACTCAGAGGATTATTCTTTCAGCTAGACTCTTTGTTCAGCTACCTAAGCTGGAGTCTTCTTTGGACTGCTCTTGTTGGAATCCTGTTACAACTAATGTCTCTGCTTCAGCTGGCCTTATCTCTTCTATAGTAGTTTTTTCAAACCGTCTTTTAGGAAATCATGCTTGCTAGTATATCTTTTAGAAATTTCCATGTAAAATCATGCATTAGAACTTAATTCTTATTTTATTGTAATTAGATAGCTTCGATGGGTAAGGTATATACGTCCCCTCCTAGCTAGTTGTAATTTAATTTTGAATCAATAAAATTTTTTGTACCTTCGAGGTTTTACCAAAAAAAAAAAAATACTTGTTAAATGTGTTTATGTGGTCAATACCGAAGGGACTTGCCTATTCTATGCTTCTATGCTGGTGCTGACTAGTTTATGCAAGTTGCTGGGATATAAGGAGTTTAACTCTGGGAGAAAAATGGCTGCTGTGAAGGAGTTAGGCTGCGGCTGCTGTTGTGTTTAGCCTCTGATCAGCTGGGAGTATTTTTAAGGGATTAATGCTGATGATCTGAGATGATTTTGAAGGATTAAAGCCGTTATTGGCTTTTTTTTTTGTTGTTGGTTATTCATTGTAAAAGATTTTTTGTTACTCTTGCAAACAGAAAATCTGTTTTTCTTGTAACAGAATTTCTGTTTTTTTTTATTTTTTTGTCAACTGATTTTTTTTCGGTAAAACAAGATGTTGTAATGGATGAAACATTAGTTAAGACAGCTTCTAAAAGCAAAGAAGAGATTATTTTGGCCTTATGTGATGTGTCTTCGCATGAAGATTCAGTTGCCATGGTTGATGGATTGCCAATAGTGGGATCTTGTGATGACCTGAAAAATAAGAATGATCATTCAGTTACAAATGGCGAGCCAGTGGAGGAGGTAGCAATTGAAGAGCAAACTGAAATAGATCATATTGGAAGGAATTCTTGTATATTGGATGAATCTCTATCTGGTATGATCTAGTTTAAGTATGCACATTAAAGGAGAAGCTGATATCAAACTTACACTTTTATTCCTATTTGACTTAATGTTCTTAGTATATAACCTCTTCGCTATTTTCATACTTCAAAGTTCCATAAAGGCAAATGGTTTCAGGGAACTGTTTTCCTCATGCCATTAAGGTCATTAGTTTTCATGCTTAGATTTGGCGAGCAATTGTATCCTGGATTGCATCTTTGTTCACTTTTCTTTAGGATTCTTTTAGTCTTGTTGTTCTGTTTTTGTTTTACTTCATGTGTTCAAGCTTTGATTGGATCATGTTTTTATTTGAGAAAAATTAATTTTAAGTTCTTTGGTTTTGGGTTATTATATTAATTGTCATATATCGTTTGGATGTGAATGACTAGATAATACATTATTGGTTTTGTTACACGGCTCTTATCAGGTTATTTCAAGAGTCAATTGTTATGTATATATATATATATATATATGTTGAAAGAGTTTGAGTGACGAAATTAGAATTTGTCTCTAATCTCAACTTCTATTGACAAACATTTTTTCGTCACTTACAGTCATACAATTAATGGCTCTATATGTTGTGACAAGCTCAATTTGACACTAAAGACCCACAGTTGGTGATGAATTTAAAATTCCTCCCTGGAAGTAGACCTCTAAAGACAACAATATATTGTCACTATAACATAACTTACAGTGACAAAATATTTTCATCACTACATTGGTACTTTCAGTGATGTTATTACTTTTTTAATGACACATCTTTTAGGTCTTTTGTGACTATTTTATTTGTCTTAAATGTATTTTGTTAGTGATGAGAGAGTATTGTCACTACAAAGTATAGAATTAATGACAATTATTCTAAATTGTCACTATAGACAATTACTGACAAGCTTTTAGTGACCACCTAGTGACGACAGAAATATCATCACTGAAACTCTTCAGTGACGAAATACACATTTATAGTGACAAAAAATTTTGTCACAAAAAACCTTAATTGTTGTAATGACGTCAGCAATTCATCTAGTAATCACCCCTAAAACTATTCAGCTCAATGTCAAATCTCACTAGATAAAACTCTCATTATTGACTATTCCCTCAAATTTACACATGTGAGAAGAACATATATATTTAAATCAAAATAAAATAATGTTCACATGTTCTATTAAAACAACCGTCATCCAAAAGAAAAAGATTTGACATAGTCTCATGAAAGGAAATCAATACAGAATATGCAAACAATTACCATTCCGCCTATTTACACATGTCATGCATCCACCAATACACTCTTGAGATCAGATAGGTCTTTATTTAATATTGTAATGGGGCCATGGGATTATGGTTTTGAAATGAATGATATTTAGGAGTTCAAAACATTATTCTGAGAGAATATTATTTTCTTTCCTTAACCTTTCAGTCATTATTCTCTAGAAGCTCAATTCACACTTGCTTATATTTTTCTTTTTCTTTTCAAACGCATGTTTGCTAATTTTATCTTCCTCTCTTTTTCAGTTTATTTTTTCCAATGCTAGGCATATTGTCTTTCTTTCTTTTCAGGTTTATTTTTTTCTTCTTTATTATTTTAGGAGGGAGAACCCGATATGGATCTTCCCTCACGATTATATAGCTATAGACACTTTACTTAGAGAGGGTGAATAGATTTTTCAATTTCATGTGACCTAATATTTTTTTAAAGTCATCAATTGTAGATATTCATCAGTAAATAGAGATTTCACATTTTTCATGATATTTCTCAACCAAATCACTCCCAATTATATAAATAATAAAAGCTCAATCTCAGAATAACCAAGGACAATGATATTTTATCATATTATTGGTGTGGTTATATTTTGCAGCTTGAGAAACAAAAACTTTCCAATAAATTGCCAAAAAAATGTTATCCAAAATATATAATCAGAATTAAATAATAAAACTAATAATCTAAACTGAAAAAACTGTGTAATCTAAACTGAAATGACACACTTGCCTGATTGCAGAACATCAACAAATAAGAAAGATAATAACAAAAATGAGAATCTGAGCCCTGTGTAGTTATAGTTTCCTTAAGATAGATTTTCTTCTTCTTGCTACTCAAAGTTAATAAGTAACTGTCTCCCATGATATAATAGATTTCGTCTATGAAGAAGCATCACTTCAATCCTCAAACACCAATGAAGACAACTTGTGTTTTGTACTTGAATCAAACAGAAAATGTAATGCAGAAAGAGAGAGAATAAATGCAGCAATATGCAAGAACTTTTGTCTGTTTATTTTTGTATGTTGAGATGACTTGAAGGAAGTTTATGTATAGACCACCTTGTGTCTGTTTGGATTGCCTAACGAAGCATGAGATGCCTCTATGTGTTATGCCTATTCGAATTGAAGAAACACACCTTTTTAATCTGAAAGGTTACTGTATTGGGATAAGTAGCCTAGTGGCTTTGAACTTTTTGTAGTGAAAGACTATTGAATTTACTTGGCTCATCAGTGGACTTGATGTCTTTGAAATATCAATAGTTTATATAAATCAAGACAATAAAATTCATATAGTTTTTCTTCGAACATAGTTGGTTCTCACGTTTGTGTTCATTTTGACCTTGAACATCACTTGATTTCATGAGTAATTTAGTGTAATCATCCTTTGATTCTCATAAATGCGGCCCCTTTTTACTCTCATAGGTGATTTGTGATTGAGGATATTCTGCTATACCTTACTTAAACTTTTCCAAGTCAAAGAAATCATTAAAAGCGTAAATTACCCTAGTTTTCATGGCAGATATGTATTGTTTTCATCATAAGAATGGGAAGGAGTCGAAAACCTCCTCAATGAGTCTCTAAGTTACATTATACGTCTCCCCCAGTACATCTCCTAACTTACCTTTGAACTTAGATCTTGAGATCTCTAGTCGGCTAAGTTGGGTAGCCATTATGGTGACTCTTGATTAAGTAATAGGATTTAAGGCCATTCCTCTTAACGAAAATTTCTACATGCTCTCTAGTCAAACATTTTGTAAGTAGATCTGCGATATTATCCTTTGACGTCACATAGTCAATGGATATAATACCATTCGATAGCAATTGCCTAACATTGTTTCAAGTTCTTAAGGTAAAAATTACCTAACAAACTCCAAACTTGATAAAGTATAAAGTACACAAATTGTGAGCTTTTATAAGAACATGATATGGAATACACAAATAAATAGTGAAGTTCTATGTAATGCTTAAACATTTGCACATTTTAGCTAAGCTAAATATTCCCATATTGTGGTGTCAATTTATGCATAAAAATGTAATTTATATATTTAATAACCAACATAAAGAAAACAAAATGCATAAAACACTTAAAAAGAAAATTATTCATTACACTAAACATTGACTCAAATGTGATTCGATCAATCCTTGACTCAACAAACTATGATAGGCTTTGATCAGCATAAACTATTCTCATAAGATCGTAGCATAAAAGGAAAAGATATAAACTAGGACCAACGAAGAAACATCAAAGCCAATCTTAAGGGATCTAGGAAGAAGGACCAGGATGGTCTTGAGAACTGTGACCCATGCCCCTTAGCAAAGCTCCATGCTAGCTCAGTTGAGCCCTAATCAACCTCATTTCCATCTTTGCCTCCCTCTGCCCCCTTAATAGTGCAAAATAACAACTCTCTGTTGGTTTGGGTATCAGTAGCCTCATTAATGGAATTATCAGAATCTTCATCCAAATTAAGGTACTAATCCACTTGATCCTCAATTGGCACCTGATATTTAGTTGGATGGCCTCTAGCTAGTCTCGTCTCTCAACTTTGAGTCTTCAACAGTGAGCCAAAATTTGAAACATTCACCTTGGCTGTTTTCTCCATATTAGTCTCCATTACCGCCCTTGTCTCCTAATAAATGGCAATAGCCAATCCAGCAAGAGGTAGGGAGCTCTTCTTCTCATCTACTACCCCTTTCATTATCTCTTCAAAAATCAAGGTAAAGAGGTCAATGGATAGCTTGGTGCCTATAGCATAACAATTTGACCCAATTAGGGTGCACTGATTGTTTCTCATCAGGGGCATCATATTGGATACTGAAATCGAATTCAATATCTTATACTTGGTAGTCAATTGCCTCTGAAGTACATATCTATCATCCCTGATCCACTCAAAATATGGGTCATCTGTCAACTCCTAAGCCACCAATTTCACATCCACAGTATTCGGGTACTCAGGTTTAGTCACCCAATTGTGGGTTAACTACCCTGCCCGAGCAATCATAGTGGGGTCAACCCGAATTGAATTTCCCACCAAAAATGCACTAAAGCTCACTGTCCCCTTGATGGGTGGATTTTATACCTACAAATTGAGTACTTTCGATTTGATGAATTTGCAAGTTTTCAATTATTTTATGTTCATTTTTATTTGTTTTGTGTGTTTTGATGTTATTTGGTAGGAATCATCATTTAAAAGCAAACAAGATCATTTGGAAGGATATAAGATCAATTTGGAACATAAGTGTTAAACCTTTGTATACTAAGCAACAAGGGAAGCTTTAGTGCCTGAAGGGCATAAAGTCAGCACCCATGCGCTGGTTTTAAGTGCCTAGGCACTTGTGTTGGCTTTGGACGCAAATTTTGACTTATTTTTGACCTAAAATTGGATTCTAATGCGACATATATGCTAGGGTTTAAAAAGAAAAGGGATATACTTATTTTGGGGGCTGCTAACATTGGAAAAATCAAAGGATCAAAAGAAAATTGAAGATAAGAATCGAACGAAGCGACACAAAGAAAATCGGAATCGAAAGTTAGAGAGAAAGTGAAGATTGAAACTAAGTTTTCATTCTTTTCTCTTACTTTTACCTCTTGATTTTCTAAGGTATTGTTTAATTTGAGAAGGATTTTTTTCAATTATGTTATGAACTAAATCTTTATTAAGATTGCAATAGAACTTGATGTTTAGTTAAATTGATCTACTCTCGTTTCTAGTTTTATTGATCATATATGAGTTGTTTGTCATATTTTGTGCTTAATATATGATTGTGTGACCAACAATTAATTTGATAACCTAGATGAATTGAAAAATGAATTCTAAGTTTAGATCTGAATATGATGACATACGTCTAGTTAATTCTTCTTAGGATTAAATAGCTGGGTTTGTGTATAGCATATGAATATACTTATATGTCGTGTGCAACTTTTATGAGAGTTTGAACCTAATTAATCTATTCCAACTTATTTTGCATAGGGATATAGTAATTTAATTGGGAGATAATTTTATCTAACTATCGAAAGAGGTTTGATAAATAATTTTGAGTTATCAGTTAATAACTTATTTTGATCAACTAACTGGAAAGAGAGTAGAAAGATTTATATGAAGCATAAAGGAAAGTTGTAATCTTAACTTCTTTTATCCGATAAATTCAACCCTTAATTATTAAGTTTATATTTAGTTTTAAATTTAGTAAATCCATAGTTTAATTCCAATTGTTTAAATAAAATCGAATTGATATAAAGTTAGTACTTTGAAGTTATTAACAATAATTCTCCGTGGGAACGATACGCTACTCGTCATTTTATTACTTGTTAATCGTGTATACTTGCACGTAAATTGTCAATATCAAATTTGGACATCTAGTTTTTGTCATTTGTAGCATTATAGTAGAACTCCCTCACAATAATTTTTACACCAACCATGTCTGCCCCATAAATCTTTCCCACCTCCTGGAACTGATAATGACACTCACTTCAACCATGCAAAACTCCCCAAGTCAATCTCTCTCTCACATGCAAAAGGCATATTCTCAAAAGGCTTAGAGTACCTCTCACTGACCTCAATAGTCTAAATTCAATGTTTGTAAAATACTCTCTCCTTCTCCTCCTACTGTGCTCCCTGTACAGATGGTGTAGGTTGGGATGACCTAGGCCTCTTTAAAATAGAGCTTTTGGGTGGAGCCATTGGGGGTTCTTGGGTAAGAAATTCCACAAAAAGATTGGTGGAAAGCTTCAAAACTCTAAGAAGATCTAAACACAAGACTACTTGAGGTGGAATATGGGTGAAATTTGATGTTTATAAGAGGTGGGTAGAAGAGCTTTTCAAGTTTAAGCATTGGAAGAGAAGGAAATTGTGAAATTTTGGTTGAAGGCCAAAGTTTTGAAGTTCTGAAAGTCGCATTCAGATGCGCATTTAGAGTAGTCCAAACGGTAGTGACAGATGGGTATTAATATATGGCATGCCCAAATGCGGACAAATTCAAAATAACTTTAGTCGGTTGGGTTTCCATCTTGATGCATGCGCATGATTTTCCGAATGCACAGAAAATTCAAAAAGACACTAAGCTACTAGACATGTGTCCGGACGGGTGGTTAGGGTCGTCTGGGCACGTTGAAAGTGTCATATTGGCTTGTTTTTAAACCTCAAAAAAAAATTTAAGTACCAAAACTTGAAAACTTGATCTACTTGACTTAGAAAATTTTTCTATGGTCTATAAAACATGTCTACCACCAAAAAAATAAATATTAAAAAAAAATTACTACTACAGCCTAAATATAAACTATAAACTTGATGCATACAACACACGTAAGGAAGGGGAAGAAACATAGCTCAAGCTGCATTACATCAACTTAAAAAAATAAAACTTGAAAAAAAATCCAAAGTGGTTAAAAAAATAATGTACAACAATTAAGTTGATTTAGCAATGATTATTCATATTGTGGATCCACCAATTTGACTAGCTTGAAGGACCTGTGGATCCATCAATTCAATGGATTCCACTTCCATTACTCTCCCTTCCAAGAACGGTTTCAATTTTTGTCCATTCACTTTTAATACATTCCTAGTCTTGGGATTTTCAATCTCCATTTCCCTTTAAGGAAAACTTGGTTAACAATAAAGAGGCATGTCCATCTAGATTTGAAATTCCCAGAAAACAAATGCAATCTAGAATTATACAAAAGTAATTTTTTGGGAAGGTTCAAAAGATTTTCTTAAAATGTTTTTATATGAAATACTTTCATCCGTTCTTTGCAAATTTTAGAGTTCTCATAGGCATCATTTTAGATCCCCTCAAGCTCATTCAATTGTTATTTTTGTAGAGAACTAGTTTTGACTAAGCTAAAATTAAATATTTTAACGGCCCAATGAGCTTTATGATGTTGTTCCACAGATAAGTGGCAAATGTTTCCATAAACTAGTCTATACGAAGACATGTCAATCAGGATTTTGAAAGTAGTGTGATACACCGATAATGCATCGGTCAACTTGAACGACCAATCCTTACGATTAGGGTTAATTATTTGTTATAAGATGTGTATAACCTTCCGATTATGGCTGTGGGTGATAGAGAGTTAGTACTTAGTGTGTAACACCATATTTCTTCATTAATGATTTAAATGGCCTGTTATAAAAATGCAATCCCCCATCACTAATAATAGCGCAAGGTATACCAAATCGTGACAAAACATTTTCCTTCAAACATTTTAAAACAGTTTTGTATTCAAGGATAATACTTGAATAAATATGGATTATTCCAAAAGAAAGCTCTTCAACTCAACCATAAATTTCTTCTTGTCTTGTGCACTCCGCTGTGTAGGAATCTCACCTATAATAAGAAAATTTACAATGTTAGCAAACCAAGATAATACAAATATACATAAAAATTGCTCATCGGGGAATGTTTCATTGATCGACATTGTCTCCATGGTCACATCACTCATTAAGCTAGACAAGTGGTCAGCAACTACATTCTCTAATCCTTTTTTATCTCTGATTGTGATGTCAAATTCTTGGAGTAAGATGATCCACCTATGCAGCCTAGGTTTTGCATCTTTCTTTGTTTAGAGGTATTTAAGAGCTGCAAGATCTGTAATGATGGTAATAGGCGATCTCAGAAGAAATGAACTAAATTTGTCTAATATAAGCACTATTGCTAGGAATTCCTTAGGTGTAATAGAGTAGTTCATATATGCACTATTCAAAGTATAATGGCAAAGGATATGACTATAACTTCTTCTCCTTGTGTTGCAATAAAACAACCCTAACTACATAGTCATTGGCTTCACACATGATTTTGAAGGAAAGACTTCAATCTAGGATAATAGGAGCAGTGGTAAACATGCCCATCAGCGTATAAAAATCTTTTTGGCACTGCTCACTTCACTCAAAAGTGGTGTCTTTCTTTAGGTGGTGACAAAGTGATCTAGATATTGATCTAAAGTATTTCATGAACTTCTTATAAAAATCAGTGTGACCTAAAAAGATCTCAATTCAATTTTGATTTTATATACTTGGATTTCCTCTAAATTCTTGTGTGTGATGTGAAATAACCATGCGTACTAACTAATAATGATCAAATATCTGGTTTTGCATGTTTGAAGCAATTGATTAGGATTTTCATAAAATAATTGATTTCTTCTTGTGATAAAAATAGGGTTTATTTGCTGAAAAACTTGATTATTTGTAGGCTCAAGACATGGTAAACGCTTGTACTTTGCAATTAGATACTTAGATTTATCTGAATAATTTATCAATTATATGTTTATATATTTCTAATATTATCACTGCTAAATATTTCGATTAAGATCACTCCTTAGCAGATTCAAATTTGAATAGGGTTTTGAAAAACGATATGACTCGTGTTCTCAATCTCAATCATGTCCCCATAACACGATAAAATATTTATGATATAGATTTTGATGATGATGAAAAGTAGGTTGCATGTATGTTAAACTGGTTATGATTGTACTAGAACTTATGAGTCTGATTTTTTTTTTCTTCATGGAAGTTAACCTACCTAGTTTGTATGGTTATCTTCATAAAGGGGATTATTTAGATTACTTGACCAAAATTGAGCAATTCTTTGCTTATCATGAAATTGATGAGGAGAGGACGGTGGGGTAGTAGCATATAAATTGAAGGGTTGAGCTTTTAATTGGTGAAAACATGTAAAAGTATCATGTGCACGTCAACAAAAATATGAAAACTCATTCTAGGAAAAATGAAATGATTATTAAAAGCGATATTTTCAACTTCATATTATAATGCTTATGAACATGAAGGATACACGTATGACGCATGTCAATCAGTGAGGCAACAAAGAGGTTCGGGATTATAGTAATCAACTCAATATAATATTGAGTTTCAATCGTTTTCACATTGTAATGATTATTACGTGACTCAAGGCTTATATCGAAGCCCAGTTAGTTTGAAGGATAAAGTGAAAAGAAAAGATTCAAGTACTCTCATATTTAAAAATCATGCAGGTACAAATTAAAAAATTGAAGACGATGATGAAACTGAACAAACTTGTGATGATGTGATTGAGCGTCTTAAAGCTTGTCATGAATTGAATGTTCAGAAAAATGGTAAAGACAACAATAACGAGAGTGTCATAATTAATGATCCTACAATTGAAATCATCATAGTTGAACTTGATGTAAAGAAGGTTGATGACATTGATGAAAAACATGTAATGTTGTAGAAGAGAAGCTTATGGATAGACCATGAGAGGAACAATGATCTATGGAGTGCATAGCCGATTTACATCCGCACGTGCTTAAGAAGATTAATTTAAAGTACAAAGTTGATGTAGATGAACACCGGCGTATCGAGTTGTTTCAAGTCATAAAACTCGAAGATGGGTTTTTTCAATAGAGGGTCTAGTATAGAAAGCAATTGGAAATTCCTATATTTATTTTATTAGTTTAAGTCAGAATTTGATTAGAAATTCTATTGTGTACTTCGAGTTTTAATTAATCAATTACATAATATCATATTTTGATAATTTTTTCTTCTTTTTCTTTGTAGATTCAAAGTGTGTGTTCCCTGTACATAGGGACGTTGATCTATTTGTGTCTCTCATTTACCACTGCATTAGATGCACGCAATTTATGGCACTTCTTTCATATTGTCTTACTGCATTACTTAGGATAATAGACAAGAATTATAGTAAGCTATAGCATGATGCCAATAAATTTTATCAAAACATTAAATTATTGTTAATTTATTAATGGGGTCAAGGGATGGTTACATAAGACATGTGACAGGACGTGATTGGTAAATTATAATGTGATATAAATAAGTTTTCAAAAACAATTGATTCAGTGGTAATTGATCAGTTGGGGAGCAGTAAGGATGGTTATGTGAGAGAATTGGTGTAATGTGATTGATAAAATCTCATATTTTAATTAAATAAAGGAGAAATATCTTAATTGGCTTTGATTTTAATTTAGTTTTTGAACTTTTAATTGTTTCAGTTTAATCCCTCAACTAACAATTTCGTCTCAATTAAGTCTAATATATTTATGTAAAAATTAAATCATATGTTTTCGTTTTGATCCAATGTTGAAAATGAATAGAAGAACTTAATAGAGACAAAATTAATATTCAAGTGACTAAATTGAGAGAATTGAAAGTTTAGAGACTAAATTAAAATTAAAAATAAAATTTAGGAACCAAATATGATATTTACCCTTAAATAAATGAAACTTTAAAAAAATGAAGAGTAGTTTTTCAAATTCTGTTCTCTTTTCTAAATTGTTTGTGTATATGTGTAGTGTATAGTACCTTCAAAATGAAAACACGGCGCACTTCACTTTTCATTTGGTCATTGAGAAAAGGTCTAAAACGAGCTGGCCAAAACCATTTGTGACTAGATTAACATAACCGTTTTCTTCGCCCTCTTCTACTCCACTTATCACGCCCCGCAAAATGCTGCACACTCCACAAAACCTAGAAAATAATGAATATACAACCTCATTATTATTACCTCATCCAAACAAATTAATACGTAATCAACTAAATATTATTTAATTTAGTATTTATAATATTCATCTATTAAAATTACTATTAAGTGGGGTTCATTTTACATAAATATAAATTTATTATTAAATGTTAAAACCACGTGAATGTTGTGACATGATGTTACTATTACACCCAATATTTACTCTACAAAATCACACTCTTTTGGTCCACTAAATTGCATTATCGTTTAGTCTTTTATATATCGCTCTGCTAGCAATTGATCAGTGTTAATTTAGGCTTTTAAAGGATTCAAATGTTTTGTATTACACTTTCACTCAATAATTAAATTACTCATTATGTTGACCGATTCATTTATAAATAAGTGTTACCCTTAAATTTATAGTATGTGGTCTACATTTCGTCTACAATGGAGAGAGTCGCAACCAGCTCCTAAAATATTTGTGTAACTCTTGCTTGGCTTGGTCTCAAACCGGTTCGGCTCCTTCAAATTAAAAAATAAATTATTTCTAATTAGATTTTATGCTGATTTTGCATACGAGTTGATTCTAGAAAACATGTACTTCATCTCGACTTTAATAAGCTTCTATTTGTAAATAAATTCTAATTATACTGCCAAATAATTCTTATTCCTACAACGAAACGTTAGTCATATATCTAAAAATTGATCGATACTAACATTTATTATTGACTCTAAAATTATTAGGGTCGATCCCAAATATTTTAAAAAATTATAACTTAGCCCCCAAAAAGTTATAAGTTGAACCCCATAAGCTGCAAAGTATTTGGAACAAATTTTAATTTTTTTAGGATCAATCTTAGCATTTTAAGATCAATCTTAATTTTTTTTTTTTTTTGTATTAGATCCCAACAACTTATATAGCCTACCAAAATTGTAAACATAAGTACCGTACCCCTTCAATATCCAAGTCAAATATATAGAGTTCCGCCATTAAAATGACCAGATTTAGTTTTCTATAATGTTATTTATATTAATTTGTTAACTTAATTCATCATAATTATTAGATTGCTTGTGAGTCCCGACAAATAACAAGGTTATTGTCAATCCAATGATTATGAATGATAGGTTAGCAAATTAGGATCGAATAGGATTGCTCTTTTATTTTTTTGTTGATTTGAAACAACCCGCTACCATTTTATTTTCTGTTCATTTGATTTTTAAAAACGACAAAATATAATCCTTTTTTAGGCAATTATAAAAAAAACTACAATTATTTAGTTAGTTTGGTTAGGACAGACAGTACATCAATGAAAGGGTGGCTAACATGTGACAAACCTGTACTTATGTTAATCTCCCACAATGCCCACATGGATTAAGGTCAGTAATTTGCCGCAAATTTTGAATGAGTTCCTATTATTTAAAATGCTCCTAATAAAAAACTCTTCTTCTTTATGTTGGCGGCATTCATTGCGCCTATAATCTTCAATAACTGTAAGTACGGTTTCCAAAAGACGCAGACATTTTTAATATGACCATAGTTTTTGTTGCTTTCTTGTAACTGTGAGAAACTGCCGAAACTGTAGCTCACCATTACAAGCACTCATAGCCTATAAGTACCACCTCAAACCGCTTCAACTCCTCAACATCCCAACTCCCACTCTCTCTCTCTCTCTCTCTCTCTCTCTCTCTCTCTCTCTAGAGAACAAGTATGATGAGAACCATGAGCCTTCTTGCTCTTCCATTTCTCTTTATGTTCTTCTCTGCATCACTAGCAGCACCGCTGACATATAATGTGCAGAGTTTGGGAGCCAGACCCGATGGCAGGACGGACTCAACCAAGTCCTTCATGAATGCATGGACAGCCGCTTGCGCCTCAGCAAAGCCGACTATGATCTATGTGCCACGAGGAAGGTACTTGCTTCGCAGTGCATTCTTTGATGGGCAATTGTGCAAGAACAGTGCCATCACAATACGAATTGATGGCACTCTTGTGGCTCCCTCGGACTACAACGTTAATGGAAATGCCGGTTACTGGATTAAGTTCCAAAGAGTGAATGGACTATCCATATATGGTGGAACCCTAGATGGCCAAGGGACTGGTCTATGGGCTTGCAAAGCCTCAGGCAGAAGTTGCCCCACAGGAGCAACGGTAAGTCAGTTAACTGACTGTTCTTTACCTTCATGGGATGTACAAACAACTAGTCCAATGGTACTCAATTTTTTCATATTGGAAGCCGAAAGGTTTCTTGTGGTTTAAATAAACAAGAACTATATTTTATTTCAGATTTGCAGCTGTGAATATTGTCCATGTTGCTTCTTAATTAGTGAACTAAAGTCTGTTACGAGTCTCCATGCTTTCACTCTTTCATAATTCTGATGTGAATACTGAATGATATAATTTCTCCTACAGACTCTGGCAATTGACAATTCAAACAACATCATTATCAATGGCTTAAGTTCTTTGAATAGCCAAATAATCCACATTGGCATAGTCGGATGCCAAAATGTTAAATTGCAAGGAGTGAAGATCTCGGCCTCAGGCAGAAGCCCAAACACAGACGGCATTCACGTGCAATCATCATCCGGTGTCACAATCCTAAATTCTCATTTTGCAACTGGTGATGATTGTGTCTCAATAGGCCCGGGTAGCACTAATTTGTGGGTTGAAAATGTCTCTTGCGGCATAAGGTAACTAATTTATGCAAAAGTTAGTATAATCTGCTTACAATCACTCTCTCTTACCTATCTTCCTATTTTTTTGAGTAATTGGTTATGGCTAATACAAACACTAATTGCACATGTGCATTTCTTTCCTCGGTTCAGCATTGGGAGTCTTGGTTGGGATCTGCAAGAAGCTGGTGTCCAGAATGTAACAGTTAAATCCAGCACATTTACTGGTAGCCAAAATGGTGTAAGAATAAAGACATGGGCAAGGTCTAGCAATGGATTTGTAAGGGATGTTCTTTTTCAGCACGCAGTTATGATCAATGTCCAAAATCCAATTATAATTGACCAAAATTATTGCCCCAATAACAACGATTGCCCCACTCAGGTAAGATTTGTTCAAAGTGTTTATTGCTATGAAAATGAAAATATAGACAACTCCGTTTGTAGATATTTGGAAAACCTTATCATCCTTTGTGCTTCATTCCTGTGTTTTTTTATAGGTTTCGGGTGTAAAGATTAGTGATGTGACATACCAAGATATTCATGGAACATCTGCTACACCAATTGCTGTAAACTTGGATTGCAGTAAGAAGTATCCCTGCAGTGGGATAAGACTGGAAGATGTAAGCCTCACATACAAGGATCAACCAGCTGAAGCATCATGCATTAACGCGGGGGGTTCAGCCTCTGGTTTGGTTGATACTACAAGATGCCTTTAGAAGTGAAATAAATGTTGGCATGTCAATTAGAATGTGCCGAACAAAAAACAAATCTATCACATCACACTACCAGCATGAAACCACATTAGTTTGCAGTTAGGTCTTAGTATAATGGTTAATGAAGTGAAGGGTCTTGCCTGAGCCTGTGGCGGCATAAGCCCACTGGGTCTGGAGCCTGGCCATGCAAGCAGTATAGTCCAAGCCCTCTATTGAGTAATATTTTCAGAAACTATTGTAAGCAAATGTGATTTTGCTGAATGATAATTTGAAGTTTTTATGCATGTGAGGTTTCTTTTATTTTAGTAGTAATTTATTACGTTTAACAACTAAGTTTTCAGATGATATGTAGTCTGTCGTGAAGAATATATAAAAATATAGTCAACTAGGCAATCAATAAAGAGGTGAAGAATATGAAGAAGCATATATTTATGAAGTTGATCAAAAAATTTGTATTCCTTCTCGAAAAGTAAAAGGTGATGTGCTTTCAGATTCGGAAACAGCCAGGAAAGTTTACAACACTATAAATTAGTCCTACAAACAAAGAAAAGGTCCACTTGACTAAAGGACGAATGGAGTACAGCCCCTCTAACGATCGAAAATCTACGATTTAAACATTGACTATCTATCAATCATTAAATTAAGAAATCACTAAAGTATCATTAAATAAATACAATCATTTATCATTCAATATCTAATTAGATAAATCCCAAATAAAACATAAATAAATCCTTAAGGTTACGTCCAACCTAAAGTAAATATTTTTCAACAACTAATTAAAGAACGTCCATGACATTATCAATTCATCAGAGTTAAACCATAAACAACATTCCAATCTACCTGATCACCTAAAATTATATCTTGCTCAAGTCCAAAATCTAAAAAATATTTATATTGTAGAGTGAGTAAACAAGCGTAATGGAAAAATCTTCTAAAACCTAAACAAGGTTTCGAAATAATAAAATGGGTAAGCCTCAGTTGGTAAAGTAACATAATAATTTGAAGTACAATAGTGACAATAAATGAGATATCAAGTTTACAGTATAAAACAGAAAATTTCAATAAGAAGTACAACTCATTCTCAAAGCAATTGATATTTTCAACAAATATTTGACTACCGTGAAAATACACATCGAGAATATCTTAGCCTGCACACACACACACCCCCAAATCATCCAACCAATACTTGCAAAGATACACCATTTCAAAAATCGTGTTTACCGTCACATCAACATTGATGTAATTTCTCAAGAATAATATACTAGCCATTCGCCTCGATCCCCGTGAGCTAATAGTGTGAATTTTTGAGCCTCGTATGGAACCAATCAATTTCACTATGGGTGACAGAGAATATGCAAACTCCTCATGATAAGAAACTCATCTAAACTCCCTATGATATTCGGTCGAATATATCCTATATTCATCACACCCACCCATACAAGAGATAATTTTCATAATTTTCTATTAAATCCACATAATTACGAATCATGGTTTCACAATTCTCCAAATAGAAAAACTTCAAGAAAGCATACAAGAGATCTCCAAAAAGCATATTTGAATTGATCATAACCAAGAACTAGGGTATTTAAATCAAGAATATGAGATTTGTGACGTAAATCATGTATTTATTCATAAAAATGTTACAAGTAATCGATTGGAAATCCAAATCATTGATTATCTGCATATAATTGCGAAAAAGAATGAAAAGATAGAGAATATAAACATAATTCCTCAATGAGTGAATTTGATAGAGAACCTCGACCTTGATTCGCAGTTAAATCGATCTTAGCATGCGTTGATTTGTTTCTAGGCATTAATTACTCATGATCTTGCCCTTTCTCTTCCATCTCACCCTATCTTGGCTCCCTATGGTTGAAAAATACTTAAAGAATTCCTTAGGGTATTTATAGGGTTAAAAACAGTTCAAGAGGAGTGAGCTTGGACGTTGTAAAATGCGCACTAACGTTCGAACATGACTGGCATTCGAATGTTCCACTTTCGAACGTGCCCCACTTCCAGTATCTCTTGTTCTATCAATTTTGTCTACCAGGCGTAAAATTCTAGGGCTAACCTATGTTCGAACAAGAATTGGTGTTCGAACGTACTCCAGTTTTCTTTCTTAACTTCCAAAGCAGATTTGCCCTAGTTAACGTCGATGCACAATAGTTTTAAGAAATACATTCTTATAGCCCTTGAAGTCTAGTTTCTAATGCCCAAAAATGAAATCGATTGAATATCAATAGAAAAAGTTGTGGCTAAAATACTAAGGTAGTGTCTAATTCTTTTATACCCAATTTCTCTCAAAAATATATCCAAACTTCGGAATACTTTCAAACTTCTATTACACTCCATATGGCATATCCCTAATTCATTTTATATCAATGTAGAACATGATAGTCTAATGTAATAAAACATAAATACATTGGGGGGGGGGGGGAGGCTTACAATCCACCCCCATAGAAGAAAATTTCATCCTCAAAATTGAACTCAAGTACTGAACAAGTGTGGATAGTTTGCTTGCATCTCCAACTTCAGTTCCCATGTAGCTTCCTCTATTCAAGGGTGTTGGCACAATACCTTCACAAGTGAGATAGCTTGTTGCGTGCACGTTTTCCTTGGTGTCTAGGATCCTCACTGGTTGTTCTTCATAAGTTATTCTTGTTTGAATTTCAATCCCTTCTAAGTCCCCCACTTGTGACGTATTGGGTTCACACTTTCGTAGCATTGACATGTGAAATACATCATATACTCCCAACAATTATGCTAAAAGATTGAGTTGATAAGCCACTTTCCCAACCACTCGAATTACTTCGAAGGGTCCCATGTACCTTGGGGCTAGTTTTCTTTTCTTTTCAAACTGCATTACTCCCTTTTTAGGTGACACCTTAAAAAATACATAATCGTCCACTTTTAACTCCAACGGCCTCCTCCTCCAATTCACATAAATCTTTTACTGGCTTTGAGCAGTACATAACCTCTCCCGAATCAATTGAATTTTCTGGGTGATTTCTCTCACTATTTTTGGTTCAAACAGACTACTTTCCCTGGCTTCCACCCAACTTGTTGATTATCTACATGACCTCCCATACAATGCTTCATAAGGAACAATTCCAATGCTAACTTGATAGCAATTGTTATAGGCAAACTCCACCAAAGGTAAATGTTCACTCCACCTTTCCTTGAAATCCAACACACACCCCTTTAACACGTCTTTCACAACTTGAATTACCCTCTTGGATTAGCCATCCGTTTGAGGATAAAAGGCTGTGCTAAAATGCAAATTTGTTCCTAAAGCCTTCTACAAGCTTTGCTAAAACTTGTCCACAAACTTACTATCACAGTTTGACATAATGGATAAAGGCATCCCATGAAGATTCTCTATCTCTCGAATATACAATTGACTCAAAGTCAATAATATATCCATTGTTTTCATAGGAAAGAAATTAAAAGTCTTGGTAAGTCAATCTACAATTACCCAATCGCATTATGTCTGTTGGTAGTCTTAGGTAGCCCTGACAAACTTTCTCTCATCTTTTTCTATGAACTAATAGAGGTGTTTGGCTTAGAAAATTTCCTCGAGGTGCTGCTTAAGAGAGAGATAGATCTCAGTCATATGCCCCACATGGTTTACCTTTGATCTGAGATAGGATCTTGTAGATCGGTTCTTTAAACACTATATTAACTCCTATAAACGAGGACTTGGAGATGAATCCCTCTTTCTCTTCCCCTTCACTCCAATCTGAAATTGAATGTTTGACATCTCTTTCGCAACTAGGCATTTTCCAACTTGATCTCGGTTCGTTTCCCAACCAAGATCGTCATCGACCTTTGCGTATTTCTCAACTCTTACCATGAGTTCCTCCATGTCTAGTGCTGGACGCCTTGTCAATGATTAGTACAATGGATTCTCCTTTGGTAGACCAATTTTAAAAGATGCTAGTGCAATCTTAGGGTTGCAACCTTCAATATTGTTCATCGTCTCCCAATAGCGGTGAGCGTACTCCCGCAGTGTTTTCCCATTATTCTTTTTTAGTGACAACAGTGCCCCGACATGCTTAGGCTGCTAGTTGCTAGTTTATGAATTGAGCAGTGAACTATTCGGTGAGTTATCCCCATCTATCAATTGAATCCCTAGCCAGAACATCAAACCATGTCATTGCCGACTCTCCTACGCTACTAGGGAATATGGTACGTAATAAAGCCTCATTCTTCCCATGAACTGTCATTAACTGCCTATAATACCAAAAATGGGCAGTTGGGTTTGTTTTGCCATCGTACAATTTGAAGTTCGGAGTGGTAAATTTACTTGGTATCCTTTCGCGCTTGATCCACTTGGAAAAGGGAGATATTTCTACTCCGTCGATGTATTCTATGGTTGCTCTTCTTGCAAATTCCCTAGCGGATTTCTACTCGGGTCTCTTCAACTTGCAATTGAATTCTCCTATAATGAAGCATTTTCAAGCATCTTCTTGGTTCTCTCTACAATGAGTTTTTCTCCTATATTTAGTCTCTTGGGAATCTTCTCTTTTTCTCTTCTGGGCGGTATTGGTCCCTTCTCTTTCAAGGGCATTCTTCTCCCTAGACCTCCTCAGTTCTTCCTTCAATGCTTCATTTTCCTACCTGAATGCCTTTTCTTTGTGTATGAATTCTTGAACATGGTGTCATGTGCATCTAATCAATCTTGTAAGGATTGGATTAGTTTTACAAGAGCGGGATTGTCCTCCTTGGCACGGAAGGATACTTCCGTTATGGATCATCAAGATTACCATCATCATCTGGCTTGAAACTTGCCGATAAAAAATTATTGTTATTAAGATGCTTGTCTTTGCTTTATACACATCCTCTCAAATATTACAATCTGAGGAGAAGGACACCTTGTAATTTTGATCAGAATCTCATTTAGCATCATGGTTTACTGGAGATCCGATGGTGCTCTTCAGTCTTGACATTACTTTTTTGTTCTAGGTGATTCCTATAGACGGGGCCAATTGTAAGCAGTAAAAAGATTGCCTCTTTCGATATGATCTGACTATGGTTGAATTATGTAACTCTGATGCTTAAGTTATTAGAAAATAGAGATAAATAAAACTTCAAGGAAAACTGTGCGTACCTCTTTTGAACCTCAATGGTCCATTTTAAAAGATTCTTCAACATTCTTCCTTTAGGGTTCCTTTTGCTTACAAGGTGAGGTGGTACACCCCCATTACGCTGGACTGTCAATTATACCTTACTGAAATCTCTCTAATGTTCTGTAATCAGCTAGATCTTCGAGATTCACTAACGATGATTTTCCATGACTTTAGCAACTTACTTATCTTATACATTCAATTTTTTAAATGATTGGTGATTTCTTCACTTAACTCAGACCGAGTTGTTCACATCTTACTTAACCGAGCAAATCCTAACCCGTCCCAAGCTGTTCAAATCTTAGTCAAGCTCGGCCTAATCAACCGAGCATGTCTAGTAAATGGTCCTTTATTCTTGATCCAACCTCAATTAACTTGGGTTTGTCTTGCCACTACTTTGAATCATCAATTTCTTAAATGCGGACATGACCTTGTCACATGTGTGAATCACTACACTGAGATACATGGTCATAATATCATGCCCCTTCAACTAAAATACCTTTCCAAAACATTGTCAGTAATTACTTTATTCTCTCCCTCCTTTGTACCCAACATCTATAACCCATCCATCCCCTTCATTACTCCTAGGAACCCATCGTCACCACATAGACAACCTCGAACCACAACAGCTAGAATCTTGAAGCAAGCATGGGTGCTTTAAATTGCTTAAGATCTACATCAAACTTATTTCCGACATCTTGAACCAACCCAAATTGAACTCTCATAAACCATAGTTCTCAAAACATCCAAGTTTGTTTTTTTGCATTTGACCAAAACATATCATTGGTAAGAAATTAAAGGTTTAGTTCTAAGGTAAAGATAACAGAAGTGAAGTGCACTATGCATCAATTCCTGAATTTGATTTATGGTTGAATGGAGAGAAATCAAAAAGAAAAATGGGCAAATTGAGAATCAAAATGGTAGATAAAGCAGCTGCAGAAAGTTTCAAAAGTGATGGGTTTGGGTTGGATGAGAATGATGATGGTCTCTCTCTCTCTCTCTCTCCCCTACATGGAGTTTGTAAGGATAAATGTTACCCGTTCGTGGAATGAATCATCCCTCAAGTGTACAACTACCTAGAAAAGGAGGTGAATAGGTTAATTTTAATTCGCTCAAACAAACACCAAAGTATAACCTAATTCTTCCTCAATTACCTCTTCTTAAAATTCCGTTAATTAATTAAAGTTGAGAATCCCTTTATGGAAGAACAACCCAATGAAACACGAAGATTGATGTTAACTATTTGTCGATTTTAATGTCAACACTCAATCTCTCATGGTGATCCAACCCAAGGAAATAAGCAACTAACAAAACACTATGTATGATATGAATGCTCACTCATCAAATCAATAAACATATGGTGCTCATATGTGCTACAAATTGCAAATGTATATAATAAAAAAAAGTAACATAAGCAATTTGTTGACGCTGAAACCCTCATTGAAAAAGCAACAGGAAACCACTTGGGGGTTCACGAAACATCTCTCCTGAATCTCCCTCTTCGACGTTATGAATAGTTTCACTTGAACTTCGCATCAAATGATTTGTTTAGGCTTCGAACACTCCTAGGATACACCCAAGAAGCTTGGCATGCTCTCCGCTGGGTTTATTTGAAACTCCTAATCTAGATCTTCTTCACCAAGGCATGAGTTTGGATTAGAGAATTAAGGTGGGTTTTGCCTTTAGATCTTAGGGATATAGGATTTTTCTTCAAGATCTTAAGGTGTCAGATAGATAGATTTTTCTCTCAAGAAGCTTACCCTAAACATAGGAAGGCTACCCTTTATTTATAGGCTCAAAATAGATATAGCCTTGGGGACCAAGTAAACCAAAATTCGTGAATGATGGATCGAACAGTGAGAGGGCGATGGCTACTGCAATGAGATAAGCATTCAAATAATAACAGAAGAACAGGGACCGATCGAGCGATCTTAGGGCCGCCCAAGCTGTCTCAAGGCCGCTTGAGCCACCTAAGAGCAACCCAGAGGGTGCTATGCACTAGCCATTCATTCAGCCTTACCTGATTTTATCCCTAAGTATTCTGAGATAGGTCTAGCCAAAGGAAAATTAGCAAAGGGTGGTCCCTACTGATTTTTAAGCTAGAAATCAAGCAAAAATTTGTCCTCTTGAACACTAAAATGTGTTGTTCAAGTGGGACCAAGTAAAATAAAATTCATGAACGATGGATCGAGTATTGAGAGGGTGGTGGCTGCTGGAATGAGATAAGCATTCAAATCATAACAGAAGAGCAGGAACCGCTCAAGTGATCTCATGGCCACCAGAGTTGTCACAAGACTGCTTCAATAGCCTGAGAGCAACCCAGAGGGTGTTATGCATTGGCCATTCGTTTAGCCTTACCTGATTTTATCCTAGTGTATTTTGAGACATGTCTAGCCAAAGGAAAATGAGCAAAGAGTGGTTCCTATTGGTTTTTAAGCTATAAATCAAGCAAAAACTTTTGCCCATGAGCACTAAATGTGTTATTCAATTGGGGTTTGATTAATTACTCAAATCTATCTTTTCAAAATACAAGATGATTTACAAAAAAAAATTATTTGAAGAATACCTAGGAATCATTAACAAATCAATCACCGATTTCATTTTAACTTAATCAACCTAGGTTTAAAGTTAAACAATGGGACCTAAGGTATCTAAGTCCATTACCACTACAAGAAAAAGGGTTTGTTGCTTTGGAGTTATTTGCTTCGACCTAATGCCAAAGCAAAAAATGAGTTTTTGCTTTGGTCAAGAGAGGTGAAACAAAAATATAATATTTGCATTGGCATTAGGCCAAAGCAAAAAAATTTTAAAGCAAATATTTGACAAAAAAAAAATTTTCGGCTAAATATTGAAGCAAATACTCTATTTCTTGCCTTGGCATAATATACTGAAGAAAAAAATAATAGAATTTGCTTCAGCCTTCAACCAAAGGAAAAACTTAATATAAGAAAAAATTGTTTTTGAGTCAAACTTTTTTGCTTCGGCTAAATGCCAAAGAAAGTACTATATGTTTTGCATTAGCACGTTCTGCCAAAGTAAAAAATTTAGTATTTGTTTCGACAAGAGGTCCGAAGCAAAAAATATGAGTACTTGCTTCAGGATTGAGCTAAAGCAAAATAATCCAACCTTCCCTTCCCTCCTTCTTTTATGTTTCCCTCTTCCCCATCTTCCCCATTCTTTGGCCTTCTCATCTACACCTCTCTGTCTCATGATCTGAAGCAATGAAAGCTACACCACCACCGGCCATCCTCATCCTCTCTCATTATTCCACTTTTCGCACGACCTCTCCCTTTTTTCCCTCATTTGCGAAGATCCCTCTCTCTCTCTCTCTCTCTCTCTCCCTCTCCCTCTCCATCTCCCTCTCCCTCTCCTACTCTATCTTACACTCAACTAATAGATTTAATATCACTATCACTGTTTGCCACTACTGCCGTCACCATCACCGTATGCGACCACCACCGTTTACCACCAACACCTCTAGATTTAGTGTCATAGCCTTTATCACTCAGGTAACTCTCTCTTTTTCCCTCTCTCTGCTCCTTTTCCCTTCTTTTTTCTCCTCCCTCCCTCTGATTCTTCTGTCTCACACCACCCCACTATCTGCCACCACCCCAAGACCCTCAACCGTCTCTCGCTCTTTCTCTTCTAGATACCACACCAACCAAAGGTTGGACTGCATTGATTTTTTGTTTGAAACTAGTGTAAACACTTTCAGTCTGAAAATTGAAGTTAATTTTTGTTTGATATTTATTTTCTTTTGGATCGAAAGTAGGGTTACTATTTTCATTTTGAAATTAGGGTTGATTTGTTTGATTTTGATTTTAATATCAAAATCTGTATTTGGATGTGATTTTTTATTTCAATTCGGTTATTGACTACTAATGAACGCATAATATTGCATATTTAATTGCCTAATTACATGCATTTTAACTCAACTTTTGCATCTAAGTACTTAGAGTTAGCCGAATTTATGAATAATGTTGAATTTTCAATGTTGCAGGTAATTTAGTGTAAATCATGTATCCTAGAACCTTACAACCGTGTGTGGATAAGTGGTGAAAATATGGACACATTACATGAGGATTTGTAGGCTTAAAAGTAAAAGGAATCAAGGAGGTATTGGTGTTTGGTAACATAGGCATCAACACCCACAGCATTTTGTAGTAGTACCTTTGTTTTCCTCTTTTTTGACCATGATTCACTTCGAATCTGAAAAAGTTCAAAACCTAAAAGTTGTAGATCAGGATGTCTTATATATTGTGTCCAAATTTCAGCTTAATGGGACTGTTGGATCAAAAGTTATGACGATTCTACAAAAACTGGTCCAGAGTAACAGAGTGTATCGGTACGCATACCAGTACCCCGAATTCTAGTAGCCAAACCGTACCGGTACACTGTGCCTAGACCGCCCAGAACGCTTGTAATTCATGATGCACTTGCTTGGGGGTCCCACCATTGATTCTTCCACTTGCCCCCTAACTTCCCTTACGCATCTACATGCTTCATACACCTTAGTTGAAGATTTTGGAGGGAAATACATTAATGAGGATGGGAGTGAAGGGAGCAGCCATCTTGGGTTCATGCTATGCTCTTCCTAGCCTGTCAAAAGCCATCCATTCAGCCCCCTATTGATGGGAGACCTTTCGCACAGCTAAAGGGACCCTCCATGGACGAAAATGCAAGACTCACACTCCATATATTCAGCATTCCACAAGACATGGGGGGTGGCTACCTAAGCTTAGAAAATCCAATGAAGAAGATGATGAATAGTGTAAAATTTATATTTTTCCATTTTCTTTTCCATTTCAGTTGTAATAAGCTTTCAATTTCTTGTAATCCTTAACTCTTGCACTTTAATCTCATTCATTTCAAGTTTATTGCAAGTTTAGTTACATGTTCTTGAATCTACCATTGTTATATTCAGTTTTTCTTCATTTCAACTTTTAAAATGGGTATTGAATATTTTTCTTCATAGTTTAAGATTTTCAGCATTAAGTTAAGTTTGATGCTTCATTTTCTCATTATGTCTCTTTATATTATGCATGTCTTTCCTTTATTTCTGAATAGCTAAATTTTAAGTTGGCTAATCCAAGGGAGACCTTCCCTTGAGGATTCCATTTTAACTCTTCTTCTTTCCTCTACTTGGTGTACGGTGGTTCGGTTTGACTAGGTTGAGAATGGATGTGGTTGTGAGTCTTTGATATTCCGTAGGCCTGGTCAGGATTTATGCTTGGATCCTCACCATCTTGTCTCTAGCTTCCTACGAATCAATCGTTCATCTATGCACCATTGGAGGAAGGCTTCGAGTTGATTTGGGATTCCCATTGGAGTGAACCTTTGGGATTAGCCAACACTTGTTTTTCACTTCATTTTCATCAAGAACACAAATCACCAAACTCAAAACTCAAAACTCAAAAGATTTTGCATTTTTCATTTTTGCAACAAAATCACCTTCAATATAATTCCCTTCTTTCCTTGAGGAGACGACCTTGGAATACTTTTCCAAGTAAAACATGACACTCAAAAGATTCCTTGCGCTCGGGCAGCACTTTTGTTCACACGCACGCATTTTGTTCATTCACGCATTTCATTCCATCCACCATTATTCCGTTCTACGATTCCTTGCATCGAACCTGAGTGAGAGTGATGTTCACCCATACATATAAGTCATACACACATTGAGGGTTCTTGTGGAGTGAATTGGGAATACAACGAAAACCATCAAGTATTTTTGGCGCCCTTGCCGGGGAAGGTTAAGCGTCGAGTTCAAAGGTGATTTTGGGACGGCATAGGTAAGTCTCGTGATTTTCATCATGGGCCAAGGTATGTCGTCTAACTTGTATATATTTTTGTTGTAGTTTGTGTTTTGTATTATATTTCCTAATTTTTATGAAAATGTATCAAATGCCCAAAATTTTGAAAATGTGTGTGAGATTTGTGATGAGTATGGGCACATCACTAGTGAGTGCCCAATAAATATCCCTTGTTTTGAAAACGTTTGCAAGATTTGTGGTGAGTATAGACACATCACTAGTGAGTGTCCAATAAATACCCCTTATTTTGAAAACGTTTGCGAGATTTGTGGTGAGTACGGACACATGACTAGTGGGTGTCCAATAAATTATCCGGTTCATGACTTTGCATGCGAAGGTTCAAATTCAAATTTGGCCTCTGAAAATTTTTACCCCGACCACTGTGTTACACCGAGTTATCCGAGTTATGGTTGGGAGAATGAACCTTATAATTTTCCATCCAATCTCACACCACCAAATGAATTTTTTCACTTTTAAACATATGGGAACTCAACCGAAGAAGAATTGGAAAATATTTTGTGCGATTTTATGCAATACCAAATAAAATTCAATGTCCAAATAACCCAACAACTTTATGAAATTAGAGATGGACTTAATGCATTGATTAATGCTATAATTTATGTGCATGAAGAACAACATATTGAGCATAGTCAATGTATTGAGGATGATCATCTCAATGAAATGCATATTGATGTTGAATCTCTTAACACTCTAGATTGTGAAAAATTTGATGAAGTTATTATCTCACATGAGGCTAATGAGCCCAAGGTTATTTTGTCTTCTTTGAGTGGTGTTGAGATTCTCATTTCTCAACTTGGAGAGGGCATTGAAATGGAGTTAAGTGTAGAAACTTTTGAAAATAAATTATATACTCCATTGTTGGAATTGCATAAACTTGCCTATACCTCGATTCGGTTGAGAATTTTGATTCAACATCCTTTCTATGTTTGGATTGATGGTTTAAGAAGGGCATTTGTACAACAAAAAATTTTAAAATCAAAAAAATCAATGGGCGAGCTCATATCCGAATTGAAGCTGGATTGACATGTGTAATTTTTGTTTTGTTTTCATGTACAAAGTAGTTAGACTTATTTTATTGTTATATTTTTCTTCTCTTGATGTTGTAGTGTAGAAATTGTTTACCTCTCCCTAATTTGGACTCATCTCATTTTGAGCATCATAGTAGAAAATCTCATTCCATATCATGTGCGAGTTTAAGTTGGGGGGTGTAATCAACTGTTTTTGTTTTCCCTTTAATGTGTATGCAAAAAAAAGAAAAAAGAAAAACAGGGTATCTTATTTCTCATGTCACTTTCATTTTTCTCGTTGTATGATTCCTTGTACATTGAGGACAATGCATAGTTCAAGTTGGGGATGAGGTGCACCATTTGCATTTTCCACCACTTTTAGTATAGAGTAAGTTGGAAATGTGAAAATTTTGAAAATTTTTTGTGGAAAATATCTAATATTGAACTATATTCCCCTACCCTAATTGTTATGGGATTTGTGATTATTTGATCCTCATTTTGAACTTTGAATACATGAACACATTATAGAAGTTTATCCTATTGATAAGAGTATCACATACTTGTTTGCTTTTGAACTTAACCATAAGTGCACCATGAACTTGTAATTTTGGCAATTTACGAATTGAGTTCACATTTAGTGCTTGACATGAATAGTGGAGATGAGTAAGAACCCATGTGAGCTTTAGTGTCAATCTTTGTTAGAGGGAACTTACATTTACTTAAGCAACAAATTTTCAATTCCAAATTTGTTTAATAATCTCATTTTGTTTGTTTTGGTTAGGTGCATTTGGGTAGTTGTTTGACTTTGTCTTGAAATGCAATGTGCTCTTCCATGCCTATCTAGAAATGACCTTAGGCCTTCTTTGATTTGCTTTGAGCTTTAGCCTTTTTCTTGTGAAATTCTATCCCTAGTGCCATGTTTGAGCCTTGTTGAAAATTCATTCCCATGCCACACACGTAACCAAACTAGTGCAAAAAGATAAAAAAAAATATATATTTACCACACCTTGGTTGTTCTGAGAGCTGACCATGATAGAACATGAAAGAGGAGGAAGTGTGTTGTGGAAAACCAACAAAAAGGATGAAGGATGTTGAAACTGAACGAGTTGGATGGAAAAAGAATGAAAATCCAAGAAAAGGAGAAAAAATGAGTGAAAAGAAGAAAATAATGACAAAAGAAAAGTAAAAGAAAGAAAAGAAACAAAGAGTGAAGTGATGGTGTTAGCCTAGAAATACCATAAAAGGGAGATCTTTTTGAAATAAAGGTCATCCACTCGGAACAACCCTCTTTGTTATCCTATATCCTTTATTTCATTTGCCCCGATATTACCTCAAGGCCCCATTTTAACCCTTGAAAGTCCTAAATAATCTAGAGAAAGCATGGGGGATGCATACTTTTAAAAGAACAAGAGAAGTTGGTTTTGCTATCTAATGCCCTAGCATTCCTTTCATGAGATTATGTCAAGGTTGTTTCATTTTTATGCATGTACTTTATTTTTGGATTATATGTGAGTATATTTCATTTTGTGCATAAGATTCTATCTCACATATACACATGGAGAGTATGCCGGGATAATTATAGTATTATTCATTTTTTAGAGAAACCCTTGGTAAGTTTTGCATCGAATCAAAATTTGGATAGCTAAGTGAATGCGGATTTTGTTTAGTAAATGCTTAAATTACATATTCATTTCACACACACACACACGAGTTTGAAAATGAATGTGTTTCATGTGTTATTTGTTTGGGTGCATTGGACCAAGCTATTTTGACATCCCAGTGCTAGTTAAGATAAGGGAATATGCTTTAAATATTGGATACTAGGAAAAGAAGTTTGTAGGTACCTTCACTGAAAACCTTCATGAGACAAAACTCGTCCACTAGGGATCACCTAGGGGTTTAAAGGCTTGTTGCATATGATAAATGCAATTGCGGAATTAGTATAGTTTTAGTTTTTATTTGCTTGCTTTTTACATTATGTTTGCTAGGGACTAGCAAAGCTTAAATTGGGGGGTGTGATGAGCGCATAATATTGCATATTTCATAGCCTCATTACATGCATTTTAACTCAACTTTTGCATCTAAGTACTTAGAGTTAACCAAATTTATGAATAATGTTGAATTTTTGATGTTATAGGTAATTATAGTATAAATCATGTATCTTAGAACCTTGCAACCGTATGTGAATGAGTGGTGAAAATATGGACACATTACATGAGGATTTGGAGGCTTAAAAGTGAAAGGAATCAAGGAGGTATTGGTGTTTGGTAACATAGGCATCAACACCCACACCATTTTATAGCAGTACCTCGATTTTCCTCTTTTTTGATCATGATTCACTTCGAATGTGAAAAAGTTCAAAACATGAAAGTTGTAGAGCAAGATGTCTTCTATACTGTGTCCAAATGTCAGCTCAATCGGACGGTTGGATCAAAAGTTATGACGATTCTATAAGAATTGGTCCAGAGCAACAGAGTGTACCGGTACCCCGAACTCCAGCAGCCAAACCATACCGGTACACATACCAGTACGCTGTGCCTAGACTACCCAGAATGCTTGTAACTCGTGCTCCACTTGCTTGGGGGTACCACCATTGATTCTCCCACTTGCTCCCTGACTTCCCTTGCACATCTACATGTTTCAAACACCCTAGTTGAAGACTTTGGAGGGAAATAGATTAATGAAGATGGGAGAGAAGGGGATAGCCATCTTGGGTGCAGGCTATGCTCTTCCTAGCCTGTCAAAAGTCATCCATTCAGCCCCCTATTGATGGGAGGCCTTTCACACAGCTAGAGGGACCCTCCATGGATGAAAATGCAAGACTCACACTCCATATATTCAGCATTCCATAAGACATGGGGGGTGGCTACCTAAGCTTAGAAAATCCAATGAAAAAGATGATGAATAGTATAAAATTTATATTTTTGCATTTTCTTTTCCATTTCAGTTGTAGTAAGCTTTCAATTTCTTGTAATCCTTAACTCTTGCACTTTAATCTCATTCATTTCAAGTTTAGTTACATGTTCTTGAATCTACCATTGTTATATTAAATTTTTCTTTATTTCAACTTTTAAAATGGGTATTGAATATTTGTCTTCATAGTTTAAGATTTTCAGCATTAAGTTAAGTTTCATGCTTCATTTCCTCATTATGTCTCTTTACATTATGCATGTTTTTTCTTTATTTATGAATAGCTAAATTTTAAGTTGGCTAATCCAAGGGAGACCTTCCCTTGAGGATTCCATTTTAACTCTTCTTCTTTCCTCCACTCGGTGTACGGTGGTTCGGTTTGACTGGGTTGAGAGTGGATGTCGTTGTGAGTCTTTGATATTCCATAGGCTTGGTCACGGTTTATGCTTGGATCCTTACCATCTCGTCTCTAGCTTCCCACGAATCAATCGTTCATCTATGCACCATTGGAGGAAGACTTCGAGTTGATTTGGGATTCCCATTGCAGTGAAACTTTTGGATTAGCCAACACTTGTTTTCATTTCATTTTCATCAAGAACACAAATCACCAAACTCAAAACAACAAAAGATTTTACACTTTTACATTTTGACAAAATCACTTTCACACAACTTACCTTCCTTCCCTAAGGAGACGACTTTGGAATACTTTTCCAAGTAAAACAACGACACACAAAAGACTCCTTGCGCTTGGGGAGCACTTTTGTTCACATACGCATTTCATTCCACACACATATTTTGTTCATTTCATTCCATTCCACATCCACCATTCTGTTGCCCCATCTCTTGCATCATTTTCGAGGGAAAGTGACACTCCCTTATGCACATAAGTCATAGAAACATTGAGGGAAGGTGTTAGGAGGTTAGGAATTTGCAACGAAATAAACCAAGCAACTACTGTTTGGTTGATGTTCCAAGTGCGATCTATGCGATAAGCTATAGAGGCTAGAAGATAGCTATATGTATATATGTGTTCACATATATATTGCTGATATTCATAAAATACTAGCTAGAGTATATGTGCTCTTATGTTAAGTATATCTTTTGTTGTTTTATGTATGTTTGGAATCTATGAGGACTATTTACTTTCAATTTTATGTTCTTATGCACACACGGAGTTGAATGTGAAATTTTGGAATAATTGTAGCAGGTATATGTAATATCTAATTTTTTGATATTGTGTGTTTGTAATCTGAGAAGTTTTTGGCCAATACCACGTTTCTACACTGTTAGCCTTTATGTTTCTATGTTTTGTTTTCCTTGTCATTATGCTAAGTGAAGCTTCACTTGTGATGCTTATCACATGATTGATCCTCATACAGATAGTGAGCTTTCTGAATGCCTTTGACACATATGTGAGTGTATGTGTGTGTGTGTGTGTTGACATCAACAGTGATGTTATTCTTGTTTTGGAACAAATTATTCTGGTTTCACATTAAGAAGATTATGGTCTTTCATTTTTCGTTCCATTCAGGATATGTTGTACTATTCAGTTACGTGTGAATTTATGTTTTGAATATAGTTAAACTGATGAAGTAGGACAATAGAAGTAAATCGATATTACGAAGCAAGGAAGCCATTCTCTGGATAGTGACATAATAGGCTAAGAAATCCGAAATTGAAAGTAGAATATGACTAAATTGGAAGAGATGGGGTAATGATTCTTCATGCTTTCTTGACTGTGATAGATGGATGGCCTTTTTGAATATATTCATGAACTAACCTAGAATGTCACAACTGTAGAATATGACTTGGCTCTATCCATGATAGAGATCAATTGGTCTTATCTCCAAAACAAAGGAAATTTAGGATTATCATGCCAGGATACTTAAGATGTTGTTTTCTAGCATTCAACACGCTTTTGTTGTTTTACTCAATGAATATTGTCATTGGAATGGTCATAATTCTAAGGGTTTGTTTATGGAAAAAAATAGATAGTTGTTTTCTTCTAGGTTTTGAAGTTGCGTCTAGCGTTAAATAAAATTCGACATACCAATTTTAATTGAGGCCATGCAAATGTTGTATAAATGTTGGTTGCATAAATGTTGGCTTTCTTCTAGGATTCTATAAATGTTGTATTCTATAAAGGATTCCTTTTACCTTATTTTTGTAGGTTATCGTCGAGGATGGATGCTACATTGTGAGATAATATTTTTTTGGTTGCATTATGAGAGACTTTTTTTTTTGTTCAATCATGATACTTTCAATAGGAATTATTTAATTTTTTTGCACCTATGAAAACTTCTGCTATCATGTACTTGTAAGAATTTTTCAAAATTTCAATTTATGAATATTGAAATATTTTTATTTTACTATTTTTATGTTGTCTTATAAATTATGTTTAAATCTAATAAGTTATTTTTATATCTAATTTTTATTTTACTTGTTTTTTTTAGGTAAAATGATTATTTGCTTCGGAAAAATGTAGAGGCAAATGATCTTTTTTTTTTTTTTTTAACATTTTCAAATAGTATTTGCTTCGGTATTTTGTTGAAGCAAAAGGTGACTATTTGCTTCGGCACAAAATGTCAAAGCAAAAAAAATGACATTTTTTTTTTGGCATAAAATGCCAAAGCAAATTCTTGTTTTTTGTTTTAGGTTTTTTGCTTCGATAATTCGCCGAGGCTAAAATGTTTTTGCTTTGGCAATAAGCTGAGGTCAACTTTTTGCATTTGACACTTTTTACTACGCCTTTTTTGCCGAAGCAAAAGGTCTTTTTTCTTGTAGTGTACCTTTGTCCTAAGCATGAAGGTGCATACAAAGAGTCGTATTATGTTGTTATAGCTTGAACTCCTACCCTCATTTGATACTTTTAGATTTTTTTACATTGTAGTATTATGACCATGAAATAAGTTGAAATTTATATAAAGACTTCACGAAATTAGTCAATTACAAATATGATCTTAACAAAGTTTTTATGGGGAAGGGGGGTGACATGATCTTGAGCAATGATGAGTGTTAAGACAGTGTTGTTGTGATTATAAAAGGCATGGTTTTGTAGAGGGCCACTGTTGGTGGGATATCATTTCTATTGGAGGGAGGTTGGAGGGTTTTTCTAGGGGAGCTGTGGGTGGTATTCACGCTTATGCCAAAGGAAGGATGGAGTTTTTGCTGGTGGAAGAAGATGGATTTTGTTTAGAGGGAAATGGCTTTCCCTAGAGGTGGAAAGTGTTTGGCAACAAGGGATGGATTCTGTTTTTGGGGAGGGGTGTGTTCGCCGGTCTGGTCCTCACTCCTCACTATTTTGGTATGGGTCAAGGGGAATGGAGATTTGTAGTTAGGTTTTTTTAACAATGATAAATAAGGGTGTCTATGGGTCGGCCTGTATATTTTGTTTTGGGCTGGGCCTGGGTAAGGTAGGCCCTGATGAGTTATCGGGCGGTTTGGGTCAGGCTTTGGGTAGGGGTAGGCTACTTGCATCCCAACCCGCCACTTACTGGGGTGGGACTATGTGAGGGCCTTCGGGCGAACCTATTGGAAGAGCTTTTTATATACAACTTCATTTAGAAATAATAAATATTTTTATAACTTATATATTTAAATAAAAAGTAGAGTGAAAATGGATAGAAAGTAAATAATAAATAATTTTATTTATAAATATGAGAGAAATTGCATCATAATAGAATATAGGCACATCCCAACTAAATTTGCACCTACCCACATATCTATCATTTGCACAACTTTACCCTTTGAAACGTGTATGTTTAATACATGAAAAGGAAAAGAATATATTATTTATAATATTTAAATTTTTAAAACTTTAAATTCTGGTATTAGGAGACTTATTTCCATGTTTTGACTAGGCTGGGCAAGGGGGGCGATTCTTGGGCTGGGTTTCAATGGGCTTTTTGTGGGTGGGTTATTGGGCCAAATTTTGGGCCGAGTAATGGATTTGGAGGGTAAGCCAAGTCCTCTCTTGAAGGGTATTGGCCTCGGGTTCGGACAGGCCGAGCGGATTTCAGGCCTATTTTTTTTTGGCCGAGTAATAGAACTCGTGGGCAATTCAGCCCATGAACCCCCCTAGTGATAAAAAAAATGTGAGAAAAAATAGACTCAAAATAAATGAGACACTTTAGAAGACTTAAATTTCAAGTGACTTATTGCCATTAATTTGGAAGGTCAAAAATTACCAGCAAGAGTTAATTGGAACAATGCTCAGGAGTTGTTTTTTGAAATTAAAAGGGGAGCTAATTAAAACATGATTCAAACTTAAAGGTAACAAGTTATAAGTAACCCTAAAATTAAAAGCACAAGCCAATTAACTAATTGGCACAACTAAGTTACCCATACTAGAGAGAGAGAGAGAGAGAGAGTCGTAATCAGAATTCCCAACCCGCTGAGTTGACAAGGATGAATTTTACCACTCATGACTCGTAAAATTATGACTTTTGACGGGAAACATAAATGTCATTGTTCAGCCAAATAGTTATTCATAAATCAATTACATCTTGATACTAAGGTATATTTCTTGATGGAAAAAATTACTGAATCACAGTGTACCTAAACTAATCTACTAATCTCAAAGTTTGATTAAACTCCAAAGAAGGGCATATCAAAGATACTTTGTCAAATTGATTGGGGTACATAAAATTAAATTAGACAAAAATAAAAAAATTATCATTTTTTGAGACCCGAGGTGATGTAAATGGAGAGTTCAAAAGGGCAGGAGTTAAAGATTTATATATTGTTTGGAAGGAAGAAATAGTTGGGGTAACATTAAAACTTAAGAATATTCAACAAATATTAATCAACAATGGCTTGGTACTTGGTAGTACCCCCATCTTGTCTTTGAAGGAAAGTTCAACTTGCAAATGATTCAATCATTATTTTTCAACGACCTTTACGTTAGTGCCATTGATTAAGGCAAACTCACGTTTTTAAGCCAAATACTGTTGAGTCACATGCCATATATTTAGGCAGCCGTTGCCTTTCACTAAGTGAATGTTTGGGCGATTTAACCAATTTAAGTGAATGTTTCTTTAGGTTATATGTCAAAGGTTCATGTTTGGGTATCGAATTCTTTAATTTACGTCAGAGTACTTATTACTTGCCTCTTTAGACCCACTATTGGCAAGATAAGTTTTTATATTTTATTTTGATTCACTGCTTTTTTCGATTAAAAAAGACATTCCACTTCCTTTCATTATGGGCACCAGGTACATAGCAATGCTATATATGCATAATTTGCATGTTGGGTTGCAGTAAGACTCTACGCAACTTTTTGTTGACAGAGACACCATACCCATCTGGAATCCTGCATTTTTAAATTGGTTAATTACCTCTTAAGACACCTTATATAATATATCCTTTTTAAATTTTAATTTAAATATTTTGACATAAAACTTGTGGTATTTATAAGCATGATGTAAGATGCTATGACATTACACTTTGAGGAGGGTTGATCCTAAAAAATCTAGGAAGAATGGGAATTCACGTTGGAAGACTTATGAAGCAGCAACGTGTTTTCCAACGATAATTTTTATAATGATGTAGAAAATATTTGCGTTATTTGGTTGTCACTAGATGTAATTTAAGGGTTAAAATGGGTTCTGGGTTTGTTTATCTTTGATATAAGGTTTTACCTAATAAAGTATATATTTATAAAGTCTGACTTACATTTAATAGTTTTAAGTTATTATATGGGGTTAATCATAGAATTTGATTCCCGTTGGAGTGAGTTTTGGGTCAACTTGAGATATCAGGGGTAACTAAAATTAGGAGGGGTTAATAGGTAATTTTTGAAAATTTTTTAGGTGAAAATAATTTAAAAATAGATTCAAAAAATCGAAAAACCTTAGAGTAGGTCAGTGAGGAATCCGGTAAACCGGACCAAGTTTCTGGACAAGCCATTTTTTGGCAGGATAATCGCTAGCCAGCCAGATCAGGATCCGGCTAACCAGGGAGAGAAGCCCCGTAAACCTAACTTCAGCCATACTTTTCATCTAAAGCACCACTAATGCTCTTTAGAGAGAAAAAGAGACAAAGAGAAATGCAGGCGGCTAGGGGTCTGGATAATTGGATTTAATTATTGAAATTAGGATTTCGCCGGATCTGGTACAGGTTGAGGTGGAGTTTTCTTTCATTTTCCTAACCATTGAGGCACTTCATGAAATATCAAGGTTCCTTACTTATTTTATGCTACAAATCTTATATATTATTGGTATATCTAAACGTTAATGGAGATTTAGATGAAAAAGCATGAATTTCATTGTTTCTGTCATATGTCCTCAAACCTTAAGTTCTAGAATTCATGATTTGATTTTTATATATTTCCTTCAAATCTGAAATATTTGTCATAGAATGAAATATAGTGGTTAGGTACTTGGAATATTGTATTAAAACCATAAGTTCTCGATGTATCTGATATGATTTCTCAAACCCTAGTTTTTGATTCCACATAGTTTGGAACTAGGTTTATGACTTCGGATTTCTACTAAGATTAAATGTGCTATACCATGATTTCCTTGAGACTAATCTTGATTTTAAGGGCGTATGTTGATGTCTCGTGGTTTGGGTTACAAAGTATTCTTTTGAAAAGCTAAGGTACAGGTTCTAGTTTCTTAGTTTAACTTGAATGTACCCAACATATATCACAGAGTGTGTAGGTGAATTTATTACCTTGAGGGTTCCAAGGTTTCCTACCACTTGTGGTGGATGAGTGTGGTTCCTTTCGTGATTTCACCGATTCCCATTAGTCATTTACATAGAGACCAAGGCAAAAGGTTAGCAGATGAGTATTCGGAATATTTAACAATGATATTATTGAAAACATCTAAAAATATAATTGATAAATTATTTTGATAGATCTAAATATTTAATTGCAAAACACAAACATTCACCGTGCCCGAAGTCTAGGATAAAAGAAGTTTTTTTTAACAAACAAATTCTATTTTTATTACAAAAAAGAAATCAATTATTTTATTAAAAACTTAATCAATTAATTCAAAAATAAAAAAACAAGTTATTTGATTCGCATTAAATCTCAAGCATTTGATGTATATGACACAACAAATCAATGAATTTTACAGAGCAAATTTTTTATTAGTAGACATGAATTAAATTCAAAGGAAAAATCATACATTAAAACATTGGATCAAAAAAAAATATTGAGCTTTATTGAAAGCTTCTCTCCTAAGTTTAGTTAGACACTTTAGCAATCCATAAGAAAAATAAGACAAATAAATAAGGAAGAGGGGTTCAAAGCAGATTACCCCAAATCAGTGTTTAAATGAGTTTATGTAGGCATTAGGGAACCAAAAGCCTAATTAAGCTCAAAGACTGGAGTAATTGGCCAATTTTCGTCATCCCCTCTAGACATACCATGTTGTCTTAGCCTTTCTGTTGAATGTGTCCAAATACTTGTTTCTAACCGTCCGAACGCACTACTTCTTCGATTTGCCCTTGCAGCTTCTAGAATTGGTGTTCGGACGCGCATTCTCCTCTATCTGGACGCGTTTCTTCAACCTCCCTGTCCAGCTATTGGATATGTTGGCTAGACGCTCTTTTCCTACTGTCCGAATGCATGAAGTAGTCTTCATTATTTTAATTCTTGAATGCTTTGGAACTTCACCTTTTTGTGCATTTGTCTCCTCAAGTCTTTAACTCAAACCAATTTACCAGCAAAAATAAGAGAAACTACAAGAAGAAAATAAAATCTGAAAACATTAATTAAACTCAAATAGCTCTTTACCCAATGTAATTAGTCGACTATTATAATAGTAATGATGCGATATTCATAGCTAATCACACCCCTCAACCTAGTTCTTACTAGTCCCTGGTAAGACAAAATAAAATAAATTATATATTCACTTTTGTAAGATTCATGATTGCATTTATTATATGTAACAAGTCTTTAAACCCCTAAGTTACCCTAGTGGATTAGTGAATTCTCGTGAAGGTTTTCAGATATATTACCCACAAACAATAACTTATCATCAAATGTCTGAATAATAAGTTGTCATCACAGTATAAGAACTGTAAGCTGCAAGTTTTTCATAAACATATACGAAGCAAAACATAGAACTAATCGCTATATAAAAGTATACACTTATTATATTTTTATATAAACTCATTTAAAGTGTAAATTAACTATGCTATGTCAGCAATTCATCTAGTAATCAACCCTAAAAATATTCGGCTCAATGCCAAATCTCACCAGATAATACTTTCATTAAGAACTGTCTTCGATTTTATTGACTATTCTCTCAAATTTACACATGTGAGAAGAATATATATTTAAATCAAAATAAAATAATGTTCACATGTTTTATTGAAACAAACGTCATCCAAAGAAAAGGATTTAACATAGTTTTATGAAATGAAATCAACACAGAATAAGCAAACAATTATCATTCCTCCTATTCACACAAGTCATGCATCCACCAATATACTCTTGTGATCAGATATGTCTTATCTAAGATTGTAATTGGGCCTTGCGATTATGGTTAATTTTGAAACGAATGATATTCAAGAGTTCAAAACATTATTACGAGAGAACATTATTTTCTTTCCTTAACCTTTCACTCATTATTCTCTGAAAGCTCAATTCACCACACTTGCTCATATTTTTTGTTTTCTTTTCAAACACATGTTTGCTAATTTTATCTTCCTCTTTTTTTCAATTTGATTTTTTCCAATGCTAGGAATATTGTCTTTCTTTCTTTTCAGCTTGATTTTTTCTTTTTTATTGTTTCAGGAGGGAGAACTCTATGTGGATTTTTTCTCACGATTATATAGCTATAGACACTTTACATAGAGAGGCTGAATAGATTTTTCAATTTCATGTGATCTAACATGTTTTTAAAGTCATCAATTGTAGGTATTCATAAGTAAATAGAATTTTCACATTTTTCATGATATTTCTCAAACAAATCACTCCCAATTATATAAATAATAAAAACTCAATCTCAGAATTACCATGGATAATGATATTTTATCATATTATTGGCTTGGTTATATTATGAAGCTTGGGAAACAAAACTTTCCACTAAATAGCCTAAAATATGTTATCCAACATTTATAATCAGAATTAAATAATAAAACTAATAATTGTAGAAAATCTAAAATCACTAAGTATATTGTTATATGCAAACTATTAATAAAAAAGACTGTATAATCTAAACTGAAATGACACACTTACTTGATTGAAGAACAATAATAAATAAGAAAGATAATAACAAAAAATGAGAATCCGAGCCCTGTATAATCACAGTTTCCTTAAAACATATTTTCTCTCTCTCTTGGTACTCAAAGTTAATAAATAGTTGTCTCCCAAGATTGAATATATTTCATCTCTGAAGAAGCAGCACTTCAATCCTCAAACACCAACGAAGACAACTTGTGTTTGTACTTAAATCGAACAGAAAATGTAATGCAGAAGGAGAGAGAACAGATGCAGTAGTATGCAAGAACTTCTGTCTGTTTATTTTCGTATGTTTAAATGGCTTGAAGGCTGCTTATTTATAAACCCTCTTGTGTCTGTTTGAATTGCCTGAAGAGTCATAAGATGCCTCTGTGTGTTGTGTATATTCAAATTGAAGAAACACACCTTTTTAATCTAAAAGTTACTGCATCGGGATAAGTAGCCTAGTGACCTTGAAATTTTCATAGTGAAAGACTATCAAATTTACTTGTCTCATTAGTGGACTTGATGTCTTTGAACTATCAATAGTTTAAATAAATCAAGACAATAAAATTCACACAGTTTTTCTTCGGACACAGTTTGTTCTCACGTTTGTGTTCTTTTTGCCCTTGAACATCACTTGATTTCATGAGTAATTTAGTGTTCATAAGTAATTTAGAGTAATCATCCTACGATTCTCATATATGTAGCCCCTTTTTACTCACATAGGTGATTTCTGATTTGAGGGTATTTTGCCATACCTTTACTTGGACTTTTCCAAGTCAAAGAAATCATTAAAAGCGTAACTTACCATAGTTCTCACGGCAGTATGTATTGCCTCGTCATAGGAATGGGAAAGAGTTGAAAACCTCCTCAGTCAGTCTCTGAGTTACATTATACATCTCCCTAGTACGTCTCCTAACTTACCTTTGAACTTAGATCTTGAGATCTCCAGTCGGCTAAGTTGGGTTGTCATTATGGTTACTCTTGATTAAGTAATAGGATTTAAGCTCACTTCTCTTGACAAAATTTTTACTTGTTCTCTAGTCAAACATTTTCTAAGTGGATCCACGATATTATACTTTGACTTCATGTAGTCAATGGATATAATACCATTTGAGAGCAATTGCCTAACATTGTTTCAAGTTCTTAAGGTAAAAATTACCTAAAAAACTCCAAACTTGATAAAGTATAAAATACACAAATTGTGAGCTTTTAGAAGAACATGATATGAAATAAACAAATATAGAGTGAAGTGCTATGTAATGCTTAAACATTTGCAAATTTTAGCTAAGCTAAATATTCTCATATTGTGGTGTCAATTTATGCATAAAAATGTAATTTAGATATTTAATAACCAACATAAGGAAAAAAAATACATAAAACACTTAAAAAGATAATTATTCATTAAACTAAACATTGGCTCAACATACTATGATAGGCTTTGATCAGTAGACACTGTGTTTAGAAGATGATAGCATAAAAGGAAATGATATAAACTAGGACCAACGAAGAAACATCAAAGCCAATCTTAAGGGATCTAGGAAGAAGGACCAGGATGGTCTTGCGAACTATGAATCATGCCCCTAAGCAAAGCTCCATGCTAGCTCAGTTGAGCCCTAATCAACCTCATTTCCATCCTCGCCTCCCTTTGCCCCCTCAACAATGCAAATAACAACTCTTTGTTGGTTTGGGCATCAGTAGCCTCATCAATAGAATTATCAAAATCTTCATCCAAATCAAGGTACTGATCCACTTGATCCTCAATTGGCACTTGATATGTAGTCAGTTGGCCTCTTGCCTCTTGACTTTGACTCTTCAATAGTGCGCCAGAATTCGAAACATTCACCTTGGCTATTTTCTCTATATTAGGCTCCATTGCCACCCATGTCTCCTAATAAATGGCAGTAGCCAATCCAGCAAAAGGTAGGGAGCTCTTCTTCTCATCCACTACCCCCTTCATTATCTCATCAAAAATCAAGGTAGAGAGGTCAATGGATAGCTCGGTGCCCATAGCATATAAAAATTTGGCCCAATTTGGGTACACCTGATTGTTTCTCATCAAGGGCATCATATTGAATACTGAAATAGAATTCAGTATCTTATACTTGTTAGTCAATTGTCTTGAAGTAAATATCTATCATCCTTGACCCACTCGAAATCTGGGTCATCTATCAACTCCTAAGCCACCAATTTCACATCCACAGTATTCAGGGTTAGTCACCCGATTGTGGGTCAACTTCCCTACCCGAGTAATCGTATTAGGGTCAACCCGAATTGAATTTCCCATCACAAATGTACTAAAGCTCCCTGTCTCCTCATTTGCAAAATTACAATAGAACTCCCTCACAAGAATTTTTACCCCAACCCTATTTGCTCCATAAATCTTTCCCACCTCTTAGAATTGATAATCACACTCATTTCAACCATGCAAAACTTCCCAAGTCAATCTCTCTCTCACATGCAAAAGGCTTATTCTCAAAAGACTTAGAGTACCTCTCACTGACCTCAATAGTCTAAAATCAGTGTTTGTAAAAAACTCTCTCCTCCTGCTTCTACTGTTCTCCCTGTGTAGATGGTGTAGGTTGGGATGTCCTAGGCCTCTTTGAAATAGAGCTTTTGGGTGGAGCCATTTGTGTTTCTTGGGTAAGAAATTCCACAAAAAGATCAATGGAAAGCTATAAAACTCTAAGAAGATCTAAACACAAGACTACTTGAGGTGGAATATGGGTGAAATATGATGTTTATAAGAGGTGGGTAGAAGAGCTTTTCAAGTTTAAGGTTGGAAGAGAACGAAATTGTGAAATTTTTGGTTGAAGGCCAAAGTTTTGAAGTTCTGAAAGTCGCATCCAAATGCACATTTAGAGCGGTCCAAACGGTAGAGACGGATGGCTATTAATGTATGGCATGCCCAGATGCCCAAAATTAGCCATTTGGATAGATTCAAAATAACTTTAGTTGGTTGGGTTTCCGTCCGGACTCGTGTGCATGATTTTTTGGATGCACCAAAATTTCAAAAAGGCACTAAGCTGCTAGACATTGTGTCTAGACAGGTGGTTAGGGCCGTCCGGACACATTGAAAGTGACAAATTGGCTTGTTTTTAAACCTCGAAAAAAATTTAAAGTACCAAAACTTGATCGACTAGACTTAGAAAATTTTGCTATGGTCCATAAAACATGTCTACCACAAAAAAAAAATTAAAAATAAAAATTACTACTACATCCTAAATATAAACTATAAACTTGATGCATACAACACACGTAAGGAAGGGGATGAAACATAGCTCAAGCTACATTGCATCAACTTAAAAAAATAAAAATTAAAAAAAAATCCAAAGTGGTTAAAAAAAATAATGTACAACAATTGAGTTGATTTAGCATTGATTATTCATATTGTGGATCCACCAATTCAATGGATTCCACTTCCATTACTCCCCCTTCCAAGAACGGTTTCAATCTTTGTTCATTCACTTTGAATACATTTCTATTCTTGGGATTTTCAATCTCTGTTGCCCTATAAGGAAAAATTGGTTAACAATAAAGAGGCATGTCCATCTAGATTTGTACTTCCCATAAAACAAATGCAATCTAGAATTAGACAAAAGTAACTTTTTGAGAATGTTTAAAAGATTTTCTTAAAATATTTTTATCATGAAATACGTTCATCTGTTCTTTGTAAATTTTAGAGTTATCATAAGCTTCATTCTAGATCTCCTTAAGATCATTCAATTTTAATTTTTGTAGAGAACTAGTTTTGTCTAAGCTAAAATTAAATATTTTAATGGCTCAATAAGCTTTATGTTGTTGTTCCATAGATAAGTAGCAAGTTTTTTCATAAACTAGTCTATACGAAGATATGCCAATTAGGGTATTGAAAGTTGTGTGGTACACCGATAATGCATCGGTCAGCCTTAATGACCAATTCTTACGATTAGGGTTAATTATGTTTTCTAAGATGTGTTTACCCTTCCGATTGTGGCTATGGGTGATAGGGAGTTGGTACTTAGTGTGTAACACAATATTTCTTCATTAATGATTTGAACGGTCTGTTACAAAAGTGGAATCTCCCATCACTAATAATGGCCTGAAGTATACCAAATCATGACAAAAAATTTTCCTTCAAAAATTTTAAAACAGTTTTGTAATCATTGTTTCTACATAGTATAACCTTGACCCATTTAGAGACGTAATCAACGTCCATTAATATTTATAAATATCCAAAAGATGGAAGGAATGGATACATGAAATCAATGCCCTAAAAATAAAAAATTCAATAATTAAAATAGGATTAAGGGGCATCATATTCCTACGGATTATCTCTCCTAACTTTTGACATTGCTCGCACACTTTATAGAAATTATGTGCATCTTTAAAAAGTGTTTGCCAGTAAAATTCACAATGCAACATTTTTATAGTAGTTTTTTTTATTGAAAAATGGCCTTCATAGGTCTCTGAATGACAAAAATAGAGTATTCTTTGTACATCGTCATCTGGTACACACCTTCTAATGATTTGGTCAGGACAATACTTGAATAGATATGGATTATCCAAAAGAAAGCTCTTCAACTCAACCATAAATTTCTTCTTGTCTTGTGCACTCCACTGTGTAGGCATCTCACCTATAATAAGAAAATTTACAATGTCAGCAAACCAAGATAATACAAATATACATAGCAACTGCTCATTGGGTAATGTGTCATTGATCGACATTATCTCCATGGTCACATAACTCACTAGCCCAAACAAGTGTTTAGCAACTACATTCTCTAATCCTTTCTTATCTTTGATTGTGATGTCAAATTCTTGGAGTAAGATGATCCACCTAAGCAGCCTAGGTTTCACATCTTTCTTTGTTGAGAGGTATTTAAGAGCTGCATGATCTGTGATGATGATAATAGGTGATCTCACAAGAAATGAACTAAAATTTTCTAATCCAACACTACTTCTAGGAATTCCTTTTGTGTATTAGAGTAGTTCATATGTGCACTATTTAAAGTCTACTAGCAAAGTATATGACTGTAGCTTCTTATCCTTGCGTTGTTCTAAAACAACCCTAACTACATAGTCGTTGGCTTCACACATGATTTCGAAGGAAAGACTTCAATCTGGGAGCTGCATAATAGGAGTAGTGGTAAGCATGCCATTCAGCTTATCAAAATCTTCTTGGCACTATTCACTCCACTCAAAAGTGGTGTCTTTTCCTAGGAGGTGACAAATTGGTCTAGATATTGAACTAAAATATTTCATGAACTTCCTATAAAAATCAGCGTGACCTAAAAAATATCTAACATCCTTAAGAGTCTTCGGGGTAGGAAAATTGAAAATCAATTCAATTTTGATTTTATATACTTGGGTTTCCTCTGAAAACTTGTGTGTGATTTGAAATAACCATGCATGCTAACTAATAATGATCAAATATCTGGTTTTACATGTGTGAAGCAATTGATTAGATTTTCATAAAATAATTGATTTCTTACTTGTGATAAAAAATATGATTTATTTGCTGAACTTGATTAATCATAGACTCTAGACACGATAAATGCTTGTACTTTGCAATTAGATACTTAGATTTATCCAAATAATTTATCAATTATACTTTTATATATTTCTAATATTATCACTGCTAAATATTCCGATTAAGATTGCTCCTCAACTGATCCAAATTCGAATGGGATTCAGAACAATGATATGGCTTGTGTTCTCAATCTCAATCATGTCCCCATCAGACGATAACATATTTATGATATAGATTTTGATGAAGTAGGTTGCATGTATGTTACAATGGTTATGATTGTACTGGAACTTATGAGCCTGAATTTTGTTTTTGGTGAAAGTTAACCTACCTAGTTTTTATGGTCATCTTCATATAAGGGATTATTTAGATTAGTTGATCAAAATTGAACAATTCTTTGCTTATCATGAAATTGATGAGGAGAGGAAGGTTGGGTTGTAGCATATAAATTGAAGGGTTAAGCTTTTCATTGGTGAGAGAACATGTAAAAGTATCATGTGCAAGCCAACAAAAATATGAAAATTCATTATAGGAAAAATGAAATGATTATTAAAAGCGATATTTTCATTTTCATATTATAATGCTTATGAACACAAAGGATACATGAATGACGCATGTCAACCAGTGAGGCAACGAACAGTGTCGGGATTATAGTAATCAACTAATCGTTTTCACATTATAATGATTATTACGTGACTCAAGCCTTATATCGAAGCACGGCTGGTTTCAAGGATAAAGTGAAAAGAAAAGATTCAAGTACTCTCATCTTTAAAAATCATGAAGGTACAAATTAAAAAATTGAGGCTGATGATGAAACTGAATAAACTTGTGATGATGTGATTAAGCCTCTTAAAGCTTATCTTGAATTGACTGTTCAGAAAAATGGTATAGACAACAATAACGACAAAGTCATAATTAATGATCCTACAATTGAAATCGTCATATTTGAACTTGATGTAAAGAAGGTTGATGATATTGATGAAAAACAGGTAATGTTATAGAAGAAAAGCTTATGCATAGACCATGAGAGGAACAATGATCTATGGAGGGCATAGCCGATTTACATTCACATGTGCTTAAGAAGATTAATTTAAAGTACAAAGCTGATGTAGATGAACACAAAATATCGATTTGTTTCAAGTCATAAAAACTCGAAGATGAGTTTTTTTTTCAATAGAGAGGGTCTAGTATAGAAAGCAATTGGAAATTTCTATATTTATTTTGTTAGTTTAAGTCAAAATTTAATTAGAAATATTTTACAGTAATTAGCAGCCTAAACATCTCAATTTTTCCTAATTTCACTGGACATGCAAAATTAGGGATTTTGCTCAATTTTGGAAACTTTTTACTTCATGTTTGGATGATAGTAATCCTAATCGGGAATGAGTATCTCATTTCTATAAAACGGATACTCGAGTTTTAAACAGTGTTATCAGAACTGAACCAGACCGACTAATTCGACCAGTTGAACCGTAAATCAGGGCTTAAACCGGTTCGGTTCTTGAGTTGGACCACCTAGGCAAGTGAACCGGCTATTAACCGTTAAATCGGTCAATTTTTGCTAAAACCGGTGAACTGGGTTGGATTGCAATTGTTAAAAAAATAAATTTGTTTTGGGAATTTTTGCCCTAAATCTGTTTCTTCATTTGTAATTTACTAATCCAAAAATGGCCATGTGATCTTTCGTTTCTCGCATCTCTCTCTGTCGTTTTGTGGAAACCTCTCGAAAATCAATATCTGTAGGTCTTTGTTACTTCAACAATGGCAAAGGTCAAGTCCTTAGACAAGAAGAACGTGCTAAGGAGACCGTTTACATTCATAAAATGGAGGAGAGGTTGGTGAAGTAGAAGCTAAAGGAGGAGAAAGAGAAAACAGAGAAAGAGAAATCCAACAAGAAAGCTGAATAAGCGACTCACAAGGGCTCAGGCGGTGTATCTATGCTGATTGAAGCAACTCTGGTTTTGGAAGTAGTCATGAGAATAAATGTAAATGACTTTGTATAACTCTTGATCAGACTCTTTGTTGTATAGATTGTGATGATATTTCTGATATCTTTAGACTTCAACTGCAATGACTTGTGTTCTGAAAAAAAAAAAAAACATTTGCAATTTCCATTCTTCCTTCGTCTGAGTCTCCACTCCCACCTTTCTAGACTAAAGGTCTTCATCTTCCTCATCTACTTCAAGGAACAGGAGGGCTCATCTGCTTCAACGAACAGGGGTACAAGACTCATCTGGTTCGTCTTCGGCTTCAACTCGAGCTTTGCTTCAACGACAAACATCTCTTTGAGCTTGAGATTGTGAATTTTATGAATATTGATATTAAGATTGACATTGTGAATTTTATGAATATTGATTTGATATTTGGCTTCATTAATTTTATGGTAAATTGTATGCATTATAGACATTTATATTTTTTTACCTAAATTATTAACTTTTTTATGATATATATATATATATATATATATATATATATATATATATATATATATGGCTGGTCCGACTATTCAACGGTTGAACCAATGAACAATTGACCCAATCCCCTTGCTAATTTGATTACTGGTCTAGTTCTGATAACATTGGTTTTAAATATCATAGTAATTTATTATTTATTTTTTGGTATGGTCAGTAACTAGTTTGAGAATTGATATCTAAATTATTATTTTTAATAATGAATATTATTTTATGAAGGAACATAATTTTAAGAAGATAGCTTGAATTTAGGAATGAAATAAATTTTGGAAAGGTGTTTAAATTTGAATTTTTTTATTTGTTTTAAAATACCCAATTAATTTTGTATGAGATTATCACCATTAATGGTTTAAAATTTCCATCATTATTGATAATTTGATTCCAATAGCGATCTTATCCCCAATATAAATTATTGATTCATTAACCACCCAAACATGCTAATCTATAGATTTAGGAATGAAATTACCATTCCTAACCACAATTACCATCATCCCAATAGGGCCAAGGGTTTTGCGATTTCTATAAATTTTATTGTGTATTATGAGTTTTAATTAATTAATTATATAACATCATATTTTGATAATTTTTTCTTCTTTTTCTTTATAGATTCAAAGTGTGTGTTCTCGTACATAGGGACAGTGATCTATTTGTGTCTAGAGATGGCAGTGGACCGGAGAAAAATGGGTATTCATTCAAACCCGTCCCATTTGGACCGGGGATGGACTATACGTATTGGACGGTAGACGTATACAAAAATATTCGTATAAACCCATACGGAGATGAAGGCGGGGATGAACTTACCCTTATCCCCGCCCTGCCCCGCCCCGCCCCGCCCTGTCCCTGTTACTCGTTTAAAAAATAAAATAAAATATATATATATATATATACTCCTAGACCCTAAAGCCCTAGTTTTCTCACGTCTTCCTCTATCAACCTTTAGCCGCCCGCCTTCATCTCTCTTGATCTCTCTCTCTCTCTCTCACAGCTAACTGCCTTCATCTCTCTCTCTTTGATCACTGCCTTGCTCGCTGATCGTTACTTTGCTCGCAAATCTTGGTTCTACAGGTGCATTTCTCTCACAGCCGAATCTCCATCTTTCCTATATATTATCTCCTATTTTTCCCCCCTTGATTTTTATATTTTTCTCTCTATTCTGTCCTTGAGTAGATCGTATAAGCCAAAAAACATATGGGTCATATATATGTCCTTGAGTAGATCGTATAAGCCAAAAACATATTCTGTCCTTGAGTAGATTAGTGGAATCTAACCTAGATTCTTCAGTAGGAACCCAATTCTAGTATTTGCGGTCTTTGATCCCGGTTATTGTCATAGCCTTTGTTGAGATTGACATGCAAACTCTTCCAGTATCTCTATCCAACCATACTTCCTGTAATATATCTGATGTCAAAAAATTACACATTGATTAATAACCAACACTTCTAACCCAAATTAAAACTGCTCCATCACCTTTATTTCTAAAACAAATCCAAGAAAACAGACTTAAATCAGTGCCAGAAGAACAACAGACACAACAAATAGAATAAAGTGACTCACAACTCTAGTTTTCTTCAAACATAAAGAAAATAAATTTTAAATGATAACAAACCTCCACCCCCAAAAAAATAGAGGAAGATTGATCCTAGTACATTTTTTCTTAACTTACAATGAGTTCAAGTGAGACTTGTTGTATATAAATTGCTAAGCTGTGTTTATTTGCCACAGTTTATTACATATGGAAGGAAAGACATTTGAGAATTTTTTGCAACTCTTGTAAGGATTCAAATACAACATTGCAGATTATTAATGAGATGATTCAAATACAACATTGCAGATTATTAATTTTTTGCAACTCTTACAAAATTATTCAAGTTCAACTTATTTAAAAAATGAGTCATATATCTCATTTTTGAAAAGATTTAAATTTTGAACATCTTAGTTTCGAGGTGAGGCCCAACTCATCTCGATTATGAAGGGGAGCATAGACATATGATATCAATCAAGCTCAATATTTTGTGATGCAACTTTGTAAAGCCCTTATTTTAATTTGAATATTTTTATTAGCACCATCAATGCATAACATATTGAATTGTTAATTAATTAGTCAGGATAGTGTTATTAGTGATATTGTTTTTTCAGTTAAGAATTTTAATGCGACCATGGGGTAGTCGTTGTGATTAATATATGTTGTTTTTTCTTTTAAGAATTTTAATGTACTAACTCAAACGAAAGGAATTGAAGAGTAGTTGATTTCATTTAAGAATTATCAGAGTTCAACCCCCATAGTCAAAAGTGATAGATTTGTTTTATTATAGTTTGGTTTCTACTTAGTTGATTTTTACATGTAGTTGAGTACAAACAATGGAAGGAGAAGAAGTGAGAAATAATATGTCAACTTGAAAATCAATCTACCAACTCAACTCCAATGACTCTTGGTGAAACAGATAGACATAGATTAATTGTATAGGATCATTTCAAGAGGAAAACAGTTGATGGGAAGTTAAAGGCCGAGTGCAATGAATGTAAGAAAATGCTTGTTGGTGGTGCTAAGAATGGAACTAGCCACTTGCATGACCATCTTAAAAGTTGTCCGATGAAGAAATATAAAAATTTGAAATAATGTTATTGGTATCAAACCAATCAAAGAAAGATATCGAGAAAACAATGGAGAACTGGCGATTTGTTCAAGAGGCGGGGAGGAAGGATCTTGCCAATATGAGTATATTGCATGAATATCCTCTTAGTATGGTTGAGCATCATGGGTTTCAAAAATATTGTCACACTCTTCAACCAATGTTCAAAATGGTATCTCGCAACACTCTCAGAAATGATATCCTTCAAATTTACAAAACCAAAAAGGAGAAGACAATGAAGTTGTTGAAAAAAATAAAAAGTAGAGTTGCTATCACTACGGACATGTGGTCCTCAAACAATCAAAGAAAATGATACATGACAATCACTACACACTTTATTGACAATTCTTAGACATTGCAAAGTCGAATTATAAGGTACTAATAATCTTTCATTAGCATGTGTTATTTATTTTAACTTACTAATGATCTTTCATTAACATATGTTATTTATTATCTTTCGATTTTTATATGTGTCTTATTCACATACCAAAGAAGTGCTTGTGGAGTTTTTGATGGATTTTTTTTTCGATTAGAACCTTGATAGAAATTTGATAACTTTGACCGTGGATAATTGTACCACTAATGATGCAATTGTGGCTATTTTGTTGGATAAACTTTCATTTGGTTCACTAATATTGAATGGTCGGTTGTTTCATATGCATTGTTGTGCACATATTCTAAACTTAATTGTCTAAGATGGTTTGAATGTGATTAGAGATGGTATTGAAAGAATTCGTGATAGTGTTGCTTATTGGACAACATCTCCCAAGAGAGTGCAAAAATTTGAAGAGACAGCTCATCAGATACATATTCCAAGTAACAAGAAGCTTGCTCTTGATGTTAAGACTCGATGAAATTCTACTTTTCTCATGCTTCAAACTAGTTTGATTTATAGAAATGTGTTTGATCGCTTGAAATATCGAGATTCTCATTACAAGATTTGTCCGAGTGAAGATGATTGGGAGGTGGCAAGAGAGATTTGTGAAAAATTGGAATTGTTTCATACTACAACAAAATTGTTTTCAAGTACAAAGTATCCTATTGCCAATGTATACTTTTCAACTATTTGTGGGATAAGAGTAGAAATATCTAAGTGGCTTCAAAGTCCGAAAGACGTGATAAAAGATATGGCCTTGGATATGTTGGAAAAGTTTAACAAAATATTGAAGTGTGATTCATGGTGTTATGGGAATAGCCACTGTTTTAGATCCACGGTATAAGTGGGGAATTTTGGAGTCTTACTATGAGAATATGTATAGACGTGTGGAAGCTTTAAATGAAGTAAAGAGGATTAAGGAGCTTTGCTTGGAATTAGTAGGGGAATATGAAGTGAGGCAAGGAAGTAATTATGAACCGCAACCTTCTTCTCCCCCTCTTCAAGTAGATATTGATTGCAAATGTCCATTAATTGATGATCTCTCTGATTTTGATAAGTTTATACAAACAAAAGACTTAACAAAAACACGTGGGAGGTTTGAGTTGGATCGTTACTTAGAAAATGGTATGATGTCAAAAACTTCAGATTTTGATATACTATCTTTTTGGGAGACAAGTGGTCCCAAGTATCCCCTGTTTCAAATGATTGCTAAAGATCTTTTTGTTATTCCTGTTTCTACTGTTGCTTAGGAATCTGCTTTTAGCACAAGTGGGAGGGTGATCAATCCACATCGCAATAAACTTCTTCCAACTACAGTAGAGGCTTTAATGTGCTCTCAAAGTTGGTTATTTGCTGAAGAACGAGGTAATGCAATATCATTTGTATATGCATCATAACTTTTGTGGGGGGTAAAGTATGATTAATGAATTATTTCTTTTTTGTTAGGTTCATCTACTTCGAAGGGTTTGAAGAGCTATACATTATCGGAAGATCTTGATATTGATGATGAAGAATATTGTTTATGTTGAAAATTTCTCTTTGGAAGAATCTAATTTTTTTTTCTTTTAATGATGTAGGAAAATGATGTTGAAGAAGTAGATTCAACCACCACCGATGGTGTTGAGAGATGATTGAGTTGCTAATTTTTCAATTTCAACCAATCAATTTTATTAGTAAATACAAAATATTTTTTATGCAATTATTATAGTTTTTTATGTTTTATTTTTTTTATTAAATTACAGGTGTGACCGTGTGAAGGTACATGACAGAATAGTAACTGTGTGAAGCTAAATGTCATTAAAGTACTGACATTTGTTTTTTGTTATTTTGGATATTTGTGAAGACATCTGTTGTGTTATGTTAGACAATTATATCAAAAGTTTCCCCTTTCCCCGTTACGTAGTATTTTGGACATTTGATGAGGTATATTGTGTTATGTTGTTTATATTTTCAATATTTTCTTCATTTATTGTTTGAATTATATCAAATTCAAGTAGTTATTGGAGAATGTTGTTGAATTTTTAAATATTGAATTTATTTAGAATTTTTGATTACGTTGGCTTAGACTTGGGTTTAGGCTTGGGCTTAGGCTTGAGCTTGGGCGGGTACGAGAGAAACGGGGACGGGGGCGGGGATTAAAAAATTTCCTGCGGACAGGGATGAGAATAAAAAATATACCCGTTAACGTGGGTAGACCGGGGATGGACAGAGGTTTTTTAAGCGGGTACGAAAATGGAGACTATACTCCCCGCCCTTGCTTCGATCCACTGACATCCCTATTTGTGTCTCTCATTTACCACTGCATGAGATTCACGCAATTAATGGCACTTCTTTTATATTGTCTTACTGCATTACTTAGGATCATAGACAAGAATTATAGCAAGCTATAGCATGATGCGAACAAATTTTATCAAAACATTAAATTATTGTTAATTAATTAATGGGGTCAAGGGATGGTAACATGAGATATGTGACAGGACGTGATTGGTAAATTATATTGTGATATAAATAAGTTTTCAAAAACAATTGATTCAATGGTAATTGATTAGTTGGGGTGCACTAAGGGTGGTTATGTGAGAGAATTGGTGTAATGTGATTGATAAAATCTCATATTTTAATTAAATAAAGGAGAAATATTATAATTAGTTCTTAAATTTTGCTTTTGATTTTAATTTAATTTTTAAACTTTTAACTGTCTCAATTTAATTTCTTAATAAACAATTTAGTCTCAATTAAGTCCTATATATTTCCACCTTTAGATAAATCGTAGACTAGCCAAAACTTATCCATTAAAAAATTAAAGCATATGTTTTATTTTTGATCCAATGATTAAAATGAATGAGAGAATTTAATTGAGACAAAATTAATATTTGAATGACTAAATTGAAAGAATTGAAAGCTAAGAGACTAAATTAAATTCAAAAATAAAATTTAGGGACCATGATATTTATCCTTAAATAAATGAAACTTAAAAAAAACGAAGAGTAGTTTTTCAAATTCTGTTCTCTTTTCTAAATTGTTTGTGTATATGTAAGTACCTTCAAAATGAAAACACGGCGATTCACTTTTCATTTGGTCATTGAGAAAAGGTATAGAACGAACAGGCCAAAACCATTTGTGACTAGATTACAATAACCTCAAAAATGGCATATGGTTGTCACGTTGTGCACCAAAAAGAGGCGAGAAGGGCCCACATGTAATTGGATTGGCCAGTAGACCGCACGATTTTTGGGATTTCACGCCGTTTCCTTCGCCATTTTCTACTCCACTTATCGCGCCCAGAAAATGCTGCACACTCCACAAAACCTAGAAAATATTGAATACAAAACCTCATTAATATTACCTCATCCAATAACAAATTAATATGTAATCAACTAAATCCTACTTAATTTAGTAAATTATAATATCCATATATGAAAATTACTATTAAGTGGGGTTCATTTTACACAAATATATGTGATGATGCACAAATTGGATTTGTACACTACCTGTTAATTGAACAGCAAAAAATGCAGTAATTAATAAGTAAGAGGTAGAGACAAAAGCAATACAAGATTTATAGTGGTTTAGTCCATGTGACCTACGTCTATTTTGAATGACTAGGGTTGCTGGATATTTTATTAACTCAAGTATGTAGGGTAAGCAGAGAGTTACAAGCTATGAAAGGGAGAGGGGAGATGTACTCGATTGAGTGTGATGTTCCCTCAAGTGTTGGCGGAGTTTACAAATTATAGTCATCTCATAACGAATTGGGGGGATTTAATAGTAGTTAAATAGCTAATTTGACTGTCATAACAGATTGAGGCGACTTAATAGTAATTAAATAGTTGACCCGGCGGAGGTGGCGTCCTCTTCTCAACGGGCGAGGTAGTTACAATATTCTCTATAGGACTCGGTCAAAAGATGAGATGATAAATGACTTTTTTCAAGGCGACGAGAATGACGCTTTGGATGACATTGCGTGTTCCCTGCTGATGTAGCTCATTAAACTTGATGAGTTTGACCGAGTTGACCGCATTGGAATGGACTTGTCGAATCTCTTAGAGTTGGATCATTAATTCAAACTAGGCTTACGACATGAGTTTGACCATTGGACCTGACCATCAATATGTTTATTATTAAATACTAAAATCAAATGGTAGTGGTGACATGATGTCCATTACACCCAATATTTACCCTACAAAACCACACTCTTTCCCGTCCACTAAATTGCATTCTTGTTTAGTCTTTTTTATATACCGCGCTTGCCAGCAGTTGATCAGTGTCAATTTAGGCTCTTAAAGGATTCAAATGCTTTCTATTACACTTTCACTGAATAAATCAAGTTGACGGATTCATTTATAAATAATTATTACCCCTTAAATTTATAGTATGTGGCCTACATTTCGTCTACAATGGAGAGAGTCTCAATTCGCTCTTAAAATATTTGTCTAACTCGTGCTCGACTTGGTCTCAACTCGGTTCGGCTCTTTCAAATTAAAAAATAAATTATTCTAATTAGATTTTATGCTGATTTTGTATACGAGTGGAATCTAAGAAACATGTACTTCATCTCATCTTTAATAGGATTCTATCTGTAAATAAATTCTAAATATACTACCAAATAACTCTTATTCTTGCAATGAAGAACCTCAAGCGTACCCTCAAATAGCTACATTTCAAATATTTGCAAGAAAAATCAATTTTCTCCGGTGTTTCATTATTAGCACATGTTGAAACATTAGTCATGTATCTAAAAATATGATCGATCCTTACACTTAAAAAAAATTATAACTTAACCCCCAAAAAGTTATAAGTTGAACCCCATAAGCCGCAAAGTAATTGCAACAAATTTTAATTTTTTTTAGGATCAATCTTTGCATTTTAAGGTTGATCTTATTTTTTTATTTTTATTTTTTTGTAATTAGATCCCAACAACTTATATAGCCTACCAAAATTGTAAACATAAGTACCATACCATTTCGATACCCAAGTCAAATATATAGAGTTCCGCCATTGAAATGACCATATTTCATTTTCAATAATATTATTTAGATTTAATTTGTTAACCTAATTCATCATAATTATTAGATTGGTTGTGAATCCCAAAAAAGAATAGGGTTACTGTCAATCCAATGTATATGAATAATAGATTAGTAAATTAGGTCCGAATATGATTAGTCTTTCATTTTTTTGTTGATTTGTAACAACCTGCCACTACTTTATTTTCTGTCCATTTAACTTTTAACAACCATGAAATTTAATCCTTTTTAGGTAATTATAAAAAAAAAACTGCAATTATTTAGTTAGTTTGGTTAGGACAGACAGTACATCAATGAAAGAGTGGCTAACACGATGCATGTGACAGACCTGTATTTATGTTAATCTCCCCACATGCCCACATGGATTAAGGTCAGTAATTTGCTGAAAATTTTGAATGAGTTCCCATTATTTATAATACTCCTAATAACAAATTCTTCCTCTTTAGGTTGGCGGCATTCATTGCGCCTATAATCTTCAATAACTTATGGTTTCCAAAAGACGCAGACCTTTTTAATACGACCATAGTTTATGTTGCTTTTTTATAACTGTGAGAAACTGCCGAAACTGTAGCTCACCATTACAAGCACTCATAGCCTATAAGTACCACCTCAAACCGCTTCAACTCCTCAACATCCCAACTCCCATTCTCTCTCTCTCTCTCTCTCTCTCTCTCTCCAGAGAACTAGGATGATGAGAACCATGAGCCTTCTTGCTCTTCCATTTCTCTTTATGTTCTTCTCCGCATCACTAGCAGCGCCGCTGACATATAATGTGCAGAGTTTGGGAGCCAGACCCGATGGCAGGACGGACTCAACCAAATCCTTCATGAATGCATGGACCGTCGCTTGCGCCTCAGCAAATCCGACTATGATATATGTGCCACGAGGAAGGTACTTGCTTCGCAATGCATTCTTTGATGGGCAATTGTGCAAGAGCAGTGCCATCACCATACGAATCGATGGCACTCTTGTGGCTCCTTCGGACTACAATGTTAATGGAAATGCCGGTTACTGGATTAAGTTCCAAAGAGTGAATGGACTATCCATCTATGGTGGAACCTTAGATGGTCAAGGGACTGGTCTATGGGCTTGCAAAGCCTCTAGCAGGAGTTGCCCCACAGGAGCAACGGTATGTCAGTTAACCGACCGTTCCTTACCATTTTTTTTTTTCATACTGGAAGTCGAAAGGTTTTCTTGTTGCGTTACTGTTAAGAATTATCGCTTTCTATTGTTGCGTTATCCTTCCTGCTCACTATATTTTAATCCATTTCATGGGTGGTCAAACAAACAGCTTCAATTTAATTTTCACAGTTTAAATAAGGTGGGAATTTTTTATGGCGTAGGGGTTGACAATTACAAACTGTCGTTTTTCATCATTTCTTATCAAAAAATATAGTTTACCGATTTTACGGTTTCCCCCAACAATTTTCTAAAAATATGCATTTAAATAAACAAGAACTGTATTTTATTTCAGATTTGCAGCATTGATTATTGTCCATGTTGCTTCTTAATTAGTGAACTAAAGTCTGTTAAGAGTGTATTGGATTTGGGCTTTTCTTTAGTAGCTGCAACCCTGATTCAAGGGATATGATACGCCATTAAGGTCTATGCTTTTACTCTTTCATAATTCTTTTGTGAGTACTGAATTATATAATTTCTCCTACAGACTCTGGCAATTGACAATTCAAACAACATCATTATCAATGGCTTAAGTTCTTTGAATAGCCAAATAATCCACATTGGCATAGTTGGATGCCGAAATGTTAAGTTGCAAGGAGTGAGTGTCTCGGCCTCAGGCAGAAGCCCAAACACAGATGGCATTCACGTGCAATCATCATCCGGTGTCACAATCCTAAATTCTCATTTTGCAACTGGTGATGATTGTGTCTCAATAGGCCCGGGTAGCACTAATTTGTGGGTTGAAAACGTCTCTTGCGGCCCTGGTCACGGCATAAGGTAACTAATTTATGCAAAAGTTAGTATAACCTGCATACAGCGAATTACTGTTATTAATCACACTCTCCTACCTATCTTCCTATTTTTTGAGTAATTGGTTATGGCTAATACAAACACTAATTGCACATGTGCAATTCTTTCCTCGGTGCAGCATTGGGAGTCTTGGTTGGGATCTGCAAGAAGCTGGTGTCCAGAATGTAACAGTTAAATCTAGCACATTTACTGGTAGCCAAAATGGTGTAAGAATAAAGACATGGGCAAGGTCTAGCAATGGATTTGTAAGGGATGTTCTTTTTCAGCACGCAGTTATGATCAATGTCCAAAATCCAATTATAATAGACCAAAATTATTGCCCCGATAACAACGATTGCCCCAATCATGTAAGATTTGTTCAAAGTGTTTATTGCTATGATAATGAAAATATAGACAACTCTTTTTGTTGATATTTGGAAAACCTTGTCATCTTTTTGTGCTTAATTCCCTTGTTTTTTTTATAGGTTTCTGGTGTGAAGATTAGTGATGTGACATACCAAGATATTCATGGAACATCTGCTACACCAATTGCTGTAAATTTGGATTGCAGTAAGGAGTATCCCTGCAGTGGGATAAGACTGGAAGATGTAAGCCTCACATACAACGATCAACCAGCTGAAGCATCATGCATTAACGCGGGGGGATCAGCTTCTGGTTTGGTTGAGCCTTCAAGCTGCCTTTAGAAGTGAAATAAATGTTGGCATATCAATTAGAATGTGTCGAACACACAACAAAAACATCACTTCTCATTCCCAGCCGGAAACCATACTAGTTTGCAGTTAGGTCTTAGTATAATGGTTAATTAAGCGAAGGGTCTTGCCTGAGCCTGTGGCGGCATAAGCCTACTGGGTCTGGAGCCTGGCCATGCAAGCAGTATAGTCCAAGCCCTTTATTGAGTAGTGTTTTCAGAAACTATTGTAAGCAAATGTGATTTTGCTGAATGATAATTTGAAGTTTATATGCATCTGAGGCTTCTTTTCATTTTAGTAGTAATTTATTACGTTTAACAACTAAGTTTTCAGATGATATGTAGTCTGTTGTGAAGAATATATATAAATATTGATCAACTAGGCAGTCAATAATGGTGAAGACTATGATAAAAGAAGCATAAATTTATGAAGCATACTATGATAAAAGGTAATGTGCATTCAGATTCAAAAACAGCCAGGAAAGTTTACAAGACTATAAATTAGTCCTACAAACAAAGAAAAGGTCCACTAGACTAAAGGACGAATGGAGTACAACCCCTCTGACGCCCTAAAATCTACAATTTAAACATTGACTATCTATCAATCATTAAATGAAGAAACCATTAAAGTATCATTAAATAAATACAATCATTTATCATTCAATATCTAATTAGATAAATCCCAAATAAAACATAAATAAATCCTTAAGGCTACATTTAAACTAAAGTAAATATTTTTCAATAACTAACTAAAGAATGTCCATGAATTATCAATTCATCAGAGTTAAAAAAATTAAATAAAAAAAATTCATTGGAGTTAAACTATAAACTAATGAAAACAACTTTAAATGTCCACTTTCAGATCCACGTTATGATCCACCTCAGCATTCCAATCTACTTGATCACCTAAAATTATGTATTGTCCAAGTCCAAAATTTGAAAAATATTTATATTGTAGGGTGAGTAAACAAGCGCAATAGAAAAATCTTCTAAAACCTAAATAAGGTTTCGAAATAATAAAATTGGTAAGCCTCAGTTGGTAAAATAACATATAATAATTTGAAGTCAAACAATGTCAGTTAATGATATATCACGTTTATAGTATAAAACAGAAAATTCCAATAAGATGTACAACTCATTCTCAAAGCAATTGATATTTACAACAGGTATATCTCATGTACGAAGATTGACTACCGTGAAACTACACATCGAGAATATCTTAGCCTGCCCCCCCCCCAACAAATCACCTAACCAATACTTGCAAAGATACACCATTTTCAAGAATCGTGTATACAGTCGCATCAGCATTGACGTAATTTCTCATGAATAATGTACTAGTCATCCGCCTCGATCACCGTAAGCTAATAGTGTGAATTTTTTAACCTCGTATGAAACCAAGAAATTCCACTATGGGTGACAGAGAATATTCAAACTCCTCATAATAAGAAACTCATCTAAACACCCTACGATATCCGGTCGAATACATCTTATGTTCATCACACTCACCCATAAAGAGATAATTTCCATAATTTTCTATTAAATCCACATAATCATGAATCATGGTTCCACAATTATCCAAATAGAAAAATTGCAAGAAAGCATACAAGAGATCTCCAGGAAACATATTTGAATTGATAATAACCAAGAACTAGGGTTTTTAAATCAAGAATATAAGATTTGTGATGTGAATCATCTATTTATTCTTAAAAACGTTACAAGTATTCGATTGGAAATCCAAATCGTTGATTATCTACATATAATTGTGAAAAAGAATGAAAGATAGATGATATAAACCTAATTCCTCAATGAGTGAATTTGACAAAAAACATCTACTGTGATTCGCAGTTAAATCGATCCTAGCATGCGTTGATTTGTTTCTAGGCATTAATTACTCATGATCTTGCCTTTCTCTTCCATCTCATCCTCTCTTGGCTCCCTATGGCTGAAAAATGATTTAAAGAATGTCCTTAGGGTATTTATAGGGTTAAAAACAGTTCAAGAGGAGTGAGCTTGATCGTTGTAAAATGCGCACTCACGTTCGAACATGACTGACGTTCGAACGTTTCACTTTCGAAGATGCCCCACTTCCAGTATCTCTTGTTCTATCAATTTTTTTTACCAAGCGTAAACTTCTAGGGCTAACCTATGTTCGAACAAGAATTGGTGTTCGAACGTACTCCAGTTTTCTTCCTTAACTTCCAAAGCAATTTTGGCCTAGTAAACGTCGATTCACAAAAGTTTTAAGAACAAATTTTTGGAGCCCTTGAAGTAAACTTTCTAATGCCTAAAAATTAGATCGATTGAATATCAATAGAAAAAGTTAGGGCTAAAATACTATACTGGTGTCTAATTCCTTTCTACCCAATTTCTCTCAAAATGCATCTAAGCTCTGGATCACTTTCAAACTTCTATTACACTTCATATGGTATATCATCAATTCATTTTATATTACAATCCAACCCCATAAAAGAAAATTTCATCCTTGAAATTGAACTCAAGTAATGAACAAGTGCGAGTATTTTGCTCACATGCATCTCCAACTCCGGTTCCCATGTAGCTTCCTCTACTCAATGATGTTGGCACAATACCTTCACAAGTGAGATATCTTTGTTGCAAGCACCTTTTCATTAGTGTTTAGGACCCTCATTGGTTATTCTTCATAAGTTATTTCTTCTTGAATTTCAATCTTTTCAAGTCCACCACTTGTGATGTGTGGGGTTCACACTTTCGTAGCATTGACATGTGAAATACATCATGTGCTCCCAACAATTAAGCTGAAAGTTTGAGTTGATAAGCCATTTTCCCAACCACTCGAATTACTTTGAAGCATCCCATGTACCTCAGGGGTAGATTTCTTTTCTTTCTAAACTGCATTACTCCCTTTTTAGGTGGAACATTTAAAAATACATAATCGTCCACTTTTAACTCCAATGGCCTCCTTCTCCGATTCAAATGACTCTTTTACTAGCTTTGAGCAGTGCGTAACCTCCCTCGAATCATTTGAATTTTTTTGGTGGTTTCTTTCACTATTTTTGGTTCAAACAGACTACTTTCTTTGACTTCCACCCAATTTGTCGGTTATCTATACATCCTCCCATACAATGCTTCATAAGGAACCATTCCATTGTTAGCTTGATAGATATTGTTATAGGAAAACTCCACTAAAGGTAAATGCTCACTCCAAATTTCCATGAAATCCAACACACGCACCCTTCACATGTCTTCCACAACTTGAATTACCTTCTTGGATTGGCCATCCATTTGAATATGAAAGACAGTGCTAAAATGCAAATTTGTTCCTAAAGCCTTCTAAAAGCTTTGCCAAAACATGGCCACAAACCTACTATCATGACCCAACATAATGGATAGAGGAATCCAATGAATATTCACTATCTCCCGAATATACAATTGACTCAAAGTCAACAATATATCCATCATTTTCATAGGAAAGAAATGAGAAGTCTTGGTCAGTTGATCTATAATTACCCCAATCGCATTATGTCTGTTGGTGGTCCGAGGCAGTCTCGTCAAAATATTTGTTGTTATGAGGTCCCGCTTTCACTCAGGAATAGGCAAAGATTGTAGTAATCCCCTTTTAGTTTCTGATGTTTAATCTTCACCTGTTGGTAAATTGCATAATTAGCCACGAACTCAACTATATCTCTCTTCATCCCCTTTCACTAATACTGATGTTTCACATCCCAATACATCTTTGTACTACTTGGATTGTAAAACCCAAAAAATTTAAAATTTTATTATTAAGGGTAAAATGGTAATTAACCATTGCGATACAGATTGAAAAATCAAAATTTTTCTAGAATTCGGATGACGAAACAGACTTTATCATTGGACTCGTCTCGCAAACTCTAGCTACTCAATCAATTTTTATCGAATTCTGAGATAGTCAATTTTTTTGCTTCTTACGAGGTGATCGGGTGTCGCGAAACTAAAATAATTTAAAGTTAGTTCAATAAAAATTTATTGAACATAACATATGAAAAAATTTAATTGATTCAAAACAAAATCAAATCAGAAAAGTTAGGATGTGTGGGAAAATTGGGGCCAAGTATTGAAGGAGTATAAAAGGAGAGAATAATCAAATTTTTTGTCCCCATTCTTTAGCCAAATACAATCGGAAAGAGAGAGAGAGAGAGAGAGAAGAAAAGAGGGAGATTTCAAGTTCTCCAAGCTTCTACCTCTAATCCACAACTATCCGACCATCGGATCTTTTCGGGCCAAGAACTACAGTTGTTTTACGCGTCGAGAGTAACGCATATGTACCAAAGATCGTGGGTTTCACTAAAATCTCAAAGAGAAGATTTTTGAGATCAAAGCTTTGAGGCTTGTTTTGGGGTTTTTGCAGCTTCCCCTACGTGGTATTACACTACAAAAGGTATGTTTCTTTTCCTAACTATATTCATTTCCAACCTAGCGTTGAAATATGAAATGTGTAGGGTATTAGAGATGAAATCTCATGTATAACACTTGCCTAGGGTGTTAGAAAATGGAAATGAGTATGAAGAATGTGTTAATTTTGGGCATTGCTATGTATTTATATAATTTGGCATATTAAATGTTTGACAAAATGCTTAAGAGTACATGCGTTAATTGGATGTATATCACTAGTAACCTGCTTGGGATTGATGGGTGTTAGAAAATGGAAATGGGTATGAAGAATGTGTTTAAACCAATTCTTGTATGAAATGGGTTTGATGAAATTGCTTGTTTTGGAATTTCAAGAAGAATGTGCTAATTTTGGGCATGCTATGTGTTTATATAATTTGGCCTATTAAGTGTTTGATAAAATGCTTATGAGTACATGCGTTAATTGGATGTATATCACTAGTAACCTGCTTGGGATTGATGTTATGGAATGTAATCATATGCTTTATGATGTTAAGTACATTGTGAAATTGGAAATGTTTGAGGAGATGGAATATATTCCTATTATGCTCATAATATGACGAACATTCTACTGTAATTGTAGTTGAAAGCTTGATTTCATAGTGATATGGAATTGCAATTGTACATTACATTTGCATAAGCATGGGTAGCATTGCACTCGTGGGCATTCGACTTGAGTAAGGGTGTGTGTGCATAGTTTTGATCGAACACCATTCTTGGGGGGTTGATACGTGGGCTCAGAAAGGTTGGACCAAGGTTTAACCAAGTTGCATAGGTTGCATTGAAAACGTGTGTCGAGTGTAGCAAGAAGGGGTAGATCCTCCCTCAGGTGTAAGGTCCGGCTACTTGGTTTGTGACGCCCCTAAAACCGGGAGTTTCGTTGACCATTCTTCAACCAACAGAAATACCCGTGAATATCGCGTGACTCGACATCAGGTCTATCACATCCCTGTAACCGAGATCATAACTTACACGTATAACCCGCGTTCCTTTAATCATTTAATTCAACAAGGTCCAATAAGCCTCAATATACCTCATTTAATGTCCATTTGTATCATTGGAACTAAAGAAGACAAAGTTCAAAAGGTTAGCAAAACAATTTTTAATTTTTCAAATTTTTGGAAGAGCTACCGGTAGGTATTTGTTATACTACCGGTAGAAGTTCTACCTGTAAGCTACCGGTAGTTGTTGCCTGCTAAAAAGGTACTACCTGTTAGCTATCGGTAGTTGTTGCCTACTAAACAGGTACTACCTGTTAGCTACCGGTAGGTTTTGTCCAGAATTTCATATTTCATCAGTTTTCAATTTTCAATTCAATCAAAATCCTTCCAAATTCATTCCAACACATGTATAATAACATTTTCTATACTATACATGAACCATACAAGTTCTATTACATGCCTTTACATAATTTACATGTCAAAACGGCATTTAACCAATGTTTTTACAAAACTTATTTCCAAAAGCCACAAATCAACTTTTCTTCATCTTTGAGGCCCCGAATGTGAGTCCTCCAATGGTACGAACCCCATACCTGAAATGTGTTCCCGTATAGGGTGAGCCAACGCCTAGTAAAAAATTTCCTACAAGGGCTACTCCCCACTTAAGTGCATATGCAATGTGTAATACAACAAAACACAACCAAAATCCATTCCAATACAAGAATTACGTAATCCATGTTGGAACTTACCATGGAACCTACCATGCCATGCCATGAATGAAATGAGATTCACTCCCGCATTTTAACCCCGAGCCTTTTCCCGGCTCCTCAACACATGCAAATGTCAATGCATATAAAACTGAGTCTTTCTAGCTCCCGCCATTTATATTATTCTCCAAATGGCTATTTAAAATCTCCGGGTCTTTATATGGGGTGGATATTTAAGGACTTACACCAACGGCACCCAACTGACATGAAATTTATGGACTTTCACCAACGGTTCTGCGTACACCGACACACTTCTTGGGCTCTTATACCAATGAAGTGCGTATCCAATCACTGGGCCTCTTACTCGAGGGACAATCTAGCCCTTCTTGCTATCCCGACCCAATTTTCCATGCATGTAACCGTGTGACTCAGTGGATTCTTCAATTCCATTTCTCCGAGCCCACCATCAACTACCATATGTGGTGTTTGATTAAACTATGTGCCACACATACCCACACTCTTGCCTAAGGCCATGAATGTGATGTTATAGTCTGCCCAAGATGCAATGGATGCCAAATGAGCAAGTTAACCATATATCCACATATCCCATGGTAAATCATGTCATAAGCAAATAAATTCCATAAATCATTACAATGTCAACATATCATGAGCACTGCTTGACAAATTTCCTTGTTTCCTAACCTATAAACATCACATTTTCGCATGTATAGTATATGAATAAAGGGGAGTGTCACTCTCCTAGGGATGATGTCAAAAGAAAGGGCAACGAAATGGTGGATGAATGAGATTTCAAATGTGAGTATGTGTGAACAAAAGTGCTCCCCAAGCGCAATGAGACTTTCGCGGATCGTGTTTTACTTGGTGGTATTCCAAGATCGTTTCCACGGGGAAGGAAGTAAACCGAGGGGAGATGATTTTGGGATAAAGAATGTGTAAAATCTTTGATTGTTGGAAGTTGTTTAGTGAAGTTATTTTGATGCTAGTAAAATGAGAAACAAATGTTGGCAAATCTAAGAGGTCACTCCAATAGGAATACCGTCTCAACTCGAAACCCTCCTCCAATAGAGCATGAATGAACGATTGATTCGTGGAAAGTTAAGGGTAAGATTGATGAGTATCTAAGCATAAACCGTGACTAGGTCTATGAAATATTAAAGACTCACCAAGTTATCCACCCTCAACCTAGTCAAACTGAACCATTGAACTCTGAAAGAGGGGAGGAGAATGAGTTGAAATGGTATACCTAAGTGGAGGTTCCTCTTGGTTTTGCCAACTAAGAGATTTAGCTATTCATGCTTAAAAGAAAGACAACAATATGATGAGAAGACATTATGAAAAAATAAAGACTAAAGATAAGCATAAACGAATTGCATAAATTTAACTTCCGATAACCACCTCTTACTAAAGATTGGATGAGAAACTACTCACTCTTCATGGCTTTGTTAAAACTAGAAAAGTGAGTGATGCTCATCCTTCAAAGTAGAGGAGTTACAAGGTAACACATTTTACACAAGGAGCCGATCTTCGACAAAGAATGAGTGAATCACGTTCCACCCTTCACGGCTTTGGTAAAGCTCTAGAAAAGTGGAAGAGTTTCACTCCTCTAAGGGAAGAAGGAAGCTCAAGCAATGGAAGTAAAAGAGCAATAACACAATAAAAGAAAGCAATACTTAAAGTAAAAGAAAACAATAAATTAAAAGGAAGCAAGAATACAATAAAAGAAAGCAATACTTAAAGAAAGCTATAAGCAATAAGGAAAGCAATAATACTTTTGGAGGATTTTTCACTACCAAAAGATGAATGCTTTACAAGTCCTAAGGGGTGGTATTTATAGGCAACAAGGGAGGGTGAAAGTCTTGTTAGGTGGCCTTGAATCTTGTTAGGTGGACTTGAAAATTCTTGTTAGGTGGCTTTGAATCTTGTTAGGTGGACTTGAAAATCTTGTTAGGTGGCCTTGAATTCTTTGATCTTCCTTTGTTTTGAGTTTTGATAATTGGCACCCAGTAGTTTGTAGCATTAATGCAATTGGCTCCCCAGTAGTTTGTTGTTTTGATGCACAAAATTCTGAAAAGAACAACAATTAATGCATTATCCTTTATTCACACACTAATTCTAATTTGATTTATTTTGACTAGTTTAACTTTATTCAACTAACACAATTTACCTATTAAATTATGCCTTAATTAGGGTTAATCACACCCCCCAACCTAAATATTACTTGTCCCTAGTAATAAACAACATAACAAAATAAAATCACTTTCGGAGATAACACGATTGCATTTAGCATATGCAATAAGCCGTTAAACCCCTAGGTGATCCCTAGTGGACGAGTTTTGTCTCGTGAAGGTTTCTAGTGAAGCTACCTACAAACTTCAATTAAAAGATGTGTATATGTAAGATTTCTTGTCAAAATGAGTTAGCAACAGAATCATTGAGGCACACATCTCTTAATTTTGAATTGTTTCCCGAACACTTCTCTGTCATTGGTACGTACTCTATACAAAAATAAACACTTGTTACATTGTTATTTGGAATTCCTTGTGTAGTAGGAATGAACATTCTAGTAGCAAGAATTGTTATATAACAAACATTCTACTTTATCACCTTCCATGGATAGCTTTGATTTCTCAAATCTCTCTTAGAATGTTCTCAGCAAAAAATTCACTCCGATTATAGTAACTTGTCTCTCAAAGGGCATGTGATCAGAGGATGGTCAATCGAAAAATCACATGCACAGTTAGAAAGGGAGTGAAAGTCTTAAGAAAGTAGGCTAATCATGTTCTTGACATAATCTCATGGAAGAATATCAATGCAATTAAAGAAATACTATTTAACATACCCTAGTTTTCGGTCGATAGCGCACATGCATTAAATTTGAGATCAATTAGGACTTTCTATAGGTTATAATGTGGCCAGAGGTTAGTGGCTAATGAAATGACGTCAATGGTATTCAAAAGCTATCCCATTTTTTAATGTAGCACACCTCTTTCTTGCTTTTCAGTCTTTTGCCTAGAAATGGTATTTCTTTCTTTCATTTTTTTTTTGGATTCTTCGTTGAACAGTAGCCACCATCTTCTTTTCTGTTTTTTCTTGCCTTTCTATGTCATACCGATTTATAAGAGGGTGCAAGAAAAAATTGGATAGCAAGGTATGTTAAGTATATTTTTTTATTTATTTTTTTTGTGTGTGGCTCGGTTATCATATGGGTTTTTCGAGGAAAAAAAATCATCATTCATTGAAGGCTCAAACATGGCTAACTAGGATATAATTTTGTAGAAGCAATGACTAAGGTTCAAAATCAACTCAAAGATGGCCTAAAATCCTTTCTCAAATATGTGTCTGTGTGACATGCAAATGTTCCCTGTAGGATATGTCAATAGATTACTTTAGTTGCATTTAATCAAAACAAGTTTAATGAGATTATTCAATAATTGAAAGTGAAAGAGCTTACTTGAGTAAATGTTGATTATCTCTCAAAAAGCATCGTAAGGCTCAAAACTTACCATGGTATTCTTCGTTATCTCCACTAGTTATGTCAGGTTTTCAAAAAATGTCAGTTATATTATAATTCTATTTTCGAGTCTGGTCATTCTGTACCTTAAGATTAACAAATACCAATGTACATTTGACATTTAAGCATAGAGAAAATAACATTTTTCAAGGAAATGCAATTTTTTTTTCACTCAAATAAAAATCAAAACTATTTACATACACATTTATCTATGAAAATTTACAAAAAGACTAAATGCACATATTAAACTTGGAAAACTATGGTGTCTTAGGATAGGTCCCTACCCACGCTACAAGTTGGCATTTTAGGACAATCCTTACTCGACCCACATTTTTATTTCAACAAAAAGACTTTGTACATAAACAAATATTTACAAAAAAAAAATTTCGGACCATTAACCTTCATCCCCAAAACACATTTTTCCACAGCTTTGTCATTATTAGTTAAAATTTTATCCGAGTCGTCGCTTGTGTCTATGTCATTATTAATGACCCTTCCCACTTCTTGTCGCACATAACATGTAAGTCCCGGATTGGTATAAGATGACGTCTCAGGAAAATCCTTACTCTGCCCATACACTATCCAGTTTAATCGATCGGTTGCACGACCCGAAATTGGTTTAGAACACTGATTGTATTTTTTCATGTGAAAACATCTGCCACATTGTTTACAAGCACCCAGCCGTTTGGCACGACGACGTTTAGCAAAAGTACTTCTGCCACACAATGGTTTTGCTTGTGCTTCTCGGATTTCAATTTTTCTGACTACTCTTGTTTTTCTCATGATCACAGCATGCACATCAGATGGAAATGTGCGCAAGACTCCCAAACTAAACTAAAAAATTTTAACATCCATGCTTTCTATGCTTCAAGACTCACTATCTGGTTCTTTAACGTCTGCCAGTCACAAAGACGATTGACGCTGCATTTGATGTGATCATGAAATATAAGCAAAAATGCTGTAAAAATACACAATCTAGAACAATCTTTTTTTTTTTTAAATACGAAACTATAACAAACGAAATTATAACAAACTGGAATCGTAGATCACACCCCCCAACCTAAACCGAACATTGTCCCAATATTTCGAATTTACCAGTGTGTAGAGTTTAGAGATCAAGTTGTAGGGTAGAGATCTGTTCAACTGTCGAAACCTACAAAGAAAATACACAAATTAATCTTCTCTACGCAGATCTGGGTTTTCGCTAGGACGAAAACCCTTGATTTTAAATGCAGACAGAAGAAGAAGAGCCATGTACAAATAGAGTAAACAAATGCCGAGCATGAGACAAACGACTGGGTCTTCGGAGAATATGGTCATGGGATTGTTGGGAGTTGGGTCGTGTTATAGAGAATAGCACAATAGAAATAAGAAGAAGAAGAAGACGAAGAAAGAGGAAAAAGCGGTGGGTGTAAAGATCTGTTTAGCTGCCGAAACCAACAAACAAAACACAACAATTAACCCACTCGAGGGAGATTTGGGTTAGGCTGGAAACCCCTCACCCTAAGTGTGAGCAGAAAAAGAGCACCCATGAACAAATACAAACATATAAGGCAAATTATTAAACAAAGGACTGAGTTGTCGGCGTATATGGTCATGGATTTGCATGGGTGGTTTGTTTTTACAGAGAACAGAGAGAACGACGAAGAAGAAGAAGAAAAGAGAAGGGAAGAAGAAGGGGAGACCAATCACCGGTGGATGAGAGAAAAAAAAATTGAAAGCCTTATAAAGGCATCCTATTTTTTTTTTATTTTTTTTATTTTGAGTGTCAGCAGCCGCATATCCGTGCAGAATATTCCCACCATTTTTTTTTAGTGTCGGCAGACGCGAATATTCGCGCGAAATATTCCCACAAACATTGGTGTAATATGCAAATAGTGCAACCTCACCCCCCAACTTGATTCATGTAGTGTTCTAAAACAAATATGATATTCAATGATGGAAGTAAAAAGATAAGAAGGGTTAGAGAACACCTCGCACTTGAACTTTGACAAAAACACCAATATCTGCGACTAAGAAAAACAAAACTATACGACAAAAGAACATAATTAATATGGAATAAAAAAATAAAGTAAGTAAATAAAAACCTGTACATTAAAAAGCAGAAAAAAGAAAAACTAATTATTCCTTCACAACTTCTGGGTATACCGGATCCATCAAATTCTCCTCCACCATTTGTTCTTCAAAGCCCCCAAAAAATGGCTTAAGTCTTTGGCCATTGACCTTGAATGTCTGGCCATTTTCGGGGTTTTGAACATCCACAGCTCCGTTGGGGTAGGCCACCTTGACAAGATAGGGGTCATCCCAACGGGATCGGAGTTTGCCTTGGAAAATGGAGAGGCGAGAATTGTATAAGAGTACTTTTTGCCCGGGCTCAAATGATTTCCTCACAATGGAGTTATCATGAAAGATTTTGGCCCTTTCTTTTGAGATTTTGGAGCTCTCATACGCATCTCGTCGAATCTCTTCCAACTCATTCAGCTCTAACTTCCTATGATCACCGGCCATTCTCAAATTAAAATTTAAAGTCTTAATGGCCCAATAGGCCTTGTGTTCCATTTCGACTGGCAGGTGGCAAGCCTTTCCATAGACAAGCCGGTAGGGAGACATGCCCAAAATAGTTTTAAAGGCAGTGCGGTATGCCCAGAGGGCATCGGTCAATCTATCGGACCAATCCTTCCTGTTTGGGTTAACCGTTTTTTCTAGAATGTTCTTTATCTCCCTATTGGCTAGCTCGGCTTGGCCATTTGTTTGTGGGTGATACGCAGTGGATACTTTGTGAGTGACGCCATATTTGAACATTAGAGATGCAAATGACCTATTACAGAAATGTGATCCACCATCACTTATTATTGAACGAGGCATCCCAAACCTTGAAAAGATGTTCTCCTTGAGAAACTTGACTACGACTCGGTGGTCATTAGTCTTGGTCGGGATAGCTTCCACCCATTTGGACACATAGTCCACTACAGGAGGATGTACAAATAACCAAATGATATAGGGAAAGGACCCATGAAGTCGATGCCCCAACAGTCGAATATTTCTATGACAAGTATTGGTGAAAGGGGCATCATGTTTCTTTGGGTCACACTACCCAACCGTTGGCATTTGTCGCATCCCTTACAAAATGAAACACAATCTTTGATAAGAGAGGGCCAGTAAAAACCTATTGAAGAATTTTGGCCGAAGTCTTTTTCGCTGAGAAATGTCCACGCAAGCTTGTGAATGACAAAATGCAAGGACATCCCGCTTCATTTTCAGGTACGCATCTCCTCATGATTTGGTCGGGACAATACTTGAACAAATACGGGTTGTTGAAGTAGAAGTACTTCACATCTGCCATAAATCGTCTTCGATCTTCTGGGCTCCATTGCGGTGGTGTCTGTCTTGTTGCAAGATAGTTACATATATCAGCATACCAAGGACATACAGAGTGAATTGACAGCAAATGCTCATCAGGAAAAAAAATCAGGGATAGGAATGTGCTAATCGGCCTCTTGCACCACAAGCGGGGATAAATGATCCGCCACCACGTTCTCAACTCTTTTCTTGTCCTTGATCATCAAGTCGAATTCTTGTAGGAGGAGTATCCACCTAATGAGTCTCGATTTTGCATCTTGCTTAGACAACAAATACTTTAAAGCAAAGTGATCAGTAAAGACAACAATAGGCGAACCAATGATGTAAGCACGTAATTTATCTAAGGCAAACACTACTGCTAGCAATTCTTTTTCAGTGGTAGTGTAATTCATCTGAGCCTCATTAAGTGTTTTGCTAGCATAGTGTATCACATATGGTCTATTTTCCTCCCTTTGACCGAGCACTGCGCCGACCGCGTAATCACTTGCGTCGCACATGAGCTCAAAAGGTAGATCCCAATTGGGTGGTCGCATGATCGGAGGTGTGACTAGCATGCTTTAAAATTTTTAAAGGATGCCTCACAATCATCCGACCACTCAAATGGGACCTCCTTAGACAGCAGGTTGGTAAGGGTCGGGCCAATGCACTGAAATTCTTTATGAATCGACGATAAAAACCTGCATGGCCCAAAAATGACCGGATGCCTTTGATGGCTCTTGGCGTAGGGAGGTTGGAGATGGCCTCCACCTTGGATTTATCGACTTCAATACCCCTTGCCGAAACTATATGGCCAAGCACAATTCCTTCTGTCACCATAAAGTGACACTTTTCCCAATTCAAGACTAGATTCTTCTCCTCACATCTTGTTAGAACTTTCTCCAAGTTTCCAAACATGAGAAAAGTCATCCATAAAGACCTCCACTATCTTTTCCACCATGTCACTGAAATTCCCATCATACAGCGTTGGAAAGTCCCCGGAGCATTGCACAGTCCAAATGGCATGCGATGGTAGGCAAAAGTACCATAGGGGCATGTGAAAGTGGTCTTCTCTTGATCCTCCAAAGCAATCTCAATCTGATTGTAGCCGGAGTATCCATCTAAAAAATAGTAGAATAGATGCCCCGCTACTCGTTCTAGAACTTGATCGAGGAATGGCAATGGGAAATGGTCTTTCCTTGTGCAAGCATTCAACTTTCGGTAATCAATGCACACCCTCCACGGTGATTACTCTTGTAGGAATAAGCTCATTCTCAACCACCGTAACTCCAGATTTCTTAGGTACTACTTGCGTGGGGCTACCCACTTACTATCGGCAATTAGAAAAATGATCCCCACATCAAGTAGTTTCAGAACCTCATCCCTTACCACCTCCTTCATGATGAGATTCAACCGCCTTTGTGGTTGTCGGGAAGGTTTGAATCCTCCTCAAGATATATGCAGGGGTGCAAATGAGAGGGCTTATCCCTTGATATCCGCAATGGTCCACCCAATTGCTCCTTTATGTTTCTCAACACCTCCAAGAGTTTTTTTCTTGTTCCATGTTTAATGTAGAGCTAATGACCACCGAAATGTTTCACCTTCCCCAAGATAGGCATACTTCAAATGGGTGGGCAAGGGCTTCAACTCCAAGTTGGGCTTTTGTTCATCCGACGGAAAATTTTCTTTTCTCGATGGGGTAACTCTTCGAATGTAGGGATCCACCTTTCCATCCCTTTCAAATCTTCTACCTCCTCTTGCTCATCATAATTCTCAAGATCCATAATTTTCTTCCTTAAATTTCAATATCCTCCTAGCTCCAAGTGCTCCTCAGCCAAAGTGTCGATTTTATTGACCTCACTTACTTCCTCATCATCACCCAGTTGCTTTGCCAAGTTGAATACATTGTGCTCCATTGTCATATTCCCAAATGCCAACTTCATTAGACCATTCTGCAATTTATCACGGCATTAAATGAGCAAGGAAGGGTCTTCAAGTATTACGGAAATTTGGGAGCTAAGGTTTGCAACAGGATGTGTATCAAGCACAATGAAATCGACAGGGAAGTAAAATTTATCAATTTGAACTAAGACATCCTCAACTACTCCCCTTGGTGTACGGATACTACGATCCGCCAATTGAAGTGTGATTGAGGTGGGCTTTAACTCCTCCAGCTGCAGCTATGGTACACCGAGTAGGGAAGAAGATTCACACTTGCCCCAAATCGAGGAGTGCTTGCTCCACTCAATAATTTCCAATGGTGATAGCTATGGTTGGACAACTGGGGTCTTTGAATTTGGGAGGAGTGTTAGTCCTCAAAATGAGCTCACTTGCTACGGTGAGGAATGCTTTCTTGTGGACATTCAGTTTTCTCTTCACCGTGCATAAGGTCTTCAAAATCTTAGCACATGATGGAATTGCTTGATGGCGTCGAGGAGTGGAATGTTAATCTTCACCTGCTTAAACATTTCAAAATATCAGCATAATTAGCCAACTTGAAGGTGGCTTCAAACGACTTGGGAAAGGGGCAGAAAGGAGGAATAAACACACAATCATCAATTAATTTTCCTTTCTCAACAACCTCTTTCTTTCTCTTCACGCACCTCACTCTTGTCGGCGTCACCCAAGAGATCTTTTCTTTTGGCAATGTGGTCTTGGGTGAGACCTTGCAAAATGGTTTTGTCATTTCTTTGCCACTGCGGAGGGTGGTGACAAGCTTTGAGTTGCTCGCAACTCTCTTTCGAAGGTTCTGATGACTCAACAAGGTGTGACCCCTAGGTTTCTCTTGTTGATTGAGCGGGGAACTTCCCCTTTCTTGTGAGATGCCCCTATGGAGTTTGTCAAACTTGTGAGTTGGGCTCTTACATCATTGATGG
>CAUOFW020001623.1:0-79133 GCA_963454935.2 Ilex paraguariensis | reverse complement strand
TAGATATATGTATATGTTCTTCACACTCCCTTCTCATATATATAATATGAAATACATGATTCTTGTTCTATTTGTAATAAATGCCATGTTTTGAACAATATGAAGGGTGGGTAACCACCAAAGCTCTATTATTTTTTTTTTTATCTTCAAAGCCCTAGTTTTTCAAGAAAAGGGGATTTTCTCCTAATTTCTTCTTTGTCTTTGATTTTAAAACTTTAGTGTTGAATATTGTATAACAAAATGATATAGATTACGATCTCTTGCATATTTTCTTGGATTATTCGATTATATGACAAATGTGAAAACAAAATTGGGGATTTTACTATATTTGGGAAATTGTTGTGAATTGTGAATATTCTTGATTTCCTCATTGTATGGTTGTTGTGATGGACTTGGATTACCTTCGAGAGATGCCGTAGAGTGTTAGAGGTTAGTCTATCCCAATGGGGGGTGAGATGGTTGCCTAATGCTCGTAGTGGATCGTTGTTGTGCTCGCGATCACTATTGTTCACATATACACCGAGGAAAAGGGTTAGTATACTAGACACCTTGGGAGGATTTCGTCAATGCCGTAGGAGACGGTACACGCCCTTCCTAAAGAGATTTGTGATTGTTGGTTGGAATTGGTGGACTAGGCATGATCGTTAGGTAGATTCACGAGAAGCAATCAACATACATGGTACGGGGATGAACCAAAAATACATGGAATCGGGAGTTGGGTCGTTCTTGCCGATGCATTGGTATGGGACAATGCTTAGGGAGAAGCCCTTCTTAAATAGCTTAAATTAGAATTTTGTTTATCGATGCTAAACTCACTTTATTCTTTTAACTGATTATTGCTATTGTTTAAACTTGAGATCTCTTTTAAATGTCACTGTTTTCATTCCAAACCTATATATATGTTAGTTGTGAAATGAGACCGACCGTTTGCTATGTTTTTCAAACCTTGTTTGAGTTGAGAGGATTTTGCTACAGAGCTTCGTGCTCACCCCCTACAAATAAAATTTTTTCAGATTTCACACTTGAGGAGGAGTTAGGAGCCGAGGAGCCCACCCATTGGAAGACTCCGCTTGACGGGGATGTGGATCCCGAGGTGGACGCTTAGAGCGACACTTTTATTTTGTTCTAGACTAGATTATGCTTAGAATATCCTTTTGAACTCTAGTTCATTTCTGTTATTTCCGCTGCGTTATATTATTACATTTTGGAGATGTAAAGGCCAAGATTAGACCTATTAATTTGGGATGATAGTGTGGATATGACATATGATGAATGCAAGTTTTTTATGATGGAAAAATGGACCCGGTGTGGTCAATAGTTATGCATATGTGGACCCGGTGTGGTCAATTGTAATATAATTGTACAGGTTGTGTTTTTGGTAGAGCTCCCCGTACAAAGGAGACTCTGCCCAAATTTTGTTAAAATATGAATGGTTGATGAATGAAACTTTCGTCGTGATGAATTTTACTTAATGCTCTCATACGGTAAATGGTTTTTAGAATGTAATGTCACCCACGGGGGTTTTTGGGGCGTTACAGATTTGGTATCAGAGCCAAGGCTTTAGGTCTTACATGGGAGCTGTAGGTTATGGAGTACCACTAGGGAAGTAGGATTAAGTTGAAGGAAATTGTTGGTCTAATTTTATATGAACCTTATGCTTTAGATTAAAGTGATATTTAGGATGTCTTGTACATCAATGAAACTAAATTGTGAATTGATATGCAGGATGGACGGTGAACGGGTACGTGGACGTGGTCGTGGGCGTGGTGGTCAAGCAAATCCACCACCTCCACCACCTCTCGACGCCATACAGGGTATTTACCAATGTTTAAGGGAACTCACCACCCTAGTGCAACAACCAGGTGGGAACAACCACCACAACGGTGGAGTTCGTCCTTTAGTCCAAGTACCGGGCAACGGCGATGAGAACCGAAGGATGGTAGCTCTTCGAGAATTTCTACGGCAACACCCACCCACCTTCCAAGGGAGCTCCAATCCCTTAGATGCGGATAGATGGATCCGCCGGGTGAAAAAAATTTGTGATGGTATGGGGATCGCCGGGGACCTTCGGGTTGGCTTGGCTACCTATTTGTTGGAAGGGGAGGCCGATTACTGGTGGGAGTCAGTGAAGAAAAGGAGGGACACTAATACGCTCACTTGGGAGGAGTTTGAGCAAAGTTTCAACGACAAGTATTTTTCCAGAGTCTGTCAGAGATAAGATGAGTGCAGACTTTCTAGCCTTGCGGCAGGGCAGTATGACCGTGGCTGAGTATGAGAGGAGGTTCGATGAGCTATCCCGTTATGCTTCAGAGTTCATATCCACCGAGGATAGGAGGGCCAAGCGCTTCGAGCAGGGTTTGAGACCGACCATCAGAGAGAAGCTTGTGGCACTCAGAATCCGAGACTATAGAGATTTGGTTGACAGAGCGGCATTGGTGGAGAGAGACATTGATGACTCTCAGAGGAGACAGAGCTATGCTAGAGGAGGCCCGATCCGTACAGGTGCCAGTAGCAGTGGAGCACCGAGGGCGTTACCATATCGTCGCCCCGATCAAGCGGTGGGGCAGAGACCTCTTACAGTCCGAGGAGAGGGGCATGCCCCGACTAGACCAAACACTGACCCTCGTCAATGCTTTGCTTGTGGAGGTGTAGGACACTTCCGAAACAACTGCCCGTCATTTCCACCCAAGGCCAATCAATCAGCCGGGCCATCACATGCAAATAGGCCCCCTCCACCACCGAGACCATTGAGAGCTCAAGCCCCCGGTGATGCCAATCCGGGAGGGTATTTGCCTTAATCCAACCGGAGGAGGATGCTTCCAATGCCGTTGTGGAAGGTATCATTCTTCTCTACAATTCTTGGGCCCGAATCTTATTCGATCCTGGTGCTACTCATTCTTTTATACGTACTGCATATGCTATGAATTTGGGATTGGGTTTCGAGAAGTTAGAACATGCTTTGACTGTTGACTTGCCTACGGGAGAACAGTTGGGTACTAGCCGAGTCTGCAAGGGTTGTGTGCTTCGTATTGGGGAGCACGAATTGATTGTGGATTTGATTGCTTTAGAGATGAAGGGGTATGACGTGATTTTTGGGATGAACTTGTTATCCACTTTTCATGCGGTAATGGATTGTTTCCGCAAGCGAATTACATTTCAATTGTCGGGAGGAGTAATTTTCAGTTTTGTGAATAACCGAGATTCTTTCCATCCATTTCCTACTACGGGAAGTAAATTCTTAAAAGCTAAGGCAGGGAGCCACTTGAGTTTCTTGGCTAGCTTGATGGGAGATGATCGGGATAGATCCCACTCGGGTATGGTGTTGATTATATCAGATTTTCCGGATGTCTTCCCAGATGAATTACCCGGGTTACCGCCACAGAGAGAGATTGAGTTCGCAATCGATCTTTATCCGGGAACCGAACCTATTTCTATTGCTCCTTATCGGATGGCGCCTTTGGAGTTGAAGGAGCTAAGGAAGCAATTGGACCACTTGCTGGCAATTGGATTCATCCGTTTGAGCACTTCACCTTGGGGAGCCCCGGTCCTCTTTGTGAAGAAGACGGATGAAACACTTCGGTTATGCACAGATTACCGACGGTTGAATCGGGTGACGGTGAAGAACAAGTATCCCTTGCCGCGCATTGATGATTTATTTGATCAATTGAGGGGTTCTAAGTTCTACTCCAAGATTGATCTCCGCACCGGGTACCATCAACTGCGTGTCAAGGAGGAGGATATTCCTAAGACTGCTTTTCGTACTCGGTATGGTCACTTCGAGTATACGGTGATGCCGTTCGGATTGACTAATGCTCCAGCAGCCTTCATGGATTTGATGCACAGGGTATTCCGGCCATATCTAGATCAATTTGTCATTGTGTTTATTGATGACATATTGATTTATTCCCGGACACAAGAAGAACATGCACATCATCTCTCGGTTGTGCTACAAACATTGAGAGAACATAAGTTATATGCGAAGATGAGCAAGTGTGAGTTTTGGATGATGAAGGAAGTGAAGTTCCTTGGCCATGTTGTGTCCGAGCAAGGGGTAGCGGTTGATTCCTCGAAGATTGAGGCCGTGATGAAATGGGAACCACCAAAGAATGTGACAGAAATACGTAGTTTCTTGGGGTTAGCCGGTTACTATCGTAGGTTTGTGGAAGGTTTTTCCAAGCTTGCGATGCCGATGACTCGCCTTACCAAGAAGGGGGAGAAATTTGTGTGGACTCAAGCGTGTGAATTAGCTTTTCGCACCTTGAAGGAAAAGTTGACGACGGCACCGATCCTCATTATTCCGAACAGTGGGGAAGGTTACGATGTTTACACCGATGCTTCACTACGAGGCTTGGGATGTGTGTTGATGCAAGGAGGCAAGGTGGTTGCTTATGGCTCGAGGCAACTCAAGATTCATGAGCGGAACTATCCCACTCACGACTTGGAGCTAGCCGCTGTGGTTTTTGCTCTTAAGTTGTGGAGGTGTTACTTGTATGGAGAGAAATTTCAAGTGTTCTCGGATCATAAAAGCCTCAAGTATGTGTTCACACAGAAAGAATTAAATCTCCGGCAGAGAAGGTGGATTGAGTACTTAGAAGATTACGACTTCACTCTCAACTATCATCCGGGGAAGGCTAATGTAGTAGCGGATGCATTGAGTAGGAAGTCTCAGGGTGAAATCAATGTCCTTGCGGCTAAACGGTGGAAAATGATGGATACGTTGGAGGAGTTTGATCTATGGGTTAATGGACCGGAGGATCGACCATGTTTGTTTAACCTAGTAGCTCAACCAATCCTCCGACAAAGGATTGTGGAGTTGCAACGATTAGATCCCGAGTTGACAAAAATTCGGGATAAATTGGAGAGGAATGAGATTGTTGAGGATTGGTCTTTAAAGAATGAGGAGTTACAGTTTTGGGGAAGATTATGCGTGCCAAACGACGACCAAGTGAGGGAAGAAGTGTTGGGAGAGTGTCACCGATCGAAGTTCTCTATACATCCGGGGAGTACAAAAATGTATAGAGATATGAAACGACAATATTGGTGGAGTGGAATGAAGGAAGGAAAGCAAAATTCATTTCAAGGTGTGCCGTATGTCAGCAAGTGAAGATTGAGCACCAACGACCTGGAGGATTATTACAGTCTCTGCCTATCCCGGAGTGGAAGTGGGATCATATCACCATGGACTTCGTGTCGGGTTTTCCACGGACTTCAAGAGGGCATAACGCCGTATGGGTTATCGTAGATCGACTCACCAAGTCAGCTCACTTTTTGGGGATGAAGACCACAGACTCGTTAGAGATCTTGAGCAGACTATACATTCGAGAGATTGTTCGATTGCATGGAGTTCCACTTTCTATCGTGTCGGATCGCGATTCTCGTTTTGTGGCTCGTTTTTGGCAAAGTCTACAACAAGCTATGGGACAGAATTACATTTCAGCACAGAATTACATTTCAGCACAGCCTTTCACCCTCAACAGATGGCCAATCCGAGAGAGTGATACAGGTTTTGGAAGACATGTTACGGGCTTGCGCATTGGACTTCAAAGGGAGTTGGATCGATCACTTACCGTTGGTGGAATTTGCGTACAATAACAGTTACCAAGCGAGTATCGGAATGGCGCCGTATGAAGCTTTGTATGGAAGACCATGTAGATCCCCGACATGTTGGTTGGAAGCCGGAGAGAGTAGTATGTTTGGGCCCGAGATTGTACGGGAGACAACGGAGAAGATTCAGCTCATTCGGGAGAGATTACGCACAGCACAGAGTCGACAAAAGAGCTATGCGGATAGGAGAAGAAGGCCTTTGGAATTCAAGGAGGGAGATTTTGTATTTCTTAAAGTGTCACCCAAGAAGGGCGTACTTAGATTCGGTAAGAAAGGAAAACTCGCTCCAAGGTACATCGGTCCATTTGAAGTGATCAAGACAGTGGGCAAAGTAGCATACCAACTTCGGCTACCAGTATCATTGTCAGGAGTTCATGACGTGTTCCACGTTTCGATGTTGAGGAAATGTCAACCAGATACGTCGCATGTCGTGGATTTGGAGGATATTGAAGTGCAAGATGGAGTCACCTATGAAGAGCAGCCGGTGAAGATTCTTGATATCCAGGAGAAAGTGCTTCGCAACAAGGTAATCCAGCTGGTGAAAGTCCTGTGGCAACATCATGGCGTAGAGGAAGCAACTTGGGAACCGGAGTGGGAGATGCGAGAGAAATATCCATATTTGTTCGCTACTTGAGGTAAGTTTCGAGGACGAAACTTTCTTTAAGGGGGGTGGATTGTAAGACCCTGTACTAAAATTAAATAAGAATACTAATATCTTAAGAGTTTTCCAAATATGAATAAAATGAGGATAAAAACTTAGAATCATTGTTGAAATATTAATCATGAAGTTTGAGTTTCGAACGGATTGACTTTTGGGTCAAACTTAATTTTTTTTTTTTGGATGTGTTTAAGATTGATAAGGGTAACTAAATAATATATTAATTTTTTTTTATCAAAATAACATTACCATTGAATTCGGGAGGTCGGAAAACATTGGGAGAGGTAATATGGGATGTATTAGAAGTTAGGAAGTATTTTAGAAGTAAAACCAAATTGGAGTGAAATTGGGTAAAAAGGGGTGATGGACACTGCTTAGTATTTTGATCATAACTTTATATTTTGATGTCCAATTGATCTGAAAGTTTGACAGGAAATAGTAGACATCTAGGGCTACAAAAGTGTATTTCATGAAAAATTTCCAATTCGACCTCTAAATGGGTCAAAACTGACCTGGAAGTCGCACCAAAAATCTGTGAACAGTACGAAGGAAACCCGATTTTTTCTGAACAGAAAATATCGGGTTTTGCTCGATTTTCTTGCCCTATAAAAACCTAATGTCGTCCCTTTAGCATTCATTTCACCCCTCCAAACCCTAGGAACCATTTTAGAGGAAGAGAGGAAGATAGAAATACCAATCAAGAGGGATTTATACCTTGTAGAAATCAAAACTTCAAATTCTTCAAGAATACATTCTCCTCCCATTTTCTTCCATTCTTGCTACCCTCTCACCCAAATCTTTTGAAACCCTAGGAGGAGAAGATTAAGAGGAAAAGAAAGGAGAGCAAGAAGGTCTTGAAGCTTGGGTCTTAGCTTGGAATCTTGATTTAAGGTAGGGGATTTTCTCTCAATCTCTCACATTGAGGCTAGATATATATATATATAGATATATATATATGTATATAGATATATGTTTCTTCACTCTCCTTCTCATATATATAATATGAAATACATGATTCTTGTTCTATTTGTAATAAATGCCATGTTTTGAACAATATGAAGGGTGGGTAACCACCAAAGCTCTATTGATTTTTTTTTTTTATCTTCAAAGCCCTAGTTTTCAAGAAAAGGGGATTTTCTCCTAATTTCTTCTTTGTCTTTGATTTTAAAACTTTAGTGTTGAATATTGTATAACAAAATGATATAGATTACGATCTCTTGCATATTTTCTTGGATTATTCGATTATATGACAAATGTGAAAACAAAATTGGGGATTTTACTATATTTGGGAAATTGTTGTGAATTGTGAATATTCTTGATTTCCTCATTGTATGGTTGTTGTGATGGACTTGGATTACCTTCGAGAGATACCGTAGAGTGTTAGAGGTTAGTCTATCCCAATGGGGGGTGAGATGGTTGCCTAATGCTCGTAGTGGATCGTTGTTGTGCTCGCGATCACTATTGTTCACATATACACCGAGGAAAAGGGTTAGTATACTAGACACCTTGGGAGGATTTCGTCAATGCCGTAGGAGACGGTACACGCCCTTCCTAAAGAGATTTGTGATTGTTGGTTGGAATTGGTGGACTAGGCATGATCGTTAGGTAGATTCACGAGAAGCAATCAACATACATGGTACGGGGATGAACCAAAAATACATGGAATCGGGAGTTGGGTCGTTCTTGCCGATGCATTGGTATGGGACAATGCTTAGGGAGAAGCCCTTCTTAAATAGCTTAAATTAGAATTTTGTTTATCGATGCTAAACTCACTTTATTCTTTTAACTGATTATTGCTATTGTTTAAACTTGAGATCTCTTTTAAAATGTCACTGTTTTCATTCCAAACCTATATATATGTTAGTTGTGAAATGAGACCGACCGTTTGCTATGTTTTTCAAACCTTGTTTGAGTTGAGAGGATTTTGCTACAGAGCTTCGTGCTCACCCCCTACAAATAAATTTTTTCAGATTTCACACTTGAGGAGGAGTTAGGAGCCGAGGAGCCCACCCATTGGAAGACTCCGCTTGACGGGGATGTGGATCCCGAGGTGGACGCTTAGAGCGACACTTTTATTTTGTTCTAGACTAGATTATGCTTAGAATATCCTTTTGAACTCTAGTTCATTTCTGTTATTTCCGCTGCGTTATATTATTACATTTTGGAGATGTAAAGGCCAAGATTAGACCTATTAATTGGGATGATAGTGTGGATATGACATATAATGAATGCAAGTTTATTTTATGATGGAAAAATGGACCCGGTGTGGTCAATAGTTATGCATATGTGGACCCGGTGTGGTCAATTGTAATATAATTGTACAGGTTGTGTTTTGGGTAGAGCTCCCCGTACAAAGGAGACTCTGCCCAAATTTTGTTAAAATATGAATGGTTGATGAATGAAACTTTCGTCGTGATGAATTTTACTTAATGCTCTCATACGGTAAATGGTTTTTAGAATGTAATGTCACCCACGGGGGTTTTTGGGGCGTTACAATCGAGGCTAAGGGTTAGAATACTATTCCTGGGTTAGATTCGTCACTACTGATGCATCGGTATACACCCTTCCTAAAGTTGTGTATCCTTGCGAGTATTGGATGTGTGTGTTTGTGGGTCAGGATATTCTCGATGTGTTTATTCATGCGATGTCATACATTATACCTGATAAACAAGTTGTGGCTTGATATACATTGTGGGAAATGGAACAAATTGTGGGTTATTGTTTATTTTTTGTGCAAATGGTTTATTACAAGAATGTTGGAAATGGTTTAGGGTTGGAATGGTTTATTGTTGGGAATTGGTTTTACGGCTTCATTTAATTTATTGTTGTTGCGTAAAATGGAGATCTGTTGAAATGTCACTATTTTATGTCAACATTTATATTTGATATTTGTGAAACGAGACCGACTTATTTTATATATTTTCAAAACCTTGTCCGATTTGGGAGGATTTTCCTATAGAGCTTAGTGCTCACGCCATACAAACAATATTTATTTTCAGATTTCGCTATAGAGGAAGAGCTCAGAGTTGATGAGCAGGTAGCTTGGGAAGCTCAATTGGGGATGGAAGCGTAGAACCCGAGGGGGATGTCTAGAATTGTTCTTTTTATGTTTTAGACTAGGAGATTCATTTTGAGAAAATGTTCATCTTAATATTTTCCTTATTCCTCTGCGAGATAATAGTTTGGCATATTCTTTTGGGCGTAATTGCCATAGTTTGGCATATTCTTTTGGATGTAATGGTTATGGTTTGGCATATTCTTTTGGATAATGTTATAGATATTAAGGATGATGAATGAAATTTTTCTTTACTTATAGATCTTATTAGTTGCTCTCATGATGTGAATGATTTTAAATAGTAATTCCGTCCAAGGTGAATTTTGGGGCGTTACAATCAGTCAGTCTCAAAGACCAATCTTTGCAATTTGAATTGACTGTTTTCTCCAAAACTATTTTATCTCCCTATTGGCCAATTCAATTTGTCCACTTATCTGGTGATGATAAGGGGTAGATAATTTATGTGAAATCAAATATTTTCTCATTAAATTTTCAAAAGATTTATTGTAAAAATGTGTACTCCATCATTTATGATGGCTCGAGGAATTCCGAACCTAGACAAAATATTTTCTTTTAAAAATCTAATTATTGTGCGTGATCATTGTTTCGAGAAGGAATTACCTCCACCCATTTGACAACATAATCAACGACAATTAAAGACACCATGTGTTCTTTTTGAAATATTTCTCATTTTTTGACATCTATCACAATTTAGACAAAAAAATATATACATCTTTGAAAAGAGTGTGTCAATAAAATTCACACTGCAAAATTTTAGTAGCGATTTTCTTTGAAGAAAAATGCCCTCGATAAGCTTTAGAATGACAATGAAATGACCTAACTGATTTCATGATTGGGTACACAATGACTTATTAATTGATCTTTGCAGTATTTAAACACATAGGAATCTTCCCAAAATAAAATTGCTTACCTCACTTAAAAAATTTTATTGTTGTTCTAGGTATAATGAAAAGGAATAGTACATGTGACTAAATAATTGGCTATATCCACATACAATGGTACTTCCGTTATTGAAAATAATTTCTCATCAGGAAAAGTTTTTTTGATTAGTATTGACTCTTCTTTTATATCATAATTCAGCCTTGATAGATGAACAATTACCACATTTTCAACTCATTTCTTGTCTTTGATGACAAGATCAAATTCTTGGAGCAGCAGTATCCATCGTAGGAGATGAGGCTTTGCATCCTTCTTGGTAGGCAAATATTTCAAGGTTGCATGATTAGTAAACACAACAATTGAAGATCCAACTAAATATGATCGAAATTTATCTAAAGCAAATACTACAGTAAGCAATTCTATTTCTGTGGTAGAATAATTTATCTGTGCATCATTAAGAGATTTGCTTGTATAGTAAATTACATATAGTAAATTACATATGAAACTACTACTGCATAATCATTCACATCACACATTAATTCAAAAGGTAAAGACCAATCAAGAGGTTATACAATTGGTGTAGAAATAAGCATGCTTTTGAGTTTATCAAATGCTGATTGACATACATCATTCCCATCAAATGGTACATCTTGACATAGAAGATTACACATAGGTCTGGAAATCAAACTAAAATCTTTAATGAATCTCCTAAAAAATCCTACATGACCTAGAAAGGAATGAGCATCTTTTTTAGTGTTCGGTGGAGGGAGATTGACTATTAAATTAATCTTTGACTTGGAACTTCAATTCCCTTAGCAGAAACTATATATCCTAGAACAATACACTGTGTGATCATGAAATGACACTTTTTCCAATTCAAAACAAGATTTATTAAACACAATTCAAATGAATCATCATATACAGAGAAATCATCCATAAAGACTTCCAAAAATTGCTCCACCATATCACTAAAAATGCTCAGCATACAAGATTGGAAAGTGAATTAAGCCACTATTTAGCTTTATCCTTCAAAGAGAAAGGAAAAAGTTTCAACCGGGCCATTTCAGAATTATCTTGCAATGCATCGCATACTTCCTCAAATTCTTTCAAACGCATTGAATCAAAAGCATTGGCTATGACAATATTTAACCCGTCTATAACCAATCTCCTAACTGTTACATAAAGCCCAACTGCATGCATCATTGAATCATGCATAAAGTACGTAATAACTTATAGATAGGATGGTATATAACAATAGGCTTTGCTCATTGTTCATAACCATGAGCATATAATAATAATAATAACCATCCATCACTTAAGGGAGGTATAAACATTAAAGCATAAATAAAACATTGGCATTTTCAAAATTTAAACAATATTACACATGCATTCACCCTTCACCGAAGAGTATAAACTTACTATTCAGGCTTCATTGCTAAAGGCAAGCAAGAAGAAGGAGATAATTCCATTACAACTGAAAATAAAATGCAACAAGTCCTTCCTCGAGGAATAGCTAAAACATTGTCACTCTTATTACTAGCTAGGGCACAAAAGTGGGAGAGGTTCAACCCTCCAAGAAGAAAGCATACACAGAAATATAAAAGTGAGAAAATTATGGTTAGGAGGTGATTAGGGCAAGGCTTCACTCTTTCTGGCTGTAAAACTCCTTGAAGTCTCTCTTTGTCTCTTTTCTTCCCACCTTTTCTCTCCTTCTCTGAACTGGACTAAACTCCGGCTCCTCCCCATGAAAATTGACTGAATAGAGTTATTTTAGGCATCCAACCTGGCCAAGCAGGGCCATTCATCACTCAAATGGACCAATGGGAGGAAGAAAATGGCAAAGACGGTTTAGCCACAATCAAGACGCTATCAACACCGTCCGGAAGGTGCTAAATCTCTGGTTTTCCATGCTTGGTAGCCTCGCTCATTGACTTTGTTGACTTGTGAATTACACTTACCTCCCTTGCTTTATTCAGCCTTTGCACTTTAATCATCTTAAACTTCTGTATTTATCCTTGAAACCCTACAAAATATACAAATTTCACATTAACCCAAATACTTCATAAATTAATCACTTTAACTTAATTTACGCACTTAATTAACCATAAACCATAATTCATTTATGCATTTTTTAGGGTTAATCAATCACCTTCAAACCACAACCAAACTTTACCTTTAATCCCTAGAAACCATCTCCAAACCTTAGATTAAGCCAAAACTTCCCCAAACTTCAAACCCAGTTCAAACCCATTAAACCTAAAAAATTTAAAACTAAAATTCATGCATATATAGACATTAAAACATGAATTAAACAAAATAAATGGATTCCTAGCATCCAAATTAACATAGAAATGTACCCCTCCTTGCTCGAATTCATGCCCAACAAATTTTTGGATTTTTCCAAACTCACTTTCTCTCTCTAGCATCTCTTTTCGCTCCGTCTCTTTTCTCTATTCTTTGTCCCTCATCCAAACCAGCAGCAAAGCCTTAGTCTTCCCCCCAAGCAGTTGGGTGGAAGACATGCAACTAGGAGCTCCAAACGCAACTAGTAAGCAGCTCACAAGTAGTTGGCCATGTAATTGCAGTTTGGCAATTTTCATCAAATCCAAAAATTAAATTTTAAATTATATATTTTTTTAATTTTTTTATAATTACATACCTATTAAAAAATCCATATAAAATTATTATTTAAGTTTTGAAGTCCTTAATAGCCTCTAATTTCATCCTCGAACTTCACTCCCCTACCTATAACTCTCCTGGTACACACCAATCTACTTCGTCTGAATCCACGTTTTGGCTCATTCTCTCTTCACCACACACACTTCTAACCCAAATCTAACACCTTATACATCACTAGAACCCAACGTACTCACTCCGGAGCTGTTAATTCCTAGTCCGGATGTATGAACTCTGAACCCCTAGTCGCTCTTACACTCGTTCTTGTCCTAATCTTTGTTTTCCAAACACTTGGTCGTTAGAGTCTAACCACCTTAAAAGAAATTTCATCCTCGAAATTTGACTCATACACCATACTAAATGCATTAGTGTATATACAAAAATTAGAATAGCTATTTAAAATTTATACTTGCCTCGACGCTCTTACGTTCGTCATTGTAAACACACATCTTTTCATCACGTTCACTTGGTTTCCACTCGATTGTTCCACTATGCTACCGCTACGTATATCTGGTAAAATACTAACCACATTGGCGTAACCCTAGTCACAATAGCCCACGTACAAATCATTCCTAAAAGTCATCTCCACTAAAATCAAAGTAAAACCACAAACAGATAGATAAGTCACTAGTACTAAAACCTTTGATATGATAAATCTTATGTTCGTCACAAATCAATTCCACCAATACCTAGAAGGCGTCATCCTAAGAACCTAAACCTAGGACAATCTATAGAATCTCAAACTCATGCTCTGATACAAAATTGTTGAACCACAATCCATTTCCATAATATCCACGAACTTCCCCGCCACCTTCTAATCTGAAAAAGGAAAAATAATGTAGGGTGAGCATCAAAGCTCAATAGAGTAACTCAATTTCCAAAAAAATGAGTTTAAAAATAACATAATTCAACATGATTGGGTAGTACGAAAATAATTCATATAATACATAAATAATAGAACATAAAACATTGAACAAAAGCATTTAAGTTGAGAACCGTAGTATGATCATAATAACAATAAAGTGTTGCAAAGGTGGTCAATCATCATAATAGACCATACAAGGTCAATACGAACATATCATCCCACATTTTGGAGGAATTTCACTATGTGGAAGACACGCTCCCTAGTAACAATTCGGTACCCAAGTCCGAAGACCAACAATGTCACCTGAGCATTTACGAACTCAATGAGACACCCTCAATGGTCTCAACCAGGAACGTATACTCTCTCCAACTCAACCGTTGCGTACTTACATTTGATTCCATAAGTATCTAGGAGTTTCATTAATACTAAAAATACGATTATTTTTTACCATTTGTTCAAAGCCGCACACAAAACCCTAATTCGGGTTTGGATTCCAAGTCAATTTTCAAACACCCAATCATATATTTCAAAACATGTTAAATGATCATAAATGACATGTAGAATAATTTAAAAGTAAGTTGCAAAAGCATTGCCTATTCTAGAATTGAGAAACCCTACCAATCTCGGTGTTTTGATATGAAATAGCCAATAATGAAATGTTGTTATTTTTAATGAAATTTGATACACATATTCCATTCAACTAATTAAAAGTGAACATAAAATTAATTTGGCAAAAATCCCTCAAAATTGGATTCAATTGACCCTAGATGGCAAAATAGTCATTTTTACCACATTAATTCGAGTATCGGCTTAACCTCAAATTTTACTAAGACCTCCACATGGACGGAACTTTTGGCATTGAACATTGATCATTTGGACCTTCAATGCGTCCTTAGTCTCTATCAGGGTGGATAGTGGTGCTATCCTCACTTCATCTTCAACCTCTAGCTAAAACCCTAAGTTCAACTACTCTTCCAACCACCCTACTTCATCACCTAATAACTCCCTACTCAATAACCCATTTCCCCCATTTTTAGTGCCTTCTAACTCACTTCACACCCCTATATTGAACATAGCTGAGATGCTACAACTTTAAATCTATAAACCCAAGCATAGGTTGTGCGAAGTAATATGTTTCTTGAAAATCCGAGGTCAAACCCTCAGGGAATTGTGAAAGCAACTGAAACCACACTAAAATTCTTAAAAGAAAACTTGTGAAGATGTTTTGAAGGAATACTTGTGTGAAGAAAAATTGATTAAAATAATTTAAATAGAATATAAAATATACTACAGCATCAAGTACTCTCTCTCAAATTCATACAATAATGATTAAAGACTTAATTTTCTAAATTAGACAAGAATCAAATGTCGGTTGACTCATGCCACCAAATTTAGTAATAAGACCAAGTCAATAACATTACCGTACTTCATTAAGAGATTTTTCCCTTGCCCTAGCTGAACTCTCCAGTCAAACATGATAACAATAAATCAAAAGAATAAAAATAAGGGACTACCAATAAAGGTCCCCTTTACATAGATGTCATCCTCTATTTATAGGGTTAAGTGGGAGAAGACCAAGTTAAAATCAAATTTCATCACTGGTGTTGGCAACTATCAACAAGCGTCCAGACGTGTATTCTCATCCGTCCGGACGCAACTTCCAGTAAGCTCATTTCTTTCTTCTTCTACCTTCTATTACTCGCATCTGGACGCAAAACCTTCCACCATCCGAACACGTCTTCTAGTGAGCCTCTCCTCAGCCATGCTTCCTTTCTTGCGTTATTTTTCCCATTCTTGGGCTCTTCTCCTGCAAAATAAGCTCATCTTAACCAAAATTAGTATAACATTAATTCTTTAATAACTTCTCATATTTACCAACTTTTCCTATCTAAATAAACAAGCTTTCACAACAATTAATGTAAATATTAGATCTTAATCATGAGACATTTCACATTAAACCCAAACCCCATCGAAAATTGAACAAAAGGAATTTTCCACCATGGCCAAACCTACAACTGGTGTTTTGACCCCCTAAACAAAATCTGAATCAAATTTTGACGGTGAAAATGGATTCCTTGGGTTCATTTTTGATTAGAACAATACCCCTTACATTTTAAAAACACAAGATTCAAAGCTTTTCCAAAAACTAAAAACCTAACCATAAACTTCTCCTTCCACAAACCACCTCCATAGACCATGACCACCCTTCAAGCCAGCACCAAAATACACCTTTAAATTCCAAAAACCAGCCCCAAACCTTAGATTAAGCCAAAACTTCCCCAAACTTCAAACCTATTTCAAACCCATTAAACCCCAAAAACTTCAAAAACTAAAATTCATGCATATATTGAATTTAAAACATGAATTAAACAAACTAAATGGAATCCTAGCTTCATAATTAACATAGAAATGTACCTCCCCTTGCTCGAATTCTTGTCCTACAATTTTTTTGGATTTTTCCAAGCTCACTTTCTTTCTCTAGCTTTTCTCTTCTCTCCCTCTCTTTTCTCTATCATTTCTTCCTCATCCAAAGAACCAGCAAAGCCTAAGTCTTCCCCCCCCCCCAAAAAAAAAAGCTAGGTGGGATACATGCAACTAGGAGCTCCAAAAGCGACCAGCAAGCATCGCACAAGGAGTTGCCCATGCAATGGCAGTTTGGTAATTTTCACCAAATCCAAAAATTTTAAAATTTATATTTTTAATTTTTTTTATAATTAGATACAAAATAAAACAAGCCCTAGAAAATTATTCATTTAATGTTTGAAGTCCTAAATAGCCTCCAATTTCATCCTCGAACCTCACTCTCACTGTCTCACACACCTAACTATCCAGTATATGTTAATCTACTTCGTCCTAATCCACATTCCGGCTCACTCTCTCTTCACCAACCACATTTCTCACCCTAATCTAACACCTTATAAATCATAAAATCCCACGCACACACTGTAAAACTCAGGAAATTTTAAAATTTTAATGTGAAAATACAAAATGCTAATTAGTCGTTACAGTAAGAGTTAAAAATCTAAATTTTTCTAGAACTCGGATGATGAAATGGACCTAACTGGATGATGAGACTCTGCCCAAACTCTGTATGGGTTACGGTCCTGGTGAAAGGGATATGATGACACATTCCCAGGTTATGCGGCATTCACGGGTACTTCTGCAAGTTGATGGGTGATCAAAATGTTAAGAAAGGACCCCCAAATTTTGGGGCATCACAACTTGGTATCAGAGCCTAGGTTTTCGATTTATCTAGGGGCTTTCCGGGCATGGGTTTAGGCCATTGCATCTATTATGCATTACATGTTATATGCATTAAATGCTACATGTTGTATGATATGTGATTATATGCATGGTTCTATGTGTATCGAAAAGAGACACTAGTGTCAGAAAACATAACCTTGGGGGTCGAAAAAGAAGGAATGGGAAGGTTCATGGTTAAGGTGTCTACTAGTGAGTGGAAAACCTCCTGCTAGTGAGACAATTAGAGAAATCTCAATGTTTTGACTTTGTTCTCTAATTTTGGGATACTAATTTAGTGCTTTTTGTTATCTTACGTGTTTGTAGATGACAAATAGAGGAAGAGGACACCGGAACGATCAAGGGGTCGACGCATCAACAAGCAATCTCCACCGGCCTTTGATCAACAAGCTTTCATGGAGGCTATAGGCACAATTGCGGCTATCTTTGCATAAGTTAGCCCCAATGTGGGCCAAGGAGGTTCGAACAACCTTCAGCGGTTCCAGGCACATAAGTCACCAACCTTTATGGGAGGTTCGGATCCTATGTTAGTCGACCATTGGTTCCAACAGATAGAAAAGATCTTGGAGGCTATGGAGATCCCATTTGACGCCACTAAGATAAGATTAGCAGCCTTTTAGCATGAAGGAGAGGCTCATATATGATGGAATTAGGCTAAGGCCTTGAAGAATGTTGAGTCAATGACATGGGAAGATTATTGTGAGGTCTTCATGGGAAAGTACTTTCCATCGAATGTTCGACAAGCGGAAGACCTTGAATTCTTGGATTTGAAATAGGGGACTGTGACGGTGACGGTGATGGAATACGTGGCTAAGTTTGTCGAACTAGCTCATTTTGCCTACAAATATGTGGCCACAGACTTAGCCAAGGTAAGGAGGTTCTAGGATGGTTTGAAGTTGTCCATCTGGAGAAAGATTGTGGCTTACTGCCTCCAATGCTTGGACTCAATGGTCGAGATGGCCATGACTATTGAGATAGAAGTGGAAGGTGGAAAGAGCATCTGTGAAGCCGGTGTTAAGGATAAGAAGAAGGAGGGGTAATCCTCTTCTTCAAGTTCGAGGAAGAAGCAACGAACGTCTACCCTGCAAGGATATTAAGGGCAGGGCCATGACTATCAGGGCAAAGGCCAAGGTCAATCCTCCTAAAGCAGGAGAATTTTTAGGGCCAACTACTAGGCGGGTCAAAGAACTTATTTCATATGCCACCAACCAGGCCACATGAAGCGGGATTGTCCTTAGAGGCATTGATCCCAGAGTTATGAGACATCTCAGTCCTAAGTGGGGTATCCACATACATTTTTCACACCACCCTATCCCCCAATAGGCTAAGGAAGTTAGTTTCACTTCTAGGGTGCTGTATAGGCCCTTACCACTTCATGAGCGGAGACCCTGCAATCAGGCCAGATGGACCAGGGTTTGGGCCAAGGCCGTAGACAGGCTTACAGGCTGAGACTTCAGGGACACAAAGGGTGAGTCTACACCATCACATCTCATGTTGAGCCGTTGGATCAATCGGTGATTTAGGGTACATTTCTACTCTCTTGCTTATGGACAAGGGTGTTATTCGATTTTGGTGGATCACATTCATTCATAGCTACATCATGTAACCCAGTAGAGAGAATGGGGAGAAAATCTAATTTTCTCCCTTATTTATACCCTTTGGAATGCTTGGTCCACATCATGCCACACGTTTTCCATTCTCTGGTCTGATTTTATCCCGAAATGATCAAATTTCGTCCATGTTCAAGTGTAAAATATTTTTATATGAACTTCTTTTAAATTATTATCCACTTTTCCAAATTTAAGTCTTGAGTTATGTTTTTAGGTCACTTGACACCCAGTCGCCTCGTAACACATAAAAAATCTGATTGTCTCAGAATTCAACGAAAATTGACAAGGTAACTAGATTTCACAAGACGAATTCAACGGTGAGGCCTATTTCATCATCTGAGTTCTAAAAAAATTTAGATTTCAACTAGTATCGTAGTGGCAAATTACCGTTCAACCCTTTTTTGTAAAAATTTAAATTTACCTAGGATTTACATTCTTCCCCTCTTAAAAGAATTTTTGTCCCCGAAATTCACCCACTCACGGACACTTAACCACATGCATATGCAACAAGTAATACAATACTTATTAATTCAAGAATGTACCTCCATCCTCAAACAAGACAGATAACTAGTATGTATGGTGTCTTCATGCTCCCACATCGCCTCGTCCACACCTCGGTGCTGCCACATCACCTTTACCAGCCTCACGGTCATGCCTCGTAAAACCTGCTCCCAACTATCCATGATATGTACTGGTCCCTCCTCGAAGGTCTCATCCGCATCAACAATCAACTCACCCTAATCCACCACATGTGTTGGATCTAGAGTGTACTTTGGAAGCATAGAGACATGGAACACTACATGAACACCCAATAAATTTGGCGGTAACGCCAACTGGTAAGCAATTGCACCAACACTCTCGAGTACCTCGAAGGGCCTGATAAACTTTGACGATAGCTTTTCCTGCTTCCCGAACTTGACCACTCCCCTATTAGGCATCACCTTCAAGAAGACGTGATCTCCCACCTCAAACTCTAGAGGTCGTCGTCGTCTGTTGGCATAGCTCTTCTGCTGGCTCTGAGCCGTGAGAAGATAATTCCATATCAAGTCCACCTTCTCCGAGGTGTTGTTAACCAAGTCCAGACCTGTAGAGGGTCTCTCTCCAACCTCCGTCCAACAAACCAGAGAACGAAAAGGCCTTGCATAAAGTGCCTCATAGGGTGCCAACTATATGCTCGCCTGATAACTATTGTTGCAGGCAAACTCTATTAAGGGTAAGTGCTCTTCTCAACTACCCTTGAGATCTAGGATACATGTCCTCTAAAGTCTCTGACTGACCATCCGTTTAGGGATGAAAATTATTGCGCATCATCAATTATATCCCCATGGCCCGCTGGAAACTCTCCCAAAAAAGGTTCATAAACCTAGGATCCTGATCTGATACTATAGATATGAGCACCTCATGTAACCGACAACTGATAGAATTCCTCTAGTGTGAAAGTCATTTGCACTGCCAAAGAGTGTGTAGACTTTCTAAGTCGGTCCACTATCACCCACATCGCGTTATGCTCCCGCGATGCCGGTGGCACATGGGTCAGAAAATTCATCGTGACGTGCTCTCACTTCCACTCAGCCACCTCCATAGGCTGAAGCAACCCTGTTGGTCTCTGGTGCTCAGCCTTGACTTGCTGACACGTCAGACATCGACTAACGAAATCTCCGACATGCCTCTTCATCCCACTCCAATAATATTGGCAACGAAGATTATGGTACAATTTCATGCCGCCTGGATGTACAGTAAAACGAGAGCAACGGAACTCCCTAAGGATCCCCTCTCTCATATCCGCCAACTAAGGAACCACAACCCTTCCCCTATACCTAAGACTACCATCTGTGTGAATGTTCTAGCCCTCGTCACCTGTACCTAATCCCTAATAGACAATATCTTCGACGTGCCTCTTCATCCTGCCCCTGGGACTCGATCACTCTACTCAATAGGGAATGTGTAGCCACCAAACTTTTCAAAGTATCCTGAGCCTGATCCATGTAGTGTCGCCTGAACTGTCCTACAATCTAGGGCATCTACCACTCCTAGGACGTCACACTAACCAAAACTTTCTATGACTTCTGGCTGAGTCCATCAGCCACTACATTTGCCTTACCAGGATGGTAATGCAAAGTGAAATCGTGGTCCTCCAAATACTCCATTCACCTGCATTGCTTTATGTTGAAGTCCCGTTGTGTGAAGATATACTTCAGACTTTTATGGTCCGAAAATACCTCGAACTGCTCATCATACAAATAGTGGCACCACGCCTTCAAGGCAAAGATAATGGCCGTCAAATCCATGTCGGGGGTAGGGTAGTTCTGCTCGTGGTTCTTTAACTGCCGAGAACCATAAGTACCACTTTCCCGGACTACATCAAAACACACCCAAGTTCATCCTTAAAGGCATCATAATACACTGTGTACCTCTGTCCCCTTTCCAGAACTGTCAAAATAGGAGCTGAAGTAAGCCTCCCCTTCAACTCTTGGAATGCCCTCTCACACAAGTCATTCCACTCAAACTTGACCTCCTTTTGGGTCAACCTCATCATATGTGCAGCTAGTAGGGAGAAGTCCGCAATGAACCTCATGTAATACCCTATTAATCCCAAGAAACTACATATCTCAAAGATTGACTTCAGCCTCTTCTAACTCATGACTGCCTCAACCTTCTTAGGGTCAGCGAATACACCCAAAGTCGACACCACGTATCCCAAAAATTTCACCCCCGTGAGTCAAAATTTACGCTTGCTAAACTTGGCGTACAACTGATGGTCTCTCAAGGTCTGGAGAATAATCCTCAAGTGACCCTCATGCTCCTCCTCAGACTTGGAGTAGATCAAAATACCATCAACAATGACCACGACGAACTGATCTGGATTGGGTTAGAATACCCTATGCATAAGATCCATGAATGTCGCCAAGGCATTTGTTAATCCAAATGGCGTCACTGTAAATTCAAAATGCCCATACCATGTCTTGAATGCCATTTTAGGGATATCTGCCTCCCTAATCCTCAACTGATGGTAACCCGCGCGTAGATCTATCTTGGAGTAAACCCGCGCTCCTCTCAGTTGATCAAACAAATCATCAATCCTCGACAAAGGGTATATATTTTTGATAGTAACCTAATTCAATTGTCGATAGTCTATACATAGCCATAGGGTCTTATCCTTCTTCTTGGCAAACAACATTGGAGTGGCCCTAGGTAAGGTACTTGGTCTAATGAAGCCCTTATCTATCAATTCTTACAATTGGACCTTGAGTTCTTGTAACTTTGTAGATGTCATTCTATGTAGTGTCATAGAAATGGGTGATGTATAGGTGTGCAACTCAACGGTGAAGTCTACATTCCTATGTGGAGATAATCCAAGTAGTTTGTCCAAAAAAATGTCATCATACTCATAAACCACCCGAGGTAGACCCAACTCCTGTCTCACCTCATCCTCTAGGGTAAGGCTTGATAGCTGACCCATTAGCTGCCCATGCCAACGGGAATCATACATTACTTGGTGTAAAATGTCATGTTTCTACCACTGAAACTTGAAACAAACACCCTCTGATGTATAGACAATGACCCTCTTCCAATCAAAATTGATGACAACTCGATGTGCCGTCAACCAGTCCATCCCAAGGATGACATCAAACTCTGACATGCCTATGACCCTAAGGTCCATGGTAAGTAGAATCCCCGAGATCTCTAGCTCACAAACCCAACATATCTAATTAATACTTACCCTAGCTCCTAGGGTAGAACTCACATGCAATGGCTTTTCTAAGGTCTCAACCTCTAAGCCCAAATCTCTCACACATGATGTAGAAATAAATGAATAAGATACACCATAATCAAATAATACCCTTTCCTATAAGCAAAAGAGTAGAAATGTACCATGAATAATCGACTAATCCACTGGCTCAGTCTGAGGTGTGATGGTATAGACACATCCTTGGGTCCCCGAAGTCCTAGCGTATGAGCACTATCCTCGGCCTCCACTAATGCCTTAGCCCATCTGGCCTGATTACAAAGTCCCTACATGTGAAGTAGTAGGGCCTTGTGTAGCACCTTGTAACTGATACTGATTTTCCTAGCCTATGATGGGGTAGGGAGGAATGAAATTAGTCTGTGTATGTCCCATTGATGACTAAGACTGGGATGCCCCATAGCTCTAGGATCCCTACCTCTGCGGACAATCTCACTTCATGTGACCTGGTTGGTGGCAAATGAAACAAGTCCTTTGACCTGCCTAGTAGGAAGGCCTCTGATTTCTCCCACATTAGGAGGATTGACCTTGGTCGTGGCCTTGATTTCCGCAACCTTGTCCTTGATATCCTTGCGGAGTAGAAGTCCTCTACTTTTTCCCTAAACTTGAAGAAGAAGATTGACCCTTCTTTTTCTTTTTCTTGACCTTGGCTGTCATCTACCTCTCTCTTAATGGCCATAGTTGTCTCGACCATCAAGTCCAAATCTTGTAAGTGATGACCCATAATCTTCCCCCAGATGGACAATTTCAAACTATCCTCAAACCTCCTTACTTTGGTCATGTCTGTGGCCACGTAATCATCGACAAAACAGGCTAACTCAGTGAACTTAGCCACGTACTCCATCACCATCATAGTCCATTGTCCAAATCCAAGAATTATTAGGTTTTTTGTATGTCAAACAGCCGATCGGAAGTACTTGCCCATGAAGAGCGCCTAGAACTCTCTCCATGCCATTGCCTCTAAGTTCGAGGCCTTTGCCCAATCCCACCACAAATGGGCTTCTCCTTCTAGCTAAAATACAACTAGCCTTATCTTAGTGGCATCGGAGGTGATCTTCATAGCCTCTAGGATCTTCTCCACTTGTTGGAACCAATGGTCGGCCACCATCGGGTCTGCCCTTCCTATAAAAGTCGGAGGCTTGTGTTGAACTTTTAGAGGTTACTTGAGCCTCCTTGGCCCACATTGGAGCTAGCCTGTGCAAAGGTAGCCATCATCGTGCGAATATCCTCCATAAAGGCTTGTTGGTCAAAGGCCGGTGGTGGTTAGTTGTTGTTTTGCCCACCGCCTCGGTCGCGTCCACTTCTTTTATTTGCCATCTATACACATGTCAAATAATAATAAAGCACTAACTTAGTACCCCAAGATAGGGATCAAGTTCAAACTTTGAGATTTCTCTCCTTGTCTCACTAGAAAAGCATGTGTCATCCACTAGTAGGCATCTACACCCTGAACCATCTCGTTCCTTTGTTTTTCGACACCCAAGATTATGTTCTCTAACCCTAGTGTCTCTTTTCCATATAAATTTCACCATGCAAATAATTCACATAACATATAACACATAACATGTAGCATTTAAAGCACATAACATGTAATGCATAATAGATTCAATGGTCTAGACCCATGTCCCGCAAGTCTTTGGTAAATCGTAAACCTAGGCTCTGATACCAAGCTGTGAGGCCCCTAAAATCAGGTGTCCTTTGTCAACCCATTGACCAACTGTCAATCCGCAGAAACACCCATGAATGCCACATAACCCGTCATCATGACACAACATCTCTTTTACTAGAATCACAATAACTCAAAGTTTGGGCTAAGTCTCCCTTGTATTGGGCACTCCCAAAAACATATCTCGTATACATTTAATCACATGACCCATCCAAAGTCCAATATACCACAATTTATACTCCATTATTATCCATTTACGTCATTTGAATAAAAGGACACAACGCCTGAAAGCATGACAAAGCATTCTTAAAAATTTAGATTTTTGGTAAACCTACCAGTAGGTTTGTCATCATCTTACGGTAGGTTTTTTCCACTGGAAAATTTCTACCGGTAGGTTTTGTTTATTTTCGCCCATTTTTATCCCTTTTCGATTCCAATCCATTCCAACCATATGTAACACCAACCCAAACTCCCATAACATGAAGTTTTACATAAAACATGGTTCATACAAGTTCCATTACAATCATTTTCATATGATTACATGCCAAAAACTAAATTTCAACAATAGTTTTGCAAAACGTGATTCAAAAGCCACAAGTCGGTCTTTCTTCATCCTTGAGGCCCCAAATGTGAGCCATCCACCAGTGTATAACCCGCACCTGAAATATTTTCCTATAAAGAGTGAGTCACGCTCAATAGGGTATCTCCTAAAAAGGCTACTCCTCAACCTAGATGCATATGAAATGTTCACATGCACAATTCAACAAGCAACAACATTACAATCAAGAATATGCAATTCAATGTTAGAAATCACCATGCCAAGCCATGATATGAGATGAGATTCACTAATGCACTTAACCCGAGCCTCTACCGACTCCCTCACATATGCAATGCTATGAGTATAAAATCGGACATTCCAATCCCTTGCCATTGATGTTTCACATCCATTGGCCTTTTAAAAATAAACCATGTGTCTGTTGTTAGGTATTCACAAGTCACAAGTCGGTCTTTTAAAAATGAAACACGTCCTTTGAAATCTCACTGTCGGTTCTGTAAATCGTTATACTTTTTTGGACTTGCACTGAAGAAAGTGTATAAACCAGTAATCTGGTCTTATGACTTGTACTGACGAAAGTGTATAAACGAGTAATCTGGTCTTATACCCGAGGGAGTATCTTGCCATTCTTGCTATATCCGACACAAGTTTTTCATGCAACCTATGCGACTCTATTGAACCTTGGTCCAACTATACCGAGCCCACTTATCAACCACCAAGAGTGATGTTTGATTTAAAAATACACACACACACCCACACTCATATCTAATGCTCACGATTGAGATGCATCCGTGCATATGCATTGTAATGAACAATTACAATATCAATATCATATATGTATGTAATGAATTTCATATGAGCTATTTTAACCACATTTCAATACATTCCATGGCTAATTATATCCAAAGCATATAATTTTTCATAAATCATCAAAATGCCAATATATCATAAGCATATATCCACATTTACATTCAACAACAATTTTTCCAAGCATGTTATAAACAATCTATGCAATATCACACTTAATTTCACATGGGCATTTAATCAAACACCTTCAGGGCACAAAATCATGTAGTCACATAAAATGCTCAATTTCATCATATAACTAAAGAAACTACATTAAATAATTTCTACATACTCAATTCAAGATGGGATTCATTCTACCCATTTCTAATACACATTTCTTCAATTTTACAACAATAGGCAAGTGCCATATAAACCTAGTTAGGATGAAAACCCTACCTCTTACAGTGTAAAATCAATGGTAGAACCTTCAAGAATACAATCTAAGTCCAAGCCCTTGATTTCCCAAAATCTCGTCTCAAAAAATTCGATGAAATCCATTCTTTTTGGTACATAGGCGTAGCCCTCGTCGCATAGATCAACTTTAATACTTGGCCAGAAGGAATCCAACTAACAAAACTCCATAGATCATAGAAAGAGGTCTTGAACCCTCTCTTTTCCCTCCGTCCTCTCTCCAACGTAACCCAATAGAGAGACTAGGAAGAGAATTTGATTTTCTCCCCTATTTTTACCCCTTGGAATGCTTGGTCCATATCGCACCACATGTTCCCCATTCCCAGGTCCAATTTCGTCCTAAAATGATTAAATTTTGTCTTGGTTCAAGTTCAAAATTTTTTTATATAAAATTTCTTTAAATTATTATCCAATTTTTTGAAATTGAAGTCCTGAGTTCATTTTTTAGGTCACCCAACATTCGGTCGACTCGTAAAACCTAAAACATTTAACTATCTCAAAATTGAGAAAAATTGACTTGATAACTAGATTTCGCGGGATGAATCCAACAGTGAGGTCCGTTTCATCATCGAGTTCTAGTAAATTTTGGTTTTTTAACCCATGTCGTAGTGATAAATTACCGTTTTACCCATTTTCATAAAAAAAATCAAATTTACCCGAGTTTTACTATTGATAAAAATCCTAAGTTGATTAAGTGTGTCAATTGCATTGAAGATGTTATAACATGCTTGGGGTGATGTTTATGTATTGTGATTAGATGCTATTGTTGACAATTCCTAAAATTGGGAAATGTTGATAGACATTGAAATTGTTCATAATGTGCTCATGACAAGCATCGAATTCGTGGGCATGTGAGAGTATGGGTATGTGTGCATGATTTGATCAAACACCATCCTTGGTGGGTTGATACATAGGCTCAGGAAAGTTAGACCTAGGTTCTCCTGAGTCGCAAGAGTTGCATTGAAAACAAGGCTCGGGCTTAGCTAGAAGGGCTAGATTCTCCCTCGGATGCAAGACACAAAAATTTTGGATACATACTCCCATTGATATTGAGTCCATAAATGAAGCCGTTGGTGGAAGTCCATAGATGTCGTGTTAGATGGATACTTATTGGTGAAAATCCATAAATACTTACCCCAAGAAAGACCTAAAGATTTTTAAAATGGTCATTAGATGTTCAACATTAATGGCATGGGCTTGAAATGCCCAGATTCAGACGCATGACATTACATGTATTATGGGAGCTGGTAAAGGGCTCGGGTTGCATTGCATGTGTGAGTCTCACCTCATAACATGGCATGAAATTGTGGTATTCATTATTGAATTGTTTATTTTTGAATGAATGTTTGATTATTAGATTGCATGTGAACATTTTATATGCATCTGAGTTGGGGAGTAGCCTCTTTAGGAAATACCCTATTGAGTGTGGCTCACCCTTTATTGTAACAACATTTTAGGTGTAGGACAAACACCAGTGGATTGCTCTCAAATGAGCCCTTTTTTAGAAGAAGCCAGAATGTGGCTTTTAAATTACATTTTGTAAAACAAAGGTGTAATTTGTTTTGAACTTGTAAAATTGTGCAAAGAGTTTTGTAATAAACCATTATGGACTATTAATTGTGTTAATGAATGTGTATGAGAAGAGATTGGATGGTTAAAGGTAGGAGATTGAAAAGATTTGGAGAAAATATGGGCCTAGGTACTGATACCTAAGTGGTTAAGTATGGTATCCTGATGTTGGATGGGCTAGGTACTGGTACCTAGACTTATAGGGAAGACCTAGCAGACAGAAAGTTCAAGTACCAGTACCACGTGTATAAGGTACCGGTACCTCTTCTAAAAAATTTTAAAATTTAAATATTAATTTGCCAAGCCTTCAGATCTTGAGCCCTATGTTGGGATGATGTAATTGGACAAAAATTAAGTCCTAGTTGATGGGGATGGACCTTGGAATGGTCAAGTGGCTAATATGTGCACATGTTAAGTGTTTAGGAGTGTTATGGTAAAAGGTAGACTTTGCCACGGGTTGTACTGCATTCACAGGTACTTTCACGAGTTGATGGGTGATCAACAGGTTGAGAAAAGAACCCCAAATTTTGAGGCGTCACACACACTCCAGATTCCTAGTCCGATTGTGCGAACTCCAATCCCCTAATCGCTCTTGCACTAACTCTTGCTCTAATCTTCATTTCCAAAAACCAGGTCGTTACAATAAAGTTGAATAAAGTTATTCTTATTGATTAAATGTCAATATCATTCCAAAAAAGGATTGGCTCGAAACTCACAAGGGACATATTCAGCTCCACTTATTTGTATCAAGTTTCAAGGTAAAGAAATCCTTTCCTAACTTCAAATTTGTGCATCGTAACACGTGTACTTATATTTAAGTTTCAAAGAAAATACCAGATATATGATACTAAAGTATAGTCTAAAATTCTATAAAAGACTAAAATATTTAAAAAATTCAAGTTCCCATCAAATATACCCTATATCAATATCAATCAAGTTATATGCATATAATTCAAAGTAAATAACAGATTAATTATGCAACAATGATTGTACCAAAAACATAATACATATCATCATAAAAATGGGTTGGGTTGCAAGAATCTAATGCAAATAAAATAAAATACACTAAAGCTACTGCGAAGTCGAGCCCTGACTCTACTAGTTATGATTGTGGACTTTAACTACTAACTAGATACTAAAAGAAAATAGCAATGTTTTTCGAACAGTTTTATTGAAACGCAGGCACAAGAACAAAAATTCTCCTAACTCTAGGAGGAAAGCCAAGCACTTCATCTACAAAATGCAGTTTGTCAAGAATCTACCCATGTCTAGAGCGCTCTAATTTGATCCACTTCGAATCCTCCTGGATTTGAAGGAGAATATCCCTATCAATGTGAGCATCCACAGGATCCCTCATTAAGGCTCCTCTTCCTTCACTAATCTCTTCTTCTTCTTGGAAAAGAGGCGTTCTTTTTAGTCTCCTTCATAGCTTGTTGTATCTTAGCCATAATTAGGGAAAACAAGCAAATAGTCTGATTGTTGCCAAGAGCTTACAACAACTTCGCTCTCTCAGGGTACACTTGATTCTTCCTACTTAGTGGCAACAAATTAGCGACAGATACCCAATTCAAGACCTTATACTTATCAATCAACTGTCCCTACTTAAGCATCTTGGCATTCTGAAGCTAAACAAAATTGGGGTCCGTAGTCAACTCTCTTGCAACAATCTACATCTTAAAAATTGTACTCAAGATTAAACTATGGCCTAGATACCCCATTCGCCCCAGCCACACTGAAAGTTAGGGCAGAATCAACAATAAAACTATGAACCCTAAAAAATGTATGGAATCTCCTAAGATAATGGCTCGAGGTATTCCAAACCGTGATAAGATATTTTTTTTAAAAAAATTCACCACAGTACGATGATTATTATTACAACAGAGAATAACATCAACCCATTTAAAGACATAATCAATAGCATGTAAAATATAGAATGGTCTCATAAAATCTATGCCTAACAATCAAATATTTCAATTACAAGAATTGGGTGGTTTAAGGGCATCACATTTCTTCTTGAAATACCCCCCAACTATTGACATTTGTCACATGATAAACAATAAGCATGGGTTTCTTGTTAGAAAAGTGAGAGCCAATAAAATCCACTTTACAACAGTTTTCTTGTTAAAAAAATGACCTTCACATGCTTTATTATGGCAAAAAGTAATTACACTAACCGTCCCCTAATTGGTTACACTTCTCCTAATAATCACAAATACTTAAGCAAATAGGTATTATCCCAAAAGAAGTTACGTACCTCAAACAAAAATTTCTTCTTATCTAAAGAACTAAAGGAAGAAAGGAGTGTACCAGTGGTTAGGTAATTGGCAATATCAGCATACCATGGTAGTTCTAAAACCTCAAACAACTACTCATCAAGGAAGCTCTCATTAATTGATAATCTCTCCTTATGAAACTCGTAAGTAAGCCTTCAGAGATGGTATGCCACCACATTTTCAACTCCTTTTTTATCCTTTGTGGTCAAATCAAATTCCTGAAGTAGGAGTATCCATCTAAGAAATCATGGTTTGGCATCCTTCTTAGTAAGCAAATACTTCAAGGTTGTATGGTCAATAAAAATAGTAACTAAGGAACTAACCAAATAAGAACAAAATATATCCAAACATAACGACAAGTAACTCTTTTTAAGTAGTAGAATAATTTATTTGAGCATCATTTAGAGTTTTACTAGCATAATATATCAAATAAGGCTTTTTATCCTTTCTTTGGCAAATCACACCTCAATCGTAAACCAACCAACGTGGGGCCATAATACTTTAGGAAGGGCGTATACTAATGTATCAATAGTGATGAATCCTTCCTAGGACTAATATAATAATCCCCAGCCTCAATCACTGGGAACGGATGTGGGTTTGGTACCCGTAGGGCACCAACCCACTATGAGTGATAGAAAACCTTCAACCCCATTGAGGTAACCAAAAATATCTAAACATTCTACGATATAGATTCGAGTACAATCCACGTTCATCTCACCCACCCATAGAAGAGATAATTTTCACAACTTTCATATAAAATTCAACTACATTCAAGAATCATGGTTCCAAAACTTTACAAATGAATAATTCAAGAAAAACATGCAAAAGATCCCCAAGAAAACATCCTTGAATTGATAGTAATCAAGAATTAGTCTTTGAAATCGAGAACATGTAATTTATGATGTAAAACACATAATTATTCCAAGAAAATAAATCATAACAAAGTATAAAACCAATGTATATCTATCATATATAATCGAATAAGAAACAAATCATACATATAAGTAACCCTAACCCTCAATGAGTGAACTTGAGAGTGAACGCTACCTCAGTCCATTGTTGGAAGATAACCCTAGCGTGTTTGAATCAATCCCAACTCAAGAATTCTTTTTGTTCCTCCTCTTTTACCTCCTCTCAAGCTCTCTAGGATTTCTAGGATGAAACGCAGATGAAAATAGGTCTAAGGTTTTGCCCTAGTTATTTATAACATAAAAACGAAAGAAAAACCCAAACCAAGTTGAGGACGAGTGCTTAATGTGTTTCTCCCTAATCTCCAAACACGAACCCGGATTATATGTATATAGCTTATACGAATAGGTGAGTGTCACTCTCCCTCGATTTTGATGCTAGAAACGGGAAAAATTATGTGTGCGAATGAAAATGTGTGTGTGTGTGTGCAAAAGTGCCCCTCAAGTGTAGAGAGACTTACAATGGCATGGTTTACTTGGAATGGGTATTCCAAGGTCGTCTCCTCAGGGAAGGAAGGTCAAACTGTGGTGAAGGTGATTTTGTAAGAAAAAAAAAGCGTATGAGTGGAGATTTTGATAAAAATGTAAGAAAACAAGGTTGTCTATGATTAGTAGTTAAAATTAGCATATCAATATGCTTTTTTAAGACTAATTCTACTTTGACGGAGTTTAAATGATGATATTTAGGTCATAAAGTGTACAAGGGCCCAAAGGCAACAAATATCAAACTTTAATGCAACACCAGCTTATTGGGGGAGAAAATTAGACAAGCTTGAATCAAGGCATGCACGTTCGAATGTCAATACACATTTGAACGTTGTCCTAAATTATTAAAAGATCAGACTGCTAAAGTGTTGATACAAGGCATGTTGCAGCTAAGAAGGAAAGCATAGAGGTACTTGAGTACCACGTTCGAACGTTGTCCTACATTATTAAGGACCAGGCTGTTGAGTGGAAAGGCAATGATATAATGCGTGTTGCAGTTACTCTCACAGGCTACTTGAGTAGGAGGTCCAAACTCCATCTGGCATTCGAACGCCTATCACGCAAAGACAGACTACAACGTTCCAATGCTAGACAACGTTTGACTGTTGCCCTCAGATAGGCTACAGAGTGGTTGATTTTCTATCCAGACATTGGGACTTTCATGTGGACTTTGAAGACCTTGCATTATTCCTCCACACTCCCTTGCCCCTCCTCTTTGCCTATAAATACTCCCATTGTGGGTGCTTCAATGGGGAGCTTGGACTTAGACTTACACTAGACCAAGACTTGTTGAGCTAGTTATAGAGTTAGATTTAGATTTACTTTTACTTGCATAGAGGAAGATAGATCATCTTTTGGTTGAGGAGGAAACCCGCCAAAAGTGACTAGCTTCCTTCTACTTTCTTAGTTTCATTTGCTTCCATTGTCGAAGATCGGCTCCTTATTTAGTGTGTTTCACTTTGTAACACCTCTACTTTGAGGGATGACCATCACTCACTTTTCTAGCTTTACCAAAGCCATGAAGAGTGAATACATTCTCATTCACTCTTTAGTAAGAGGTGATGGACATGTATAGGTTATCTAGAAGTTATAATTGTGCATTTTGTTTATACTTAATGCTTTATATTTCACTTGCTTATTGAATGATTGAATGCATCAAGCAGAGCTAAGGTACTTTGTATAACTGTGGGAGCTTTCTATGACATGGATGACTCTTGCATAAGAAGACCCATTGGTTCAAGGCAAGTACCTCGGCTAGATCTTCATGACTACATTTCAAACTTCACCATTATTGTGCGTCATTTAAAGAATGGAATACTAAAGCAATAGTTGATGTCTTGTAGAGACACTTGCTTGTTTGTAGACGGGTTGAGTTTCGGCACAGACAATTCTTGTAAACCTCTACAAAGACATCGGAATCATGCTCTTAATTCTCACAATCCATCTTTATCTTCTTATTAACTTGATGTTGACACATGGGTTAATTGAGTTATCAAGCACAAGTCTAATAAATCGGATGATTAACTACATGTCCAGATCCTCAAGCTAAAGGGTGACTGCTACATTTGATAATTTCTTATATTTTGTCTAGAAAAACACCTTGGAAAGAATCTTATATTATATCCAGGAAATCGCATAACTTCAAATCTCAAGAGGTTCTAGTTACTTGGTCTATGTCACTACTTCTAAACACTGACAATAGTTCCGTGTGGATTCAACTCCACACTTAACCAAATTATTACTACAACTTGGCCGTCTGCACTTAAGTGTACACATTTTGGATCAAGTCAAATTTTTGGCGCCATTGTCGGAGAACCATAAAACGTGTTTTTAAGAAAAAAGGTGAAAAAACCATCATTTTTGTTTATATATATAATTTTTTTGTGTATAATTTTATTTTATTTTTGAAGATGATTCTCACTTTTAAAATTTGCCAGAAGAATCTGTAGGATCTGTAAACCAGTCTGAACCATCTTCACCCAGATCAGTAGTGGCCTCTTTTGAGAATAGCATGGCAAATAATAACAGAGAAAGGGGAGTTCCTGTAAAACAAGGGGAAGATCATGTGAGAGAGGAGGAAGTTCCTAACATTTGAACTCTGAGGGATTATTTGCATCGCACCAGAAACAATGACCCCTCATGTTTTATCTTTCCTGCAATTGTGCCCCTCTTTACTGTAAAGATGGGGATAATTCAATTACTCCCTCAATTTCATGGGCTCGAATCAGAAAACTCATATCTACACAAAAAGGATTTTGAGGAAGTATGTGGAACATTTCAAGACAATTTTGAGCTAGCCAAGCTAAAACTTTTTCCTTTTTCTTTAAAGGACAAAGCTAAACAATTGCTAAATTCTTTAAAAGCCCTTTCAATACCTAACTAACAGGCATTACAGAATGAATATTTTAGAAAGTTTTTTCATCTACACCACACCAATGCACTCAAAAGGCAAATCATGAATTTTTTAGTGAAAGAAGGAGAAACCTTTTACCAAGGTTGGGAGAGATTCAAGGATCTTCTCTAGTCCCGCCCACACCATGCTTTTGAGAATTGGACTTTGGTAGGATTTTTCTATGACTCTTTGCCCACTAGACTACGTCAGTTTGTCGGAATGATGGCTAAAGGAGAGTTTGTGGGAAAGAATCTGAAGGAGGCATTCAATTTTTTTGACACCATATCTGATTATTCTTATATGTGGGACTCAGCCTCTCCTACCACTGTTGAAGCCAAATCATCTACTTACCAAGAGGGAAAGTATGTCTTGAAAGATGATGAAGACCTGAGAACAAAAATGTCTTCCTTGTCTTGAAAGTTGGAAGCTCTAGAGATGAAAAAGGTGCATCAAGTTGATGTTAGGCCTCCCACAGAACAAGTGTGTGAGATTTGTGTGCTAACAGGACACCCTACTGGGGATTGTCTTACTATTCTGACTTTCAAAGAGGTCTTGTAAGAACAAAGAAATGCAATTTCGAACTTCAACTAGCCTTACTCTAACCCATACTCTAAAATATACAATCCAGGGTGGCGGAATCACCAGAACTTCAGTTGGAGGAACACACAACCAACTCCCATGAACCAACAACAAGGTTCATAACCACCACCTCAAGGACCTCCCGCATATCAACTATACCAACCACCACAAAAAAAGGAGCCTTGAGGACACACTGAATCTGTTTAGGTAAAGCCAAAGAACTACAACAATAGTTTCACTCAGACTTTTACTGATTTCAAAATCCAGACCACTCAGTCTTTCGAGGATCTTAATAGCCACATTCAAAGATTGACCCAATCCATGACCACATAGGAAAAGGGCAAGTTCCCTACCTAACCAAAATAACCGCAAGACCAATTTCATGTGGGAAACCCATCAATCATGAAAAACTCACAAGACCAAGCCCAAGTTGTCACTACACTGAGAAATGGCAGGGTAATTGACATGACCATTAGAGACATGCTAATTCCAAAGTCAAAACCTAAGTCATTCCTAATCAATGCACTAGAAGAGCTTGAACTTGTGATTAAAGAATAACTTAAACCTATGATTGAACCGGAACCAGAACCATCAAAGGAAAAAGAACCTTCATGTCCTATTCCTACTCTTTTTCCTCATAGACTCAAAACTGTGCAGAAGTTGAATAACCAGCCAAAAATTTATGAGCTTTTTAAGCAAGTAAAGATCAACATCCCACTTCTGGAAGCAATCAAATAGGTTTTGTCTTATGTCAAGTTTCTAAAAGACTTGTGCATAGTCAAGAGAAGCTAGAATGTCCAAAAAAGAGCCTTCTTGACAGAACAAGCCAGTGCCCTACTTCAACACAAAATCCCTCCAAAATACAAGCATCCGAGGTGTCCAACTGTGGCATGTGTTATTGGAAACTTCAAAATAGAACAAGAACTGTTAGATCTTAGAGCTATTGTCAATTTGTTCCCATTCTTTGTTTATCAGCAACTGGGTCTGGGTGAACTCAAACCCACTGCTGCCACACTCCAGTTGGTAGACAGATCTGTCAAAGTTCTTAGGGGCATTATGGAAGATGTGTTTGTCCAAGTGGACAACTTTGTCCTTCCTATTGACTTTATGGTTCTAGATACTCAACTAGCATTGCATTCAAAGAACCAAATTTCCATTATTCTTGGTCGACCCTTCCTTGCAACCTTAAATGCACTAATCAATTATAGGAATGATGTCATTAAATTAACTTTCAGGAATATGACGCTTGAGTTGAATTTTTTCAATATTGCCAAACACCCAGGAGAGGACAAGGAAGAGAGAGAAATAAACTCCTTTCAATCTTTGATACAGGAACATTTGAAAAACACATTCTGTGAAAACCCTATTGAATCCTGTCTATTGGAGTCTATCTCATCTGAGTCAACAGATGAAGATCAAAACCCAAAGAATTGTCCTACTCACAGTGTTGGGACATGGACCCCCAAATTCAAAGAAATCTCACCAAGTGGCACAAAGCCACGCTCATCAAAAGTCAAGCCTCCAAGGCCTAAATTAAACCTCTCCCATCTGACCTCAAATATGTATTCTTAGGGGAGGACGAGTCATACACAGTGGTAATTTCATCTAAACTTACAGACTTGCAAGAGTCTAAGCTGATTGAAGTTATTTTAAGTCATAAAAGCACCATTAGGTGGACCATCGCTGACTTGAAAGGTATAAGCCCGTTAATCTGCAATCATGTTATATACTTTGAAGATGATTCAAAACCCTCTCGTCAAATGTAGTGACAACTAAACCCACACATGAAGGAAGTTGTGAAAAATGAGCTGCTCAAGCTCTTAGATGTAGGGATAATCTTTCCCATCTCAGATAGCAAATGGGTTAGTCCAACCCAAGTTGTGCCCAAGAAGTATGGGTCATAGTAGTCAAAAATGATGAAAATGAACTAGTACCAACTCGAGGTGTCACAGGACGGAGGATGTGAATAGACTATCAAAAACTCAATTTGATAACTAGAAAGACCATTTTCTTCTTCCCTTTCTTGATTCAGTCCTAGAGAGAATTGCAAGGCATGAATTTTACTATTTTTTGGATGGGTATTCTAGGTATAATTAAATTCAGATAGCACTAAATGACCAGGAGAAAACAACATTCACATGCCCTTTTGGCACATTTGCATTCAAAAGGATGCCATTTGGACTTTGTAACGCTCCTGCAACATTTCAAAGGTGTAGGCTAAGCTTGTTTAGTGACATGGTCAAGAAATTTTTGGACGTTTTCATGGATGACTTCTCTGTGTATGGTGACTCATTTGATTTATGTCTAACCAACCTGGAAATGGTGTTAAAAAGATGTAAGGAAGTCAATCTAGTGCTCAATTGGGAGAAATGTCATTTCATGGTAACACTAGGCACTGTCGTAGTCACATTGTGTCTTCTGAAAGCCTGAAAGTTGACAAGACAAAATAGATTTGATTTGAAATTTTCTACTCCCAAGATGGTAAAGGATGTCCGATCATTCCTAGGACATGCAGGGATCTATAGGAGATTCATAAAAGACTTCAGTACCATAGCTAAACGCATGTGTCATCTCCTGAGTCAGCACACAATTTTTGTGTGGTGTGAAGCATGCCAGAAAGCTTTTGGTAAACTTAAAGGCATGTTAATTTCTGCTCCAATAATGCAACCCTCTGACTGGACTCTACCATTTGAACTAATATGTGATGCAAGTGATTATGCTATAGGTATTGTGTTAGGGCAAAGAAAGGATAAGAAACCATATGTGATTTACTAAGCAAACAAAACTTTGAATGATGCTCAAATGAATTAATCAACGATTGAAAAAGAATTGCTTGCTGTAGTTTTTGCTTTGGAAAAATTTCGTTCTTATCTTGTTGGTTCTTCTGTTGTTGTGTTCATTGACCATACATCATTAAATTCTTGCTCACAAAGAAAGATGCCAAGCCAAGCCTCTTAAAGTGGATACTCTTACTCCAATAGTTTGATTTGATCATTAAAGACAAGAAGGGTATTCATAATGTGGTGGCGGATCACCTGTCTACATTAACATATGAATTTCAAGAGGATGGGGTGCCAATTAATGAGAATTTCGTAATGAACAACTGTTCACAATTAAGGAGATGCCATGGTACGCTAATATTGCTAACTTCCTTGCTACTAGTAAGCTTCCTTGTTCCTTTACAATGATGGATAAGGAGATATTTCTCAGGGAGGTTCGCAATTTCTTTTAGGAAGATCCATATGTCTTTAAGTACTATAAAGATCAAATCATAAGATGTTGCATCCCCCCTCATGTAACCAGATAGGCAATATCATTTTGTCATTCTAAAGCATGTGGTGGTGATTTCTAATCAAGAAAAACTAAAAATCTTGCAGTGTGGATTTTATTGGCCCACACTTTTTAAAGATGTCCATGCCTTTTGTCTAATGTGTGATAGATGCCAAAGGCTGGGAAGCATTTCTAAAAGAAATATGATGCCCTTAAACCCCATTCTTGTGATTGACATTTTTGACTGTTGGGGCATCAATTTTATGGGACCATTTCCCCCTTCCTTTGGCTATTTATACATTTTAGTAGCCATAGGAAATGTGTCCAAATGGGTTGAAGCAATTCCCTGTCGGAATAATAATCACCAAACAATGATCAAATTTTTAAAAGAAACATTTTGTCCCGGTTTGGAATTCTAAAATCAATCATAAGTGATAGGGGTGCTCATTTTTGCAATCATCCGTTTTGGAATTTGATTAAAAAGTACTTGATTTTTTACAAAATTGTAACTCCTTATCAGCCACAGAGTAGTGGACAGGCAGAATTAGCTAATCAGGAGATCAAACTAATTTTAGAAAAAATGGTAAATCCAGACCGCAAAGATTGGTTGTTAAGACTAACTGATGCACTCTGGGCATATCGCATTGATTTTTAAACAATTTGGGACATATCTCCTTATCGATTAGTCTATGGCAAACCTTTTCACCTACCTGTGGAATTTGAACACAAAGCATACTAGGCCATTAAAGCAATGAACTTTGACATGGAAAAGGCTGGACTCTCAAGAAAAATACAGATTAATGAATTGGAGCAAATTGAGAAATGAGGCATATGACAATGCAAAAATTGCAAAGGAAAGGATGAAAATATTTCATGACAAAAACATAGTAAGGAAATCTTTTGCCCTTTCCTAAAAAGTCCTGTTATTTAATTCAAGGCTCCACCTATTTCCTAGTAAGTTGAGGTCAAGGTGGATTGGGCCTTACATTGTCAAAAAAGTGTTTGGACGGTAATATCTTTACTGTCAATGGTCAGCGGTTAAAACCATTTTTGGAGGACTTTGTTAAAGATGTCGAAACCATTCTTTTAATGGATCCATAATATTCCTCCAAGATTCACACCCGTCGACACAAAAAGGGGTCAGGTTAGGAAGAACCTGACCAAATTTGACATGATGGGACGCCTTTATAAGGCCCCCACCCCTTTTTCTCTTTTTTCCCGTCCACCCTGTCCCTTCTCTTTCTTCTTTTTCTTCTTCATTCTTCTCTATTTTCTACAACATGACCCAACCCTAACAGCCCCATGATCACACACTCCATAGACACAATCCTCTGTTTCATGCTTTGCATTTTGATTTTATATTTATTTATGGGTATTCTACTTCTCTTCGCACTCACGGACAAGGCTTTCTAGCCTAGTCGAAACCCAGATCTACGTAAAGATGATTAATTTATGTATTTTGCTTGTAGGTTTTGGTAGATGAACATATCTCTACCTTTCAACCTTATCTCCAAGTTTCATACACTGATAAATTTGAAACATTGGGGACAATGTTCAGTTTAGGTTGGGGGTGAGAACTACAATTCATATTTTGTGCTTTTAAAATTTTTTGTTATTTTTGTTGTTGTTGTGTTGTTGTTGTTTCTGACCATATTATGTACCTTGTCTCGTATTTTTTATAAATTGATGATCATGTTTTTGAGTCAGCTTCAATCGTCTTTGTGATTGGTAGATGTTAAAAACCAAACAGTGAGTCTTAAAACTTAGCAAGCATGGATGTTAAAATTTTTTGATTTAGTCTGGGAGTTTTACGCACTTTTCCATCTGATGTGCATACTGTGATCTTGCGAAAAGCAAGATTGGTAAGAAAAACCAAAATCTGAGAACAACAAGTGAAACCACTGTGCGACAAAAGCACTTTTGCTAAATGTCGTCGCGCCAAAAGAATTGGTTCTTGTAAATAATGTGGCTGGGTCTTTCACACAAAAGAATATGATTAGTGTTCTGAACCAATTTTCGATCGCGCACTCGATCGATTAGACTAGATAGCAAATGGGTTGAGTAAAGATTACCTTGAGGCGCCATGTTATTCCGGTACTTTTCTTAACTAGTTTATGGGACAAGAAATTAGGAGAGTCACTGGTTGTTCGAATGACACAAAGACATAGGAAGACTTGGATTAGACTGATTTCTAACAAAACTATGAAAAATTATGTTGATGGGATGAAAGCGAAGGGTCCGAATTTTTTGTAAAAAGCGTAAAAAATCCTTTTTGTATAAAATCTTTCGTATGAAATGAGAATATGGGCCAAGTAAGGAGTGTCCCAAAATACCAACCTTAGGCATGAGTAGGGACCTATCCTGAGATGCCATGAATTTTTAGCTCAAATTGTGTATACGTTTCCTTTAATGTGTAAATGAATTTGCATAAAAAATTTTGATTTTTGCTTTGGCGTTTGAACGCTAGGTTACGTTCGAACGTCACCTGCTTGCAGTACTCAGCCTCTGATGGAATAAAAAAGTACTGGGAGCTCGTCACGTTCGAACGCCAATAGAATGTTTGGACGAGAATCCCATATTTGAACGCCAGGAGCTTGCAGTACTTTGGCCTCTGACAAAACTCAAAAGTATTGGGAGCTCACCACATTCGAACGCCAAGTTCATGTCTTGAACGTTCAAACGTTTATACTCAGTCTATAAAAACCTGGTTCATCTTCTTCATTTCAAAAACACCCAAAATCTCTACAGTCCCTCAAACTCTAGGGCAAATATTCACTACCCAAGACTCAAAACACCGCTCATCTCAATTTCTACCAAAAATCAACCATCCCAAAGCCATTCCCACCTCATTTATCATCATTCTCTCAAGAAAATCAAGCTTTTCAAGCCCTAACACCCCTAAACTTGAAAACCATGCCTCCAAGGGTTAAGCTTTCTACAAGGCACAACACTATCACTCAAGAGCCCAACATGGTGGAAGAGGTCATTGAAGAAAGGGATGGGAGACCCATTGTGTGAAGATACAATTGAACCTGCTTCCCCAATGCCCTCAAGGCAGACAGGTATGAGAATTTCTATCAAAATTGGGTTGTGGTTTGTGAGCGGACTACAATATTAACTGACTTTGTGGATTTGGGGATTTTGGAGAATATGGAGGCAAGGGGATGGATGTTGTACTTGAGAAACGATAGAGAGGCTGTGATTGACTTGATGCGGGAGTTCTACTACAATGCCGAGATCATTAATAGGGCGATTAAAACTTATGTGAGAGGGACTCACATTGACGTAGATGAGGATTACATATGAGAGATGAGACAAGAGGTGCCACGGGTACTAAAGCCTATCTACCCCCCAAGAAAGAGTGTGGGGATGGATGTTGTTGGGGTGGAGTTGACAAGGTTGGCCACATTCTCTTGGGCGGGGCGGAGATTTTTTCGACAAGGGGAGCTAACTGATAAATACAAAATGTTGAACTTAATTACGGTCTCGAACTTCGCTCTCATCGGACATAAAAACAAGATTCTCCCTGAGATGGCCCGATTGCTATACATAATCGGGAAAGGCCATAGCATAGACCTCCCTTATTGATTTTGACAGAGATGATAAAGGGGTATGATGTGAAGAGGATTTCGCTACCCTTCGGCACCTTAGTGATAGAGATGTCCATATACCACGAGATTAGGGCAAGGTCGCAGATGACTATACAGAAGTTGATGGGGCCATTGAACAATGCTTCCTTCTAGGGGAGCCAAGGTCACAATGGTGCCTCGGCGGCTAGACAGGAGGTGCCACCAGCCTGAGGCATTGATGAGGTGTAGGATGTGTTAGATAAGGAGAAGGAAAGAGAGCTAGAGGCTCAGAGAGCCCATGAGCAGACACAGGAGGCATGGCTCAGTACCAGCACCAACACCAAAACCCGACGATCACTTCTAGAGATCATGCTTAGCATTGAGGCTAAGCAGGATGAGATTCTCCGCCTTTTGAGGGGTGGAGCTAGTGGAGAATGAGTGAGTGATTTTTGTTCTTGAGTGTGGTTGTTTGTTTGTTACTTCTTTTGAGGATGGTTTGAATCATTTGTTTTTGTGTTAAACTATCATATTTTGTGAAAGGTATGGTTCAGTTTTCTCACTTTTATCTTTTTAAAATGCATGTGTAGAATTACCATTATATTGTTTTTTGTGATGGAAAAAATGTGGATTTTGGGACTGTTTGTTAAAGTGACTAATCACATGATTGGTTTGACACCTCACTTGCCAACCTAGACTTACTACCACAGATCCTTGAAAAATGGTATTCTCTCTATGCTTAAAATGTCAAATGTACATTGGTATTTATTATTCTTAAGGTACAAGATAACCTGACTCATAAATGGAATCAATATATAAATGACATTCCATGAAAAAACTGACATAATCAGTGGAGATAACAAAGAATACCATGGTAAGTTTCAAGCCTTGCGATGCTTTTGAGAGGATATCAACATGTACTAAAGTAAGGATTTTCACTGTCTATCCTTGAATAATCTTATTACACTTGCTTTGATTGACACAACTAAAGCAATCTATTGACATATCCCACTAAGAATCTGTTCATACGACACATTCCTATGCACATACTTGAGAAAGGATCTTAGGCTATATTTGATTTGATTTTGAGCCTTAGTCATTTCTTTTACAAAATTATATCCTTAGTTAGCCATGCTTGAGCCTTCAATGAATGATGCCTTTTTCAAAGTAACCCATATGATAACCGAGCCAGAAAAATATACTTGACATACCTTTGCTAGCTAATTTTCTTTCACCTTCTTATAAATTAGTATGATGCAGAAAAGTAAGAGAAAAAAAAATGACGATGGTGGCTAATGTTCAATGAAACAAAAGTCGGTGAAAATAACTAAGAAAGAAAGGAGATAGAAAAACAGAAAATGGCCAAGAAAGTGAAAAAATGAGAAAAATAATAGAAAGAAATTCCATATCTAGACAAAATTTTGAAAACCTGGAAAGAGGAGTGCTACACTACATAAAAAGGGAATAGCTTTTGAATACCATTGATGTCATTTCATTAGCCATTGACTTTTGGCCACATTACAACCTATAAAAAGCCTTAGTTGATCTTAAGTCTGATACATGTGTAGGTTGTCAACAAAAAGTTGGGGCATGTTAAATAGTATTTTGTTATTTCCATCAATATTATTCCATGAGATTATGCCAAAACATTATTAGTTTGTTTCCCTAAACTTTACTCTCATACTAATTGTGCATGTGATTTTTCTATTGGCCCTCTTCTGATCACATTCCCTATGAGAGACAAGTCACTATAATCAGAGCGAATTTTTGTTGAGAGCATTCTATGAGAAGTTTGTGAAATCAAAGCTATTCATGGAAGCTGATAAAGTGGAATGTTTGTTATATAACAGTTCCTGTCGCTAGAATGATTATTCTAACTACATCAAGAATTTCAAATGTCAATGTGACAGATGATAATTTTTGCACAGAATAATTGCCAATGAAATAGGAGTGTGTGGGAGATAAGTTGAGATTGAGGGTTGGGTGTCCCAACGACCATGATGCTAACTCACTTTAATTAGCAGTCTCACATACACATCTGTTCGACTGAAGTTTGTGGGTAGCTTCACTAAAAACCCACACTTGATAACACTCGTCCACTAGGATAAACCTAGTGGTTCAATGGCTTGTTGCATATGCTAAATGCAACTGGATGACCTACAAAAATGGCATTGTACATAAATTCGCATTTAATTCTTGTTGTATTACTACAGACTAGCAATATTTAGGTCAGGGGTGTGATTAGTAGTTAAAATTAGCATATCACTATTCTTTTTTAAGACTAATTATACTTTGGTGGAATTTAAATTATGATATTTTAGGTCATAAAGTGTACAAGGGCCTAAAGGCAACAAATATCAAACTTTAATGCAACACCAACACATTGGGGGAGAAAATTGGAGAAGCTTAAATCAAGGCATGAACGTTCGAACGTCAATACATGTTCGAACGTTGTCCTGAATTATTGAAAGATCAGACTACTAAAGTGTTGATACAAGGCATTTTATAGCTAAGAAGGAAAGCACAGAGGTACTTGAGTACCACGTTCAAACGTCAATCCACGTTCGAACATTGTCCTGCATTATTAGGGACTAGGCTACTGAGTGCAAAGGCAATGATACAAGCTGTTGTAGTTACTCTCACTTGAGTAGGAGGTTCAAACTCTATCTAGCGTTTGAACGCCCATCAACCAAAGACAGAGTACAATGTTCGAATGCTATACAACATTCTAACATTGTCCATAGACAAGCTACAGAGTGGTTGAATTTCTATCTGGACATTGGGACTTTCCTGTGGACTTTGAAGACCTTGCACTATCCCTCCACACTCCCTTTGCCCCTCCTCTTTGCTTATAAATACTTCCATTGTGGGAGCTTGAAAGGGGAGGTCGGACTTAAACTTACACTAGACCAAGACTTGTAGAGCTAGTGCTAAAGTTAGATTTATATTTACTTTTACTTGTATAGAGAAAGATAGATCATTTTTTGGTTGAGGAGAAAACCCTCCAAGTGTGACCAGTTTCCTTCTACTTTCTTAGTTTCATTTGCTTCTATTGTTTGAGCTTCCTTCTTCCCTTAGAGGAGTAAAACTCTTTCACTTTTCTAGAGCTTTACCAAATTTGTGAAGGGTGGAACGTGATTCATTCATTCTTCATCGAAGATCGGCTCCTTGTTTATTCTGTTTCACTTTGTTACTCCTCTACTTTGAGGGATGACCATCACTCACTTTTCTAACTTTACCAAATCTATGAAGAGTGAGTAGTTTTTCATTCACTCGTTAGTAAGAGGTGATGGACATGTATAGATTATCCGAAAGTTATAATTGTGCATTTCGTTTATGCTTAATGCTTTATATTTCACTTGCTTATTGAATGATTGAATGCATCTAATAAAGCTAAGGTACTTTGTATAACCGTGGGAGCTTTCTATGACATTGATGACTTTTGCATAGAAAGACCCATTAGTTCAAGCCAAGTACTTCGGTTAGATCTTCATGACTACATTTCAATATTCACCATTATTGTGTGTCATTTAAAGAATGGAATACTAAAGCAATGACTGGATGCCTTGTAGAGACACTTGCTTGTTTGTAGACTGGTTCAGTCTCGGCAAAGACAATTCTTGTAAACCTCTACAAAGACATCAGAATCATGCTCTTAATTCTCACAATCCATCTTTATCTTCTAATTAACTTTATGTTGACACAGGGGTTAATTGAGTTATCAAGCACAAGTATAATGAACCGGATGATTAACTACATGTCCAGATCTTCGAGCTAAAGGGTGACTGTTACATTTGATAATTTCTTATATTTTGTCTTAAAAAACCCCTTGGAAAGAATTTTATATTCTATCCAGGAAATTCCATAACTTCAAATCTTAAGAGGTCCCAATTACTTGGTCTCTGTCACTACTTACTTCTAAACACCAACAATAGTTCCCTATGGATTCGAATCTGGATTTAACCGGATTATTACTGCAACTTGACTACCTGCACTTGGGTGTACACATTTTAGATCAAGTCAGGCTAATCCTAAGATGTTATTCCAATGAGAATGCCAAATCAATTCATTCTACCAATGGTGTTTCGGTGCTTGATTGATTCGTAGGAAATGAGGGATTAATGTGGAAGTAAAGGCTGAAGCATACCCCGTGACAAGTCTACAATGTACCAAGAACTCACAAACACGTCCGCACTTAACCTAATCAAACCAAACACCTTACACTACAAGGAAGAATGGAGGGGAGTTGATTTAGCATACCCAAGAGGAAGTCTCCATTGGATTGGTTAACTAAAAGCTTTGCTACCCATAGTCAAAACAAACACATACATAATGTAAAGAGACATGGTGATGAAATAAAGATTAAAACTTGTATTAATGTGAAAAGAAGTTAAACTACAAAGACAAGTTCATTTCATTCCCAAATAGAAAGCTTGAAAAGTAAAAACCCAAATGTAAACATGGAAAATACAAGAACATGTAGCTAGACTTGAATACACTCGAAAAAAAAAGGAGATTAAAGTGCAAGAAGTAAAGATTACAAGTGATTTGAAGCTTACTACAACTAAAATGGAGGTGAAAATGCAAAAACCTAACTATCTCTCTCTAAAACTCCATCTTTTTCCTTGAGCTTCTATTTCTAAAACTATGTGTGTAGCTGAATAATGGTGTAAGACATAGTCAAAATTCATCCATCACCCTCTCTTGGAGTGTGAGACCTAAATTGTTATGATTGGTAGGGTTATGGATACTGCTACAAGCAACCACATGCCTTATATTATCTCTTCCATGCTTGCCCCCATCCACTATCCTTTTCTCTCTTCCTCTTCAATGTCAGGCTTTTGGTGTAAGAGAGTCTCATTGTATCTAAAATGTGTCAAGGCATGTGTGGGAGAAGCAGATGTGGGCCCACGAAGTAGTTGGAGTTGAGATTGTAGGCTTCTGATGTGTCTGGACAAAACCTACTGGTAGATTTTTTTTCAGTAGGCAAAATCTACCGGTAGGTTTTGGTAGGGGCAGCGGGTAGAAGGAACCTAGTGCATTAAACTTACTTGTAGGTTTTGATGAACATCTATCGATAATTTTTCACCTGTTTGGACTTTTTCTTGATTTCTTGAAATCCCGAACCATTCGTTAAGCGTCCCCTTCTTCTCCATTGACTTTAAGCACTCGATGGGAGACTCAAAACACGTCCTTACCTACTCTTTACCTATAATCACACAAAACTCCATTAATTGTTAAATTAAATGCAATTTCCACCAGTTTCTCCACAAAAGCAAGGATAAAATGGGTGTAAAGAGATACATTATGTGCAATATTCTATACTCATCAACGGGAAAGTCTCTGCTCGGTGCATCCAAACGTGCATTTGTAAGTGTTCGGACATATGTATTTTCGTCAAACTTTCTTCTAAATGTGTTCGGAATCGTGCCTTTTCTCCTCTGGACAAGAGTGAAATTCTATCCTTGATGTCTTTCTTGTTTTTGACCTACTTAGGAGCCCATTCACGAAATTGGCCAAGGTAGTTTCTAAATCATTTCAACCCAAAATCTCTCTAAAATGTGTTTTAACTTCGGAATACTTTCAAACTTACAATACACCCCCATATCACCTATCCTCAGGTTTCTCAGCCTTACGGATTCAATGGTGACCTTATTTTGACCTCAAAACATTTAGAAACTTGTCTAACTGCCCTTGTCAAGTTTAGATGCTTCAAAACTAGCATGAAACTCAATCTTCATGAGCAATCTTTCAACAACGATTCAAAATTTCTATAATCATTTTGAAAGTACTCTTAATATCATGTTATCCATTTTTAAATTTTTGTACGGTGTCTTACAATCCACTCCCCTTAATAGTCTATCTAATTTCAATTTACCATAATGTCTCAATGTCAAATCATCCTCTAAACATCAAATCCAAAACTAAATATATTTCAGATATTCAAGGTTTTTAGATATGACCCTCTAACTTGAACTCAAATAGATCTTATATATGAGTCGTCACCACTTTACTCAAATTATCAACTTCCCCTCCCCTAAATTTCATTCCTCATATCATTCATTAATCACCTTCATTCTCGATTTTCGACAATCCCTTATTCTTAACAATTTTATGTAATTGTCCGAACTAATTTCTTTTCATGCATAATTGCTAGATCATCATTTAACCGTTTATCCACCAAATACCACATTTCTTTTGAATTCACCAATCTTTCACTAAACCTCATGCATATCAAAACAAATCAAATTCTAATAGAAATACTCATCTTTCTTATACCAAAATCATATTATAACACAAAATTTGTGACACCCCTAAAAATCGGGGGTCCTTTTTCAACCGTGGACCATCCGTCAACCCGTAGAAATACCCGTGGTTGTCGCACAACTCAACGTCACATTAATAACATCCCTTTAATCTGAATTTTAACCCACATGTAGAACCCGTGAATATTTTATCATTTATTCAAATCGTGGTCCAATGTACCACATTTCATACTCTATTGTGGTCCATTCACATCATTTGGAAAGAACAACACATGGCCCAGGAGCATGGCAAAATAGTTTTAAAATTTTAGATTTTTGGAAGGCCTACCGGTAGGGTGAGTTACGGAAAAATTCCAACCGGTAGGGTTTGCCTACTAGACAAAGTTGTCCCGGTAGGTTGTACTGGTAGACTTTGTCCAGTTTTGCCTGTTTCACCTATTTTCAATTTTCAATTTTCAATCCCTTCCACCACCATCCAAAACATGCTTAATAAGGTTTTTCACATAAAACCTAATATATACAAGTTCTATTAAAGCAATTTCATATGGTTACATACCCAAAACATAATTTTCACAGTAGTTTTACAAAAAAATGAATTCAAGGCCACAAGTCGGCCTTTTTTCATCATTGGGGCCCCGAATGAGAGCCATCCGCCGGAGTGTATCCCGCACCTGAAATGTTTTTCCGTATAGGGTGAGCTATGCTCAATAGAGTATCTCCTACATAGGCTACTCCCCCTTAGATGCATATGAAATATGCACATGCAACAATCAACAATTATTTCCATTCCAAACAAGAATATGCCATTAAAGGTTGGAATCCTACCATGTCATGTCATGAAATGAGATGAGACTCACTCATGCACTTGAACCCAAGCCTTCACCAACTCCCACCACACAATGCAATACCAATGTATGAAAAATCTGCTATTGATGAATTACATCCAATGATCATTTTGAAGTAAAGACATGTGGCTATAAAACCAAGTCATTGTTGGGTGTTACATATCAAATATCTATTTTATAAAACCAGTACACTTTTCCAGAATTTCACCTCAGGGGAGTGTACGAACCAGGCATTTTATAAAACAAAATCCTTGTGTCTTTGTTGGATAGCGGAGTTTTGGTGTCGCACCGCAGGTTCCGCAAACCTATACACTTTTCTAAAATTTCACCTCAGGGGAGTGTATGAACCAGGTAGTCGGGTCTTGCACCCGAGGGAGAGTCTAGCCCTACTTGCTATACCTGACACAAGTTTTTCATGCAACCATACGACTCAGTCGAATTTCCAATCCAACTTTTCCAAGCGCACCCATCAACCACTAAGTATGGTGTTTGATTAAACCATGCACACACTCATACCCACACCTATGTCTCATGCTCATGGTTGTGATGCTTCCATGCAAATGCAATATAATTCACCATTGCTATATCCATGTCATGCCCCATATGTAATGAATGTCATATGAGTAATTGAACCGCATATCAACATATCCCATGACAATGTATATCTTAAGCATATAATTACCACAAATTATCATGATGTTAATGTATTAACAACATATATCAACTCATTCATACACAACAACAATTTGCAAACACGTTATACATAACTCATGCCATAACCAACTTAATTCTCACAAGGCATTTAGCAAAACTCCTTCGAGGCACCAATCATGTTATCGCACAAAATTGCCCACTTAATAGCAAGTTCCAAGAAATTTTACAAGCAACTTCCTTATACCAAATTCAATTAGAAATCGGTCTAAGCCATTACCATACCCATTTCCTTATTTCCATAACAATAGGAAAGTTCTTTACACCAAACCATTCCCTATGGACACCATAGGTTAGAAATAAACCAAAGTAGGAGGGAACTCTACCTCTTGAAGCGCAAAACAAAGAGTAAAACTTCAAGAAGACCTCCCAAGCCCCAAAACTCTCTATTTTCCCAAATCTCCTCTTTGGATCTTTGGTGAAATCCTTCATTTTTGGTATGGCTGCGTAGCTTTCATCGCAGTGATCGACTTTAACTCTTGGTCTGAGGGATTTCGTCCGTTAGAACTCCGTAGATCGAAGAAAGAAGGTGGAGATTTCTTTTTCTTTTCTCTCTTCTCTCTCTTTCTCTTCTAACATGAGAAATTTGATGAAAATAGGGAGAAAATCAGATATTTCTCCCTATTTATACCCTTTAATTGTGCGGTTCATGTTGCGCCACACGTTCCCTTTTTTTCGGGTCCATTTTTATCCTGAAACGATTTAATTTCATCACGGTTTAAATTTAAATTATTTTTATATGAACTTAAATTAAATTACAAGAAAATTTTATAAAATTTACTTTTTGGGACGTTAATGAGATCACCCGACACTAGGTCATCTGGTAAAACACAAAAAATCAAACTATCTCAAAATTCGACGAAAATTGTCTCAGTAACTAAGTTTCACAATACGAATTCAACGGTGAGGTCCGTTTTGTCATTTGAGATCTAGAAAAATACAGGTTTTTAACCCGCACTATAGTGACAAATTATCGTTTTGCCATTTTTCGTAAAAAGTTCAAATTTAGTCGGATTTTACATTCTTCTCCCCTTAAAAGAATTTTGTCCCCGAAATTCACACACACATGCACATTCAACCATATGATATGCAACAGTAATATCATACTTATGATTATAAAATTGTAGCTCCATTCTTGAACATGAATGGATAGTTGGTACGTATCCTCCACTCCTCGGTTCTGCCACAACACATTCACTAGCCTCACGGTCTTGCCTCTCAAAACATGATGCCAGCTATTCATAATGCACACCGGTCCCTCCTCGAAGGTCCCATCCGCATCAACAATAAGTTTGCCCCAATCCACCATATGAATCAATTTTGGGGTGTATTTTCGAAGCATGAAAACATGGAATACTGCGTGAACACCCAATAGATTTGGTGGTAATGCTAACCGGTAAGCAACTGTACCCACCCTCTCAAGTACTTTGAAGGGCCCGATATATCTCAATGACAACTTTCCCCGCTTGCCGAACCTGACCACTCCTTTCTTAGGCGTCACCTTCAAGAAGACATGATCTCCCACCTCAAACTCTAGAGGTCATCGCCGTCTATCAACGTTCCTCTTTTGTCGGCTCTAAGCCGTGTGACGACGCTCCCATATCAAGTACACCATCTCCAAGGTTTCTCTAACCAATTCTAAACCCATAGAAGGTCTCTCTCCTACTTCCATCCAACAAACCAGAGAACGACAAGGCCTCCCATATAGTGCCTTATAGGGTGTCATCTATATGCTCACCTAATAACTGTTGTTATAGGTGAACTCCACTGAGGGTAGGTGCTCTTTCCCAACTACCCTTGAGATCTAGGACGCATACCCGTAAGATGTCCTCTAAAATCTGGATGGTCCTCTCTGACTGACCATTCGTCTAGGGATGAAAAGTAGTGATCATCATCAACTGTGTTCACATGACCTGCTAGAAACTCTCCCAAAAGTGAGTCGTAAACTTAGGATCCCGATCCGATACTATAGAAACGGGCATCCCATGCAATCGGACAATCTCTCGTATATATAATCTGCAGAATTTCTCTAGTGTGAAGGTCATCCACACAGCCAAAAAGTGTGCCAACTTTGTAAGTCGGTCCACTATCACCTACACTGTGTCATGTCCCCACGATGTCCATGGCAAGTGAGTCACAAAATCCATCGTGACATGCTCCACTTTCACTCAGCTATCTCCAAAGGCTGGAGCAACCCTGCTGGTCTCTGATGCTCAGCCTTGACCTACTAACACGTGAGACATTGTCTAACAAAGTCTCCAACATGTCCCTTCATTTTGCTCCAATAATACTGGCTACGAACATCATGGTACATCTTCGTGCCACCTAGATGCACAACAAATCAGGAGCAATGGAACTCCCTAAGGATATCTTCCATCAAATCAGGTAACTAGGGAACTACAACTCTTCCCCTATAACAAAGACTGTCATCTGAGTGAATGGCCCAACCCTCGTCACCGGTACCTGCCTACACTCGATCCCTGATGGATGATAACTCTAGGTCTTGCCCCTGGGACTAGATCACTCTACTCAATAGGGAAGATAAAGCCACCAAACTCCCTAAAACACCCTGAGCCTGACCCGATAATGTAGCCCAAACTGTCCTATAGTCTCGAGCATCCGTCATTCTTAGGAAGCCACACTAGCCACAACTCCCCGTGACTTCTGGCTAAGTGCATCATCCACCACATTTGCCTTATTGAGATGGTAATGCAAAGTGAAGTCGTAGTCTTCCAAATACTCCATCCACTTGCGTTGCCTCATATTGAGGTCCCATTATGTAAAGATATACTTTAGACTCTTGTGGTTTGAAAACACTTTAAACTATTCACCATACAAATAATGGCGCCAAGCCTTCAAGGCTAAGACAATGACAGCCAACTCCATGTAATGCATGGGGTAGTTCTACTCGTAGTTCTTTAATTGTCGAGAATCATAAGCCACCACTCTCCTGGACTGTATCAAAACACAACCTAGCCCGTCTCTGGAGGCATCACAGTATACTGTGGACATCTGTTCCCTCTCCGGAACTATCAAAATAGGAGCTGAAGTAGGCCTCCTCTTTAACTCCTAGAATGCCTTCTCGCACGAATCATCCCACTGAAACTTGACTTCTTTCCGGGTCAGCTTAGTCATAGGTGTAGCTAGTCGGGAGAAATCCTTGATGAACCTCCTTTAATACCCTGCTAATCCCAAGAAACTGCGTATCTCGAAGGCTGACTTTGGCCTCTCCTAATTCAGAACTACCTCAACTTTCTCCGAGTCCACGGATACCCCCGAAGTCGACACCATATGTCCCAAAAATTTCACTTCCGTAAACTAGAATTCACACTTATTAAAGTTGGCGTATAGCTGGTGATCTCTTAAAGTTTGGAGAACAACCCTTAAGTGACCATCATGCTCCTCCTCAAACTTAGAGTAGATCAAGATGTCGTCAACAAAGACCATGATGAACTGATCCAGGTAGGGTTGGAACACCCTATGCATGAGATTCATGAATGTCGTCGGGGAATTCGTCAAAATAACAACTTAAGTTTCATTTAGGCATTCTATGCAAAATACCATCAAGTCACAACATTTCTCACATCATTCACAAGGCATAACATTTAAACATAAAGCATGCCCATAAAATCACTTTTCCATGGAATTTACCAATCAAGTAATTACCACACTCAATCTCAGGTTAGGAAAGTCCATTCTAACCCATTTCAATACTCCTTTCATCTATTTCATATACATAGGGAAGTGACCTACATATATTCTCATAATCTACACATTACATATAACATTTTAGGTAGGAAATGGACCAAAGTAAGAGAACCTCTACCTCTTAAAGCGTAAAGTGAAGGGAGAAACCTCAAGAATGACTCCCAAGCCTCAAACCTTTGATTTTCCTAAAATTTCTTCTTTGAAAATTCGGTGAAATTCTTCGTTCTTGGTACGTACGCATAGCCCTCGTCGTGTAGACCAACTTTAATTCTTGGATGAAGAAATTCCGACCGGCGAAACTTCTTGGATCGAAGGAGAAAGCTAGAAATCTTGATTTTTCCCTCTTCTCTCTCTTTTCTCTCTTCCAACCCATGGTGTGTTGAGAAAGTGGGGAGCATATCTGATTTTCAGATATTTAAGCCCCTATTTATACTTTTAATTATGCGGTCCACATTGTCCTGCTCATTTATCACTTCTGGGTCTGTTTTTAACCCGAAACGACTTCATTAAATTCTGATTTTAGTTCAAATTAGTTTTATTTGAAATTTTAATCAATTATAAAGAAATTTTATAATTTCTATTTTTGGGGACCTTTGAAAGTTCATTCGTCACCCAATTGTCTCGAAAAACATGTAAAATTCGACTATCTTAGAATTCGACGAAAATTGACGTGGTAACTAAATTTCTTGATACGAATCGAACAGTGAAGTCTGTTGCTCCATCCAAGCTCTACAAAAATATACATTTTAAACCCGCATAATAGTGAAAAATTACTATTTTGCCCTTTGTCGGAAAAAGTTCAAATTTTCCTGGATTTTTACATTTTTCTCCCCTTAAAAGAATTTCGTCCCCAAAATTCACATACACATATACATTCAAACACATGCATATGCAATAGTCATGCAATACTACAAAACTCTAAAAGTGTACCTCCATCATCAAATAAGAAGGGATAATTGGTACGGATTGTGTCCTCGCGCTCCCATGTCGCATCCTCCACTCCTCGGTGCTAACACAACAACTTCACTAGCCTCACGGTCTTGTCTCGCAAAACCTGATCCTGACTATCCATGATGCGCATCGGTCCATCCTCGAAGGTCCCATCAGCATCAATAATAAGCTCTTCCCAATCCACCACATGAGTCGGTCTGGGGTGTATTTCCAGAGCATAGAGACATGGAATACCGCATGAACACCCAATAGATTTGGCGGTAACGCCAATCGGTAAGCAACTGCACCAACCCTCTCAAGTATCTCGAAGGGCCCGATATACCTCGGCGACAGCTTTCCCCGCTTACCAAACCTGACCACTCCTCTCTTTGGCATCACCTTCAAGAAGAAATGATCTCCCACCTCAAACTCTAGAGGTCGCCGCCGTTTGTCAGCGTAGCTCTTCTCTCGGCTCAGAGCTGAGAGAAGACGCTTCCGTATCAAGTCCACCTTCTCTGAGGTGTCTCCAACCAAGTCCGAACCCGTAAAGAGTATCTTTCCTACCACCATCCAACAAACTAGAGATCCACACATCCTCCCATATAATACTTCATAAGGTGCCATATGTATACTCGCCTTGTAACTGTTGTTGTATGCGAGCTCTACCAAGGGCAAGTAATATTCCCAACTACCCTTGAGATCTAGGACGCATGCCCGTAGTATGTCCTCTAACGTCTGGATAGTCTTCCCAAATTGACCGTCCGTCTGGGGATGAAAAGTTGTGCTCATCATCAACTGTGTCCCCATGGCTCATCGGGAACTCTCCCAAAAATGAGTCGTAAACCTGGAATTCTGGTATGATACTATAGATACAAGCACCCTATACAACCGGATAATCTCCCGTATCTACAACCTGCAGAATTCCTCCAGTGTGAAGGTCATCCGCACAGCCAGAAAATGTGTCAAGTTGGTAAGCCGATCCACTATCACCCACACCGCGTCATGTCTCCGCGATGTCCGTGGCAAGTGAGTCACAAAAGCCATCTTGACATGATCCCACTTCTACTCGGCCACCTCCAAGGGCTGGAGTAACCCTACTGGCCTCTAATGTTCAGCTTTAATCTTTTGACATGTGAGATATCGTCTGACAAAATCTCTAATGTCTGTCTTCATCCCGCTCCAATAATATTGGTGACAAAGATCATGGTACATCTTCGTGCCACCTGGATGCACAGCAAAACAAGAGTAATGAAACTCCCTAAGAATCTCCTCTCTCAACTGCGTCGACTAGGGAACCACAATCCTTCCCCTAAACTGAAGACTACCATCCGAGTGAATGGCCCAACTCTCATCAGCTGTACCTGATTGTACTCGGTCCCTGATGGATGATAATTCTGCATCCTGCCCTTGGAATTCAATCACTCTGCTCAGTAGGGAAGGTGTAGCCACCAAGCTCCCTTAAACACCCTGAGCCTGTCCCATGTATCGTAGCCCAAACTGTCCCACAGTCTCAAGCATCTGCCACTCCCTAGAAGCCACACTAGCCAAGACTCCTTGTGACTTCTGAATGAGTGTATTAGCCACCATATTTGCCTTACCGGGATGGTAATGCAAAGTGAAGTCATAGTCCTCTAGGAAAACTCCATCCACCTACGCTGCCTCATGTTGAGGTCCCGTTGTGTAAAGATGTATTTCAGACTTTTGTGGTCCGAAAATACCTTAAATGCTCACCATATAGATAGTGGCGCCATGCCTTTAAGGCAAAAACAATGACCGTCAAATCCATGTCATCTGTGGGGTAATTCTACTCGTGATTCTTTCATTGTTGAGAACCATAAGCCACCACCCTCTCGGACTACATCAAAACGCATCCAAGTCCGTCATTTGAGGCATCACAATACGCCGTGTATCTATGTTCCCTTTCTGGGACTATCAAGATAGGAGCTCAAGTAAGCCTCCTTTTTAACTCTTGGAATGCCTTCTTGCAAGAATCATTCCACTCAAACTTGACCTCCTTCTAGGTCAATCTCGTCATAGGCGTAGCTAATCGAGAGAAATCCTCGATGAATCTCCGGTAATACCCTGCCAATCCCAAGAAACTGCGGATCTCGAAGACTGACTTCGGTCTCCCCCAATTCATAACCGCCTCAACCTTCTGTAGGCCCACGGATACACCTGAAGTCGATACCACATGGCCCAAAAAGTTTACCTCCATAAGCCAAAATTCACACTTGTTGAACTTGGCGTACAATTGGTGGTCTCTCGAGATCTGAAGAACAACCCTCAAGTGACTCTCATGCTCCTCCTTAGACTTGGAGTAGATCAATATGTCGTCAACAAATACCACGACGAACTGATCAAGATAGGGTTGGAACACCCTGTGCATGAGATCCACGAATGCCGTTGGAGCATTCCTCAATCCAAAAGGCATCACAGTGAACTCAAAAGTGTCCGTACCGCGTTCTGAACGCTATCTTAGGGATCTTAGCCTCTTTGACCCTCAATTAATGGTAACCAATACGAAGATCTATCTTGGAGTAGACCCGCTCCTCTCAGTTGATCAAACAAATCATCGATTCTCGGCAAAAGGTGCTTATTCTTGATAGTAACCAGGTGCAACTGCCGATAGTCTATGCATAGTCGAAGGGTTTTGTCCTTCTTCTTGGCAAACAATACTGAAGTGCCCCATGGTGAAGTGCTCGGTCTAATGAAGCTCTTGTCCAATAATTCTTGCAACTGGACCTTGATTTCTTGCAACTCAACCGGTGCCATCCTATGTGGAGTCATAGAAATAGGCGACATACTGGGATGTAACTCAATGGTGAAGTCTACATCCCTCTGTGGAGGTAATCCCGGTAGTTCATCCAAAAAAATATTTTCATACTCACATACAACCCGAGGTAGACCTACCTCCTATCTTGCCTCATCCTTCAGGGCAACAATTACAAGTCAACCCATCAACTGTCCATGCCATTAAGAGTCATACACGGCTTGGGGTAAAGCGTCATGCTTTCCCCTATGGAACTTAAAACAGACACCATTTGGTGTCTAAGCAGTGACCCTCTTCCTATCACAATCGATGACAACCAGATGTGCTGCCAACCAATCCATCCCGAGGATAACATCAAACTCGGACATGTCCATGACACTAAGGTCCAGAGTGAGTAGAATCCCCGAGATCTCTAGCTCACAACCCTGACATATCTGGTCCACCCTCACCCTACCTCCTAGGGGAGAACTCACATGCAATGGCTTTTCCAAGGTCTCAACCTCTAAGCCCAAGTCTTTCACACAAGATGCAACAATAAATGAATCCAATGCACCAGAATCAAATAACACTCTAGCCTATAAGCTAGAGAGTAGGAATGTACCATGTATCACTGACTGATCTGTCTCCTCAATCTGTGGCATCATGGCGTAGACACACCCCTAGGTTCCATAAGTACTAGCTTGTGAGCCCTGTCCTTGGCCTCGACCCATGCCCTGGCCTATCTGGCTTGCTTGCAGAGTCTCTGCCCGTGTAGTGGTAGGAGCATGAGTAGCACCTTGGAACTGGTACTAACTTTCCTGGCCCACAGTGGGGTAGGGAGGAATACAGGGTGTCTGCAGCTACCCCACCGATGACTAGGATTGAGATGTCCCACAACTCTGGGATCCTTGCCTCTATGGGCAATCCCGCTTCATATAGCCCAGTTGGTGGCAATGGAAGCATGTCCTTTGACCCGCATGATATGTAGTTCCCTGGCTTCTCCATCCTTGGAAGGATCGACCTTGCCCTTGGCCCTAATAGCCACGACTCTATCCCTGCGGAGAAAAAGTCCTCTGCCTCTTTGTCCTTGGCACTCGACTCTCGGATGCTCCTTGCATCCTCAATCTCTCTCTCAATGGCCATAGCTGTGGTGACCATTAAGTTCAAGTCTTGTAGAAGAAGACCTATAATTTTGTCTCGGATGGACAACTTCAAGCCATCCTCAAACTTCCTCACCTTAGCCATATCTGTGGCCACATAATCATCGACAAAATGTGCTAATTCCGTGAACTTAGCCACGTATTCTATCACCGACATCGTCCCTTGTCACAAGTCCAAGAACTCCACGGCCTTTACATGTCTTTGCGGCCGCAGGGAAATACTTTCTGATGAAGAGCTCCTTGAACTCTACCCAAGTTATAGCCTCTAAGTTATTGAAGTCCTTCACCCAATCCACCACAATTGGGATTCTCCCTCCAGCTAGAATGTTGCTAGGGTTATCTGCGTGGCGTCGGAGGTGATCTCTCAATACCTTATCGACTTGTCGGAACCAATGGTCAGCCACCATCCGGTCCGCCCCTTCCTTGAATACCAGAGGTTTATATGCTTTGAACTTCTGGAGGTTGGTTGTGCCTCCTTGCCCCACATCTACACCAATTTGTGCAACGTTAGCAGCTGTAGCACTAGCTTGTGCAATCGTAGCAGCAGCCACACCAATAGCCTTCACTAAGGCTTGTTGGTCAAAAGCTGGTGGTGGTTGGTTGTTCCATCCACCCCGACGTCCCCTTTCTCTAGTTCCTATCTACACACATGTCAGATAGCAATGGAGCATTTATTTAGCATCCCATGATAGGGACCAAACTTCAAACATTGAGATGTTTCTCCTTGTTTCCCTAGTAGAGCCTATACCACCCACTAGAAAACATTTATACCTTGAACTATCCTGTTCATTTCTTTTTTGACCCCCAGGGTTATATTTTCTAACCCTAGTGTCCCTTTCCATATACATTTTGTCATGTATATCATTCACATAATCACATAGCACGTAATCATGTAACACAATGTAAGCACATAAGATGAAATGTACAATGCATGCAATAGTCTAAACCTAATGCCCATCAAGCCCTAGGTAATTCGTATACCTAGGCTCTGATACCAAGCTGTGACGCCCCTAAAATTGGGGTCTTTTTTTCAACCGTTGACTGTCCGTGAACCCACGGAAGTACCCGTGCTCGTCGTACGACCCGACATCATGTCAATCATATCCACTTGATCGGGATCATAACCCACATGTATAACCCGTGTTCCTTCAATCATTTAATTCATTGGAGGTCCAATGTGCCTCAATATACGCCATTTAATGTCCATTTGTATCATTAGAACTAAAGAAAACAAAGCTCAAAAGGTTGGCAAAATAATTTTAAATTCTTAAATTTTTGGAAGAACTACCGGTAGGTGTTTGTTAGACCTACCGGTATAAGTTCTACCTGTAAGCTACCGTAGCTTATTCCTACTGGACATGTACTACTTGTTAGCTACCAGTAGGTTTTGCCTACTGGACAGGTACTACCTATAGGTTTTGCCTGCTGGACAGGTATTACCAGTTAGCTACCAGTAGGTTTTGCCCAGAATTTTATATTTTATCAGTTTTTCATTTCCAATCCACTCAAAACCTTTCCAAATCCAACCCAAACAAGTATAATAACATTTTCTACATTATACATGATCCATACAAGTTTTATTACATGCATTTACATAATTTACATGTCCAAACGACATTTAACCAAAGTTTTACAAAACTTGTTTCCATAAGCCACAAACCGGCTTTTCTTCACCCTCAACGCCCTGAATGCGAGTCCTCTCCCGGTATGAACCCCGCACCTGAAATATTTCCCGTATAGGGTGAGCCAACGCCTAGTAGAATATTTCCTACAGAGGCTACTCCCCAACCTAAGTGCATATACAATCATCTCATGTAACAATCACTAACATAACTTCATTTCATTCAAAAATATGCTATTCTAGATGAAATTCCTACCATGCCATGTCATGATATGAGATGAGACTCACTCATGCATTCTCACCCAAGCCTACTCCGGCTTCCACAACACTACGCAATGCATGTGTGTAAAATATTTATCTTTGATGAAATACATCCAAAGATTATTTTGAAACAAAACCCATGTGTTCATTAAAACTAATTCATTTATGGATGTTTCCCATCAAATGAATCATGTATATAACCAAAACCATGTGTCTTTATTTGGGTAGTGGACTTTTGGTGTTACACCGCCGGCTCTACACACCGATACACTTTTTTGGACTTACATCGTCGGAAGTGTATAAACCAATAGCCGGGCCTTGCACCCGAGGGGCGATCTATCCCTTCTTGCTATACCCGACACAAGTTTTTTATGTATGCAAACGTGCGACTCAATCAGATATTCAACCTCACTTTCCGTAGCCCACCCATCAAAACACCAAGTATGGTGATTGATCTAACCATATACAACATACGCCCACACTCATGCCTAAGCCCTTGGATGTGATGTTTTCATATACATGCAATGTAATGAACCATTACAATATCAATGTCATCCCCAATGTAATGAATGCCAATGAGCTGAATTTAACCACACATTTCAACATGTGTCATAGTAATTTATATCACATGCATATAATCACCAATATCAACAATTCCCAAGCTTGTTACACATAATTCATGCTATAACAACTTAAGTTCCAGTTAGTCATTCTATGCAAAATACCATCAAATCACAACATTTCTCACATCATTCACAAGGCATAACATTTAAACATAAAACATGCCCATAAAACTACTTTTCCATGGAATTTACCAATCAAGTAATTATCACACTCAATCTCAGGTTAGGAAAGTCTATTCTAACCCATTTCAATACCCCTTTCATCTATTTCATATACATAGGTAAGTGACTTACGTATATTCCCATAACCTACACAGTACATAAAACATTTTAGGTAGGAAATGGACCAAAGTAAGAGAACCCCTACCTCTTGGAGTGTAAAGTGAAGGGAGAAACCTCAAGAATGACTCTCAAGCCTCAAACCTTTGATTTCCCTAAAATTTCTTCTTTGAAAATTTGGTGAAATTCTTCGTTCTTGGTACGTACGCATAGCCCTCATCGCGTAGACCAACTTTAATTCTAGGATTCAACAATTTCGACTGGCGGAACTTCTTGGATCGAAGGAGAAAGCTAGAAATCTTGATTTTTCCCTCTTCTCTCTCTTTTCACTCTTCCAACATGTGGTGTGCTGAGCCAGTGAGGAGAATATCTGATTTTCAGATATTTAAGCCCCTATTTATACTTTTAATTGTGCGGTCCAAATTGTCCTGCTCGTTTATCACTTCTGGGTCTGTTTTTGACTCGAAACGACTTCATTAAATTTCGGTTTTAGTTCAAATTAATTTTACTTGAAATTTTAATCAATTAGAAGGAAATTTTATAATTTTTGTTTTTGGGGACCTTTGAAAGTTCATTCATCACCCAATTGTCTCAAAAAACGTGTAAATTATGACTATCTTAGAATTCGACAAAAATTGATGTGGTAACTAATTTCTCGATACAAATCCAACGTTGAAGTCCGTTGCTCCATCCGAGCTCTCTACAAATATACATTTTAAACCAGCATAATAGTGACAAATTATTATTTTACCCTTTGTCGAAAAAAGTTCAAATTTTCCCGAATTTTTACGTTCTTCTCCCCTTAAAAGAATTTCGTCCCTGAAATTCACATACACATATACATTCAAACACATGCATATGCAACAGTCATGCAATACTACAAAATTATAAAAGTGTACCTCCATCATCAAATAAGAAGGGATAATTGGTATGGATAGTGTCCTCATGCTCCCATGTCGCTTCCTCCACTCCTCGGTGCTGCCACAACACCTTCACTAGTCTCACGGTCTTGCCTTGCAAAACCTGATCCTGGTTATCCATGATGCGCATAGGTCCCTCCTCCAAGGTCCCATCAACATCAATCATAAGCTCTCCCCTATCCACCGCATGAGTCGGATCCGGGGTGTATTTTTGGAGCATAGAGGCATGAAATACCGCATGAACACCCAATAGATTTGGCAGTAACGCCAAACGATAAGCAACTACACCAACCCTCTCAAGTACCTCGGAGGGCCCGATATACCTCGACGACAGCTTTCCCCGCTTACCAAACCTGACAATTCCTCTCTTAGGCATCACCTTCAAGAACACATAATCTCCCACCTCAAACTCTAGAGGTCGCCGCCATTTGTCAGTGTATCTCTTCTGTCGGTTCTAAGCCAAGAGAAGACGCTTCCGTATCAAGTCCACCTTCTCCGAGGTGTCTCTAACCAAGTCCGGACCCGTAAAGAGTCTCTCTCCTACCTCCGTCCAACAAATCGGAGATCCACATAGCCTCCCATATAATACTTCATAGGGTGTCATCTGTTTACTCGCCTAGAAACTGTTGTTGTAGGCAAACTTTACCAAGGGCAAGTGATATTCCCAACTACCCTAGAGATCTAGGACGCATTCCCGTAGCATGTCCTCTAACGTCTGGATAGTCCTCTCAGACTGACCGTGGGGATAAAAAGCAATGCTCATCATCAACTGTGTTCCCATGGCTCGCTAGGAACTCTCCCAAAAATGAGCCGTAAACCTGGAACTCTGGTCCAATACTATAGATACAGGCACCCCATGCAATCAGACAATCTCCCGTATATACAACCTGTAGAATTCCTCCAGTGTGAAGGTCATTCGCATAGCTAGAAAATGTGCCAACTTGGTAAGCCGATCCACTATCACCTACACCGCGTCATGTCACTGCGATGTCCATGGCAAATAAGTCACAAAATCCATCGTGACATGCTCACATTTCCACTCAGCCACCTCTAAGGGTTAGAGTAACCCTGTTGGCCTCTGATGTTCAACCTTAATCTGCTGACATGTGAGATATCGTCTGACAAACTCTCCAACGTCTGTCTTCATCCTGCTGTAATAATACTGTTGATGAAGATCATGGTACATCTTCGTGCCACCTAGATGCACAACAAACGAAAGTAATGAAACTTTCTAAGAATCTCCTCTCTCAACTGCGTAGAGTGGGAACTACCATCTGAGTGAATGGCCCAACTCTCATCACCTGTACCTAACTATACTCGGTCCCTGATGGATGATAATTCTACATCCTTTCCTTAGAACTCAATCACTCTACTCAGTAGGGAAGGTGTAGCCACCAAGCTCCCTAAAACACCCTGAGGCTGACTCATGTATTGTAGCCCAAACTATCCTATAGTCTCGAGCATCTGCCACTCCCTGGAAGCCACACTAGCCAAGACTCCTTGTGACTTCCGAGTGAGTGTATCAGCCACCACATTTGCGTTACCGAGATGGTAATACAAAGTGAAGTCATAGTCCTCTAAGAACTCCATCCACCTGCGCTGCCTCATGTTGATGTCCCTGCTGTGTAAAGATGTACTTTAGACTTTTGTGGTTCGAAAACACCTCAAATTGCTCACCATATAGTTAGTGGCGCCAAGCCTTCAAGGCAAAAACAATGACCGCCAACTCCATGTCATGTGTGGGGTAATTGTGCTCGTAATTCTTTAACTGTCGAGAACCATAAGGCACCACCCTCCTGGACAGCATCAAAATGCATCCAAGTTCGTCTTTTGACGCATCACAATACACCGTGTAATGCCTTCTCGCGTAAACCTCCTTTTTAACTCTTGGAATGCCTTCTCGCAAGAATCATTCCACTCAAACTTGACCTCCTTCCGGGTTAATCTCGTCATAGGCACAGCTAATCGGGAGAAATCCTCGATGAATCTTCGGTAATACCCTGCTAATCCCAAGAAACTGTGAATCTCAAAAATTAACTTCGGTCTCTCCCAATTCATAACCGCCTCAACCTTCTCTGGGCCCACGGATACACCCTGAAGTCGATACCACATGGCCCAAAAATTTCACCTTCATAAGCCAAAATTCACACTTGCTCAACTTGGCGTACAATTGGTGGTCTCTCAAGGTCTAAAGAACAACCCTCAAGTGACCCTCATGCTCCTCCTCAGACTTGGAGTAGATCAATATGTCGTCAACAAATAACATGACGAACTGATCAAGATAGGGTTGGAACACCCTGTGTATGAGATCCATGAATGCCGCTAGAGCATTTGTCAATCCAAAAGGCATCATAGTGAACTCAAAAATGCCCGTACCGCATTCTGAATGCTGTCTTAGGGATCTCAGCCTCTCTAACCCTCAACTGATGTAACCGATGCAAAGATCTATCTTGGAGTAGACCCGTGCCCCTCTTAGTTGATCAAATAAATCATCGACTCTTGGCAAAGGGTATCTATTCATGATAGTAACCTGGTTCAACTACCGATAGTCTATGCATAGTCAAAGGGTTTTGTCATTCTTCTTGGCAAACAATACTAGAGTGCCTCATGGTGAAGTGCTCGGTCTAATGAAGCTCTTGTCCAATAATTCTTGCAACTGGACCTTGATTTCTTGTAACTCAATCGGTGCCATCCTATTTGGAGTCATAGAAATAGGCAACATACTGGGATGCAACTCAATGGTGAAGTCAAAATCCCTATATGGAGGTAATCCCGGTAGTTAATCCAAAAAAATATCCTCGTAGTCATTTACAACCCGAGGTAGACCTACCTCCTGTCTTACCTCATCCTCTAGGGTAAGGATTGCAAGCCACCCCATCAACTGTGCATGCCATCAAGAGTCATACACGGCTTGGGGTAAAGTGTCATGTTTTTCCCCATGGAACTTAAAACAGACACCATCTGGTGTGTAAGCAGTGAACCTCTTCCAATCACAATCGATGACAACCCAATGTGCCGCCAACCAATCCATCCAGAGGATAACATCAAACTCGGACATGTCCACGACCCTAAGGTCCATAGTGAGTAGAATCCCCGAGATCTCTAGCTTACAACACTGACATATCTGGTTCACCCTCACCATAGCTCCTAGGGGAGAACTCACATGCAATGGCTTTTTCAAGGTCTCAACCTCTAAGCCCAAGTCTTTCACATAAGATACAATAATAAATGAATGCAATGCACCGAAATCAAATAACACTCTAGCCCATAAGCTAGAGAGTAGGAATGTACCCTATACATCTGACTGATCTCTCTCTTCAATCTATGGCATCATCGCGTAGACATGCCCCTGGGTTCCCAAAGTACCGACTTATGAGCCCTTTCCTCGGCCTCGACCTATGCCTTGGCCTATCTGGCCAGCTTGCGGAGTCCCCGCCCTTGTAGTGGTAGGAGCATGAGTAGCACCCTGGAACTGGTACTGACTTCCCTAGCCCATGGTGGGGTAGGGAGGAATGTATGGTGTCTGTGGCTACCCCACCGATGACTGGGACTAAGACTGAGATGTCCCATAACTCTGGATTCCTTGCCTCTATGGGCAATCCCGCTTCATATGGCCCGGTTGGTGGCAATGGAAGCATGTCCTCTAACCCGCATGATATGTAGTTCCCTGGCTTATCCCGCCTTGGAAGGATCAACCTTGCCCTTGGCCTTGATAGCCACGGCTCTGTCCCTGCGGAGGAAAAGTCCTCTGCCTCTTTCCTGAGCTTGAAGAAGAGGATTGGCCCTCCTTTATCTTGTCCTTGGCACCCGACTCTCAGATGCTCCTTGCGTCCTCAATCTCTCTCTTAATGGTCATAGCTGTGGTGACCATTGAGTCCAAGTCTTGCAGAAGAACACCCATAATTTTGCCTCGGATGGACAACTTCAAGCCATCCTCAAACTTCCTCACCTTGGCCATATCTGTGGCCACATAATCATCGACGAAACGTGCTAATTCCGTGAACTTAGCCACGTACTCCATCACCGACATCGTCCCTTGTCACAAGTCCAAGAACTTGGGGGCCTTTGCATGTCTTGCAACCGCAAGGAAATACTTTCCGATTAAGAGCTCCTTGAACTCTACCTAAGTCATAGCTTCCAAGTTATTGAAGTCCTTCACCCAATCCCACCACAATTAGGATTCTCCCTCCATCTGGAATTTTGCTAGGGTTATCTTTGTGGCATTGGAGGTGATCTCTATAGCCCTCAATACCTTATCGACTTGCCAGAACCAAAGGTCAGCCACCATCAGGTTCGCCCCTCCCTTGAATACCAGAGGTTTATGTGCTTTGAACTTCTGGAGGTTGCTCGTGCCTCCTTACCCCATATTTGCACCCATCAGTGCAATGTTAGCAGCTGTAGCACTAGCTTGTGCAATCGTAGCAGCCGCCACACAAATAGCCTCCACTAAGGCTTGTTGCTCAAAAGCTGGTGGTAATTGGTTATTCCGTACACCCCGACGTCCCCTCCCTCTAGTTCCTATCTACACACAAGCCAGATAGCAATAGAGCATTTTTTTAGTATCCCATGATAGGGACCAAACCTGAAACATTGAGATTTTTCTCCTTGTTTCCCTAGTAGAGTTTATACCACCCACTATACATTTATATATTAAACTATCCCGTTCATTTCTTTTTCAACCCCCAGGGTTATGTTTTCAAACCCTAGTGTCCCTTTCCATATACATTTTATCATGTATATCATTCACATAATCACATAGCACGTAATCATGTAACCCTATGTAAGCACATAAGATGAAATGTACAATGCATGCAATGGTCTAAACCCAATGCCCATCAAGCCCTAGGTAATTCATATACCTAGGCTCTGATACCAAGCTGTTATGCCCCTAAAACAGGGGTCCTTTTTTAACCGTTGACCGTCCGTCAACCTGTGAAAGTACCCGTGCTTGTCGCACGACCCGACATCATGTCAATCATATCCCCTTGACCGGGATCATAACCCACACGTATAACCCGTGTTCCTTTAATCATTTAATTCAACGGAGGTCCAATGTACCTCAATATACGCCATTTATTGTCAATTTGTATCATTGGAACTAAAGAAAACAAAGCTCAAAAGGTTGGCAAAACAATTTTAAATTTTTGGAAGAGCTATCGGTAGGTGTTTGTTAGACCTACCGGTATAAGTTCTACCTGTAAGCTACTAGTAGCATTTTCCTACTAGACAAGGACTACCTGTTAGCTACCGGTAGGTTTTACCTGCCGGACAGGTAATACCTGTTAGCTATCGGTAGGTTTTGCTTGCTAGACAGGTATAACCTGTTAGCTATCGGTAGGTTTTGCCTAGAATTTTATATTTCATCAGTTTTTCATTTCCAATCCACTCAAAACCTTTCCAAATCCATCCCAAACATGTATAATAACATTTTCTACATTATACATGATCCATACAAGTTCTATTACATGCATTTACATAACTTACATGTCAAAACGACATTTTACCAAAGTTTTAAAAAACTTGTTTCCATAAGCCACAAATCGGCTTTTCTTCACCCTCGATGCCCTGAATGCGAGTCCTCTCCCGGTACGAACCCCGCACTTGAAATATTTCCCGTATAGGGTGAGCCAACGCCTAGTAGAATATTTTTTATAGAGGCTACTCCCCAACCTAAGTGCATATGCAATCATCTCTTGAAACAATCACTAACATAACTTCATTTCATTCAAGAATATGCTATTCTAGATGAAATTCCTACCATGCCATGTCATGATATGAGATGAGACTCACTCATGCATTCTCACCCAAGCCTACTCCGGCTTCCACAATACTATGCAATGCATGTGTGTAAAATATTTATCTTTGATGAAATACTTCCAAAGATTATTTTGAAACAAAACCCATGTGTTCATAAAAACTAATTCATTTCTGGATGTTTCCCATCAAATGAATCATGTATATAACCAAAGCCATGTGTCTTTATTTGGGTAGTGGACTTTTGGTGTTACACCGCCGGCTCCATACACCGATACACTTTTTTGGACTTACACCGTTGGAAGTGTATAAACCAATAGCCGGGCCTTGCACCCGAGGGGCGATCTATCCCTTCTTGCTATACCCGACACAAGTTTTCCATGTATGCAACTGTGTGATTCAGTAGGATATTCAACCCCACTTTCCGGAGCCCACCCATCAAAACACCAAGTATGGTGATTGATCCAACCATATACAACATACGCCCACACTCATGCCTAAGCCCTTGGATGTGATGTTTTCATATACATGCAATGTAATGAACCATTGTAATATCAATGTCATACCCAATGTAATGAATGCCAATGAGCTGAATTTAACCACACATTTCAACATGTGTCATGGTAATTTATATCACATGCATATAATCACCAATATCAACAATTCACAAGCTTGTTACACATAATCCATGCTATAACAACTTAAGTTCCAGTTAGTCATTCTATGCAAAATACCATCAAATCACAACATTTCTCACATCATTCACAAGGCATAACATTTAAACATAAAACATGCCCATAAAACTACTTTTCCATGGAATTTACCAATCAAGTAATTATCACACTCAATCTCAGGTTAGGAAAGTCTATTCTAACCCATTTCAATACCCCTTTCATCTATTTCATATACATAGGTAAGTGACTTACATATATTCCCATAACCTACACAGTACATAAAACATTTTAGGTAGGAAATGGACCAAAGTAAGAGAACCCCTACCTCTTGAAGCATAAAGTGAAGGGAGAAACATCAAGAATGACTCCTATGCCTCAAACCTCTGATTTTTCCAAAATTTCTTCTTTGAAACTTCAGTGAAATTTCTTCATTCTTTGTACATACGCGTAGCCCTAGTGTAGACCAACTTTAATTCTTGGATCAGGCAATTCCTACTGGCAAAACTTCTTGGATCGAAGGAGAAAGCTAGAAATCTTAATTTTTCCCTCTTCTCTCTCTTTTTTCTCTTCCAACATGTGGTGTGCTGAACAAGTGGGGAGAATATCTGATTTTCAGATTTTTAAGCCCCTATTTATACTTTTAATTGTGCGGTCCACATTGTCATACTGGTTTATCATTCTCGGGTCCGTTTTTAACCTGAAACGACTTCCTTAAATTCTGGTTTTAGTTCAAATTAATGTTATTTAAAAATTTACTCAATTATAAGGAAATTTTATAATTTCTATTTTTGGGGACCTTGAAAGTTCATTCGTCACCCAATTGTCTCAAAAAATGTGTAAAATTTGACTATATCAGAATTTGATAAAAATTGACGTGGTCACTCAATTTTGCGATTTGAATCCATCCGAGCTCTCTAGAAATATGCATTTTAAACCCGCATAATAGTAATAAATTACTATTTTACCCTTTGTCGAAAAAAGTTTAAATTTTCTTAGATTTTTACAAAATATTGCATATATAAAGGCCTCATTACATGCATTTTAACTCAACTTTGCATCTAAGTACTTACAGTTAGCTGAAATTATGAATAATGTTAAAATTTTGATGGTGCAGGTAATTATAGCGTAAATCATGGAATTTAGAACGTTGCAACTATGTGTGGATGTGTGGTGAAGATATGGACACATTACTTGAGGATTTGGAGGCTTAAAATTGAAAGAAATCAAGGAGGTATTGGTGCTTGGCAACATAGGCAGCAGCACTGGCACCATTTGCTTGTAGTACCTCAGTTTTCCTCCTTTTTGACCATGATCCAATTCGCATCTAAAGCAGTTCAAAACATAAAAGTTGTAGATCTGGATGTCCGCTATATTGTGTCAAAATTGAAGCTCAATCAGATGGTTGGATCAAAAGTTATGACAATTGTACAATTTTTGTCTAGAGTAGAGCGTAACGGTACGCAGTGCTGGTACTCTTTAGTTACTGGTGTTCGTCGTACCGGTACTTGACTTGATCCGAAATGTGTACACTCAAGTGCAGGCGGTCAAGTTGTAGTAATAATCCGGTTAAGTCTGAAGTCGAATCCACAGGGAACTATGGTGTTTTGAAATAAGCAATAATAGAGACCAAGTGACTGGGAATTTTGAGAGTTTGGAGTGGTGAGATTTCTTGAATAGAATAGAAGATTCTTTTCAAGAGTTTTCTAGACAAAATATAAGATAAATTAGCAAAGATAACAACCACTCTTTAGTTCGAAGATCAGAACGTGTAATTGATTATCCGGTTTATTATGTTTGTGCTTTATAACTCAATTAACTCCCGTGTCAACAACAAGTTAATCGGAAGATAAAGATGGACTGTGAGAATTAAGCACATGATTCTGATGCCTTTCTAGAACTTTATAAGAATTTTTTGTGCCAAGACTTAACCCGTCTACAAACAAGCAAGTGTTTCTACAAGGCATCCAACCATGAAATTAATGATCCATTCTTTGAATAAAGTGTCATAATGGTGGAGATTGAAAGGATTTCATGAAGAGTTGCTTGGGATGCTTGCCTTGAACCAACGAGTCTTTCTATGCAGGAGTTATCCGTACCATAGAAGAAGCCCTTGGTTATACAAAGTACCTTAGCTTTGCTAGATGCACTCAACCATCCAATGAGCGAGTAGAATATAAAGCATTAAAGCATAAAGGAATTGCACAAACATAACTTCTGGGTATTCTTTACATATTCATCACCTCTTATTAAAGAGTGAATGAGGAAATACTCATTCTTCATAGCTTTGGTAAAGCTAGAAGAGTGAATGATACTCATCCATCCAAGTAGAGGAGTCACTAAGTGAAGCAAACCTAAACAAAGAGCTTATCTTCCACGAAGAATAAGTGAATCACATTCCACCCTTCACGGCTTTGGTAAAGTTTTAGAAAAGTGGAAGAGTTTCACTCTTCTAAGAAAGAAGGATGCTCAAGCGATGGAAGTGAAATACATAAACAATAAAAGTAGAAGAAAGCTAGTTACTCTTGGAGGGTTTCCACCACAACCAAAAGATGAGTTATCTCTCTTGATACTTGTTAGTAAAAGCAAGTACAACTACAAAGGGAATCTAAGCCTCCATCATGGTTGTCACAACATGAATGTAAAGACGTAGCATAAATAAATAAAAGACTTCAACTACAAGGGGAGTCTAAGCCTCCATCATGGTTGATACAAATGCAAAATGAAAACATAAACATAAATATACAAGGACTAGCTCTGTACTTTACTTATCAAGGGAAAAGGATTTTCTTCCTAAGCCTTTACTCTATAAGGGGAAGAATGCCCCCTTCAAGCTCCCTATATGGGACTATTTATAGGCAAGGAAGGGGGGGAGGAAACAAGAAGATAAGAGAGGATGAGTGAATAATGTTTGTCGCCCATGAAAACCAACTACTCTGCAGGTAGTCTGTGGAGGACGTTCGAACGTGAATCGACATTCGAACATTGTCTTCTATTTTGCTTTAGGGGCGTTCGAACGTTGTCTGAGGTTTAAACGTGTCTATTGGTCTTGCTTTATAAATGTTGGAATGCCAGATAGGGCCTAACCTTTTCCACTCAAGTGGTCTTTTGTAAACTTCATTTCCACACTCTATGCAGAAGTCTATTCTTCAAATGATTCCAAGGGACGTCCGAACGTTGAATGGCGTTCGAACGTGGTACTCAAGTGCACTTTCTTCCTTGCTTGCTGCAACACGCCATGTTTCATCAGTCTGGCCTTCAATCAACCCAAGTGGACATTCGAATGTTAGTTGGCGTTCGAACATGGTACTCAAGTACCTTAGGGTCCTGGTACTTGACTGCAACACGTTGTGTCTCAGTATGCTGGTTTTGTCATAGTTTAAATGGACGTTCGAACAAGAGTTGGCGTTTGAACTTTCTTGCTTTGTTCCAAGCCTTTCCAATTTCATTCCCTAATGTGCTGGTGCGACATTCAAGTGAGACTTTTGTTGCCCTCGAGCCCTTGTTCACTTTAGAACCTGAAATATCCTTACTTGAACTCTATCAAAGTACAATTAGTCCTAAAAAGACATAATAATATGCTACATTTAAGTACTAATCACACCCCCAACCTAAATATTGCTAGTCTCTAGTAATATAACACAAATGAAATGCAAATCTATGTCTAATGCCTTTTTTGTAGGTCATTCGGTTGCATTTAGCTTGTACAACAAGCAGTTAAACCGCTAGGTTTATTCTAGTGGACGAGTGTTGTCTCGTGAGGGTTTTCAGTGAAGCTACCCACAAACTTCAGTCGAACAAATGTGTATGTGAGATTGCTGACTAAAAATGAATTAGCATCATGGTCGTTAGGACACTCAACCCTCAATCGTGACTTATCCCCTACATTTCTTTTCCATTGGTACTCACTCTATGCAAAAATTAGCACTTGTTACATTAGCATTTGGAATTCCCTGAGTAGTAGGATGGTCATTGTAGAAACAAGAATTGGTATATAACAATCATTCCCCTTTTTTCACCTTCCATGGATAGCTTTGATTTCACAAACCTTTCTCGGAATGCTCTCAGCAAAACAAATCGCTCTAATTATAGTGACTTATCTCTCAAAAGGGCATGTGATCAGAAGATGGCCAGTCAAAAAATCTCATGCACAATTAGTATAAGAGTGAAGTTTTGAGGAAAACAAACTTTACTTTGCCATAATCTCATGGAAGAATATTAATGCAAATAAAGAAATTCTAGTTATCATACCCCACTTGTAGTAGACCACATACATATGCATCATACTTGAGATCACCTAGGGCTTTTTGTAGGTTGTAATGGGGCCAGAGGTCAGTGGCTAATGAAATGACGTCAATGGTGATCAAAAGCTATCTTTTTACGTAGTGTTGCACACCTCCTTCTAGCTTCTCGACATTTTGCCTGGGAATGGGATTTCTTTCTTTCATTTTTCCTATTTTTCACTTTCTTGGTAATTTCTTGTCTCACAATATCTTTCCTCTTTCAGCTGTTTCCACCGATTTTCCTTTTATTGAACAGTAGCCACCATTGTCTCTTATATTTTTCTTGCCTTTTTGTATCATATTGATTTGCATGAGGGTGCAAGAAATTAGATAGCAAGGTATGGTAAATATATGCTTTTGTGGCTTAGTCATCACACGATTTTTTTCGAAAAAGAATTCATTCATTTAAGGCTCAAGCATGGCTGACTAGGGATATACTTTTGTAAAATAATTAGCTAAGGCTCAAAGTTGATCCAAAGATGGCCTAAGATCCTTTCTTAAGTATGTGCATATGTACGTGTATGCAAAAGTTCCCTATGGGTTATGAAAATAGATCACTTTAGTTGTATCAATCAAAGCAAGGTTAATGAGATTATTGAAAGAGATCGGAAGTGAACGAGCTTATTTTAAGTAATTGTTGATATCCTCTCAAAAAGCACCGTAAAGCTCAAGACTTACCATGGTTTTCCTTGTCATCTCCACTGATTATGTTGGGTGTTCCGAGAAATGTTGGTTATATAGTGATTCCATTTTCGAGTCTGATCATCGTTTATCTCAATAATAGCAAATACTGATGTACATTTGACAATTAAATCATAGAGATAGTATCAAGGTTCCAAAAAAATGAGGTTTTACGTCTTGGTTGTTAAGTTGAGGTGTCAAACCGATCATGTGCTTAGTCATTTTCACAAGCAATCTTAACATCCATATCTGTTTCGTTATTTATTAACAAGAATTAAAGTGCTAATCCTATACATGCATTTTAAACAAATAAGGGAGATAAACTGAATCATTCATTCCTTAAAGGATGATGTGTCTACAATAATTTCAATGATTCAATTCATCCATTCAAAACATAACCTCAACTATCCACAATCAACTCTAAAAAGAAATAAACATCCCCCATAAGTACAAATATCCACAAGAATTATCAAAAAGAAACCCCTCCAAAATAGTACAAAAATTTCCTAGAAACTATTCAAAGAAGAAACAACAAACAACCCCAAACAAGAATAGAAATCAACCACTCCCCCTCAAGAACAGAAATAATCATCTTAATCCTCTCCTCCATCTCCACCACCTCTACTAGGTACACTAGCACCACCAGCTCCACTAGAACCACCAGGCCCACCCCTCAAATAGCCAAGAATCTCCTCCTGTTGTTGGAGAATCTTATCTTGGTTGGCCTTGATGCCAAGCATATTCTCTCGTAGTGATCTGTGGGTGCTGGTGCCTGCCTCCTCCTGAGTCTGCATATGCTCTCTTTCTAACTCCCTCTCCTCCTCTCCATCAAGCTCATCTTGTACCTCATCAACTCCCCGGGTCGGTGGCACCTCTTGTCTTGTTGTTGGAGTGCCCCTATGCCCTTGGCTTCTCTTGAAAGAGCCCTTGTTTAGTGGCCCCATTGGCTTTTGAACTTCCATTTCAGGCCTCATCCTGACCCCATTATCAGTGCATATCTTAGTCACCAAAGTGCCAAAATGGAGTGCACTCTTCTTCGCATCACACCCCTTCTTCGTTTCATTCAGAATCAATGAGGGGAGGTCAATGCTATGCCCTTTTCCCGGTGCATAGAGCAAGCGAGCCATTTCAGGCAAAATCTCATTTTTTTGTCCTGTAGGGGCGAGGTCAGACACTGCAATCAAATTTAGCATTTTGTACTTATCGGTGAGTTCCCCTTGTTTCAAAAATCTCCTTCCTCCCCATGAAAAATCAGCCATCCTAGTTAATTCTTTCCCAACCCTATCCAACACAACATTTTTTTTTGGTGGGTAAGTTGGGTTTTGCACCCGAGGCACCTCTTTCCTTTCTTCAAAAATATATACCTCATCCACATCAATGTGGGTGTCTCTTACATATGTTTGGATGGCGCCATTGATGATCTCGGCGTTGGAGTAGAACTCCCTCACCAAGTCAACAACGGCAGCCCCACCATTCCTAAAAAACCACATCCATTCCCTCCTCTCCATTTGCTCCAAAATTTCCAATTCCGTAAAGTCAGTAACAACATCTCTTTCACAGATTATAGCATGATTTTGAAAGAAATTATCATACCTTTCGACTTTGAGTGCACTGGGAAACCTTATTCGATCATACCTCTTCATCCTTTGCCTCCCCTCTTTTTCCTCAATGACTTCTTGTACAAAGTTAGGTTCCTGGTTTACTGGTTGATTGCACCTGGCAAGAAGCTTGAACCTAGGCATGGCGTTTTCTCGATTTTGAGCTTGAGAGGGTGTGAAAATCTTGAGTTTTCTTGTGAAGATGATGATTTTGGATGTGGAAATGAGTTTGGGATGGTCGATTTTAGGTAGAATTGAGGAATGGGTGGAGTTTTGAGAGCTGGGGGTGAAAAGGGGTTCTAGGTTTTAGAGATTTTGAGCTGGGGAAGACGGTCCAAGCTTTTATAGTCTAAGGAGTAATGTTCGAACGTTCATGTCATTCGAACGTTTGTAGAAGAATTTTAACAAAAATGTTCGAACATTAAATATCGTTCGAATGTGGTGAGCTCCCAATACTTTTTGAGTTCTGTCAAAGACGAAAGTACTGTAAGCTCCTATCATTCGAATGTGCTATTGGCGTTCGAACATTAATCTCGTTCGAACGTGCTATTGGCGTTCGAACGGACTAAGCTCCTAGTACTTTTCGTTTCCATCACAGACTTCATCAGAGGCTGAGTACTATAAACAACTGGCGTTCTAACGTCAATTGGCGATCGAAAGTTGAACCAAAATATATAAATATATATATATATATATTTCTACTCACAATCAAAGAAGTTTATTTACAAAAACTTGAACCAAATTTCATGGCGTCTCAGGACAAATCCCTACCCACGCTGTAGGTTGGTATTTCGGGACGTTCCTTACTTGGCCTATGTTTTCATTTCAGTCAAAAGAGTTTATACAAAACACAAAGATTTTTACACAAATTCAGACCCTTGGCTTTCATCCCCAATAAAAGTACACTTTTCCAAAGTTTAAAAAGAAGTCTAATATGAGTCTTCATCTGTCTCCGTGCCTTTTGAACAACCAGTAACTCTCCTAGTTTCCTCTCTCACAAACAGGTTAAGCACAGTATTGGAATAGGATGACGTGTTAGGATAATTCTTACTCTGCCTATTCACTATCTAGTCTAATCGATCGAGTGCACGACTAGAAATTGGTTCAGAACACTGGTTATATTTCTTCTCGTGAAAGACTCTACCACACTGTTTACAGGCACCAAGTCTTTTGGCACGACAGCGTTTAGCAAAAGTGTTTCTGCCGCACAGGGGTTTCGCTTGTTGTTCATGGATCTCATTTTTTCTCACCAATCTCTACTTTTATCATGATCACAGTATGCACATCAGAAGAAAAAGTGCGTAGAACTCCCAAACTAAACCAGAAAAGTTTAACATCCATACTTTCTACACTTTAAGACCCACTATCTGGTTTTTTAACGTCTGTCAGTCACAAAGACGATCAAAGCTAACTCACAGTCATAATCATTTATACAAGGTACAAAATATGATCAAGAACGACAACAAAAACAAAAACAAAAAAAAAAAAATTTCTACACTACGGGCACATATGAACGATAGTTCTCACCCCCCAACCTAAACTGAACATTGTCTCCAATGTTTCAAATTTATCAGTTTGTGGATCTTGGAGATGAGGTTAAAAGGTGGAGATCCGTTCAATTGCTGAAACCTATAGTAAAAAATACACAAATCAATTATCCCTGCGCAGATCTAGGTTTCAAGTGGGCTGGTAAGCCTTGTCTGTCAGTGCGAAGAGAAGCAGAAGACCCATAAGCAAATACAAGATTAAAATACAAAGCATGAAACATAATTTTGTGTCTGTGGAGTGTGTGGTCATGGTACTTTTGGGGCTGGGTCTGGTTGTAGAGAACAGTGAATAGCGGAGAAGAAGAAGGAAAAAGGGAAAAGGGGAAGGGCGGTGTGGAAAAAGAGAAAAAAGGGGTGGGGGCCTTATTAAGGCGTCCCATCAGGTCGGGTTTCTACTGACCCGACCTCTTTTTGTGTTGGCAGGCGTGATTCTCGGAGGGATTTTCTAGATCCATTAAAAGAATGGTCTCTATATTTTTGACAAATTCCTCCACAAAGGGTTTCAATTGCTGACCATTGACGGTAAAGATATTACCATTCGATGGGTTCTACACTTCCACTGCCCCATGTTCAAACACTTTTTTGACAATGTATGGTCCAGTCAATCTTGACTTCAACTTACCAGAAAAAGGCGGAGTCTTGAATTGAAAAGTAGAACTTTTTGATCAGGTTCAAAAGACTTATGCATTATGTTCTTGTCATGAAAAATTTCATCCTAGATTTTACAATCTTAACATTTTCATATGCTTCATTTCTTAATTCCTCCAATTCGGTAATCTGAAGTTTTCTTGATAGTCCGGCTTTGTCCATGTCAAAGTTCATTGCCTTAATAGCCCAATATGCCCTATGTTCCAATTCCACCGGTAGGTGACAAGGCTTTCCATAGACGAATCGATAAGGAGACATGCCCAAAATTATTTTAAAAGCAGTACGATATGCCCAGAGTGCATCAGTTTGTCTTGACGACCAATCTTTGCAGTCTGGATTTATCATTTTTTCTAAAATTAATTTGATCTCCCGATTAGCTAATTCAGCCTGTCCACTAGTTTGTGGATGGTATGGGTTGCAATTTTATGAAAAGTCAAGTATTTTTTCACCAGATTCCACAAAGGGCGATTGCAAAAATGAGTACCCCCATCACTTATGATGGATTTTGGGATTCCAAAAAGGGATAAAATATTTTCTTTTAAAAACTTGATCACCGTTTGATGATCATTATTTAGGCAAGGAATTGCCTCAACCCATTTGCATACATGGTTATGGGTACCAAAATGTATAGATAGCCAAAGGAGGGGGGAAATGGTCTCATAAAATTGATGCCCCAACAATCAAAATTTTCAATTATCAGAATGAGAGTTAGAGGCATCATGTTTCTCTTTAAAATATTTCCCAACCTTTGACATCTATCGCAAGTTAAACAAAAGGCATGGACATCTTTAAAAAGTGTAGGCCAGTAAAATCCGCACTGCAGGATTTTCGTTGCGGTTTTTTTTATGAAAAAATGGCCACCACATGCTTCAGAATGACAAAATGCTATTACCTATTTGCTTTCCTGTGCGAAGATGCAACGTCTTATGATTTGATCCTTACACTACTTAAATATGTACGGATCTTCCCAAAAGAAGTTACGAACCTCCCTAAAAAATATCTTTTGTCCATGGGAGTAAAGGATGGAGGGAGTGTTCCAGTCATCAGGAAGTTAGCAATATCAGTGTACCATGGGGTTTCATCAATCATGAACAGCTGTTCATCGGGAAATTTCTCATTGATCAGCAATCCATCCTTGTGAAATTCATAAGTTAACCTGGACAGATGGTTTGTCACCACATTCTCAACACCCTTTTTGTTCTTAATGACCAGGTCAAACTCTTGAAGTAAGAGTATCCATCGCAAAAGCCTTGGTTTGGCATCCTTTTTTGTGAGAAAAAATTTTAATGCTACATGGTCAGTGAGCACAGTAACAGAAGAACTAACAAGATAAGGACGAAATTTTTCCAAGGCAAACACTACCGCAAGTAATTTTTTTTCAGTTGTTGAATAATTCATTTGAGCATCATTCAAAGTTTTACTTGCATAGTAAATGACATGTGATTTCTTATATTTTCTTTGTCCCAATACAACACCTACAACATAATCACTTGCATCACACATTAGTTAAAAAGGTAGAGTCCAATCAGGGGGTTGCATTATTGGGGAAATAATTAATATGCCTTTAATCTTGTCAAAAGCTTTTTGGCATGTTTCACTCCAATCAAAGATTACGTCTTGACTCAAGAGATGACACATGGGTTTGCTATGGTACTGAAATCTTTTATGAATCTCCTATAAAATCCTGCATGTCCTAGAAATGATCGGACATCTTTTATAGTCTTGAGAGTAGGCAAGTTCCCAATCAGATCTATTTTGGCCTTGTCAACTTTCATGCCCTCAGACGACACAATGTGACCTAAGACAATGCCTATTGTTACCATGAAATGACATTTTTCCCAATTAAACACCAGATTGGCTTCCTGACATCTTATCAACACTTTTTCTAGGTTGGCCAGACACAGATCAAATGAGTCACCATAAACAAAGAAGTCATCCATTTATACTTCCAAAATTTTTCGACCATGTCACTGAATAGACTCAACATGCATCTTTAAAATGTTGTAGGAGCGTTACAAAGTCCAAATGGCATCCTTTTGAATGCAAAAGTGCCAAAGGGGCACGTGAAGGTGGTTTTCTCCTGATCATTGAGTGCTATCTCAATTTGATTATACCCGGAATAGCCATCCAAGAAACAATAAAATTCATGGCCTACAATTCTATTTAGAACCTAGTCCAGAGAAGGAAGAGGGAAATGGTCTTTTCTAGTCACCAAATTGAGCTTTCGGTAGTCAATACACATCTGCCATCCTATGACGACTCTAGTTGGTACTAGTTCATGGCTTCATTTTTGAAAACTATGACCCCAGACTTTTTGGGCACAACTTGGGTTGGGCTAACCCATTTACTATCGGAGATGGGAAAGATTATCCCTGCATCTAAGAGTTTAAGCACCTCCCTTTTCACAACTTCCTTCATGTGAGGGTTTAGTCCTTACTGCATTTGACGAGAGGGTTTTGAATCCTCTTCCAAGTATATAGCATGATTGCAGATTTTATATCTTTCAAATCAGTGATGGTCCACCCAATGGTGCTTTTGTGGTTTTTAAGAACTTCAATCAGTTTAGACTCTTGCAAGTTTGTGAGCTTAGATGAAATTACCATTGGTACAACTTGTCCTCTCCTAGAAATATATATTTGAGGTCAGATAGGAGAGGTTTCAATTTAGGCTTCAGTGGCTTGACATTGGATGAGAGTAGCTTTGTGCCACTTGGTGAAAGTTCCTCAAATTTGGGGGTCCATGTATCAATAGCATGTGTCGGGCAATTCTTTGGATCATCATCTGTTGTTTCAGATGTGATTAAAATTTGACAAAAAAAGTTCAGTGGAATTTTTATCATAATGTGTTATTCAGATAGTCTTGAACCCAAAGACTCAATGAAATTTATTTCTCTTTCTTTCGTTGTCCTCTCCTAGGTGTTTG